>CM061914.1:138858931-138956690 GCA_031002005.1 Vandiemenella viatica | reverse complement strand
AATCTAAACGCTTCGTCCGTTAGACGAGTTTTCACCAATTTCAATTTTTGTTCACTGGAAAAATCGGCAAAGAAAGTCAAATTTTCAAATTTATGGAAAAACAATTCAACATCTTCCTTAGCACTACCCCCAAAAGAAATTTGGTCAAGCAATAATGGACACTGAATAATGGCATTTGCAGAACTTGCTTCCTTACTAGTAGTTGCTTTTTGAGAGGTTACTTTCGCCAATTTTTGACTGAGAATATTCACCGCGTCTTGCAAACTAACTTCTTTCCCGTCTAAATTAACAGCCATAGTTGATGGTTGCAGACTTACCTTATTTTAATTATGTATGTGGAGTGCTGTGATGAACGCGCCTAGTCGCCGTGAAGCCGCCACTGGACTGCGTCTGCTATCAGCGCCCGGAATGCTGAGTCGCCCGGAGTCGTCCACCACTGTTGCCGGCTGCCCAGCGCTGCGATGCCCGTAGCTGCTACCGTCTGCCTGGCTTGCCTCCGCGAAGATCTTGGAGCGCCCCGCTGTTCTTCTTCGGGTCTCGAACTCAGGTCCTCTGACTGCAGAGACTGACTGCCAAATTTCGCTGTGCTGATACACCAACCTCAACCAAACCCTGCGAGCTGTTCCCTACTCCTAATCAAATACAAATAAAGCTTCTGACACCAGTGTGGCTGACCCTATATGTATTTATATAGGATCGTGCTATGCCTATTGAAAGAGTGTGCCAGGATGACTGACACGTGGGTTCTAAATGGTTACCCTACGATGCCCTATGACTTGCGCCGACTTTCTTCGTATCTTCTGCTCTTGACTTCTTCTCTCTTGAGCCTATCCTCTTCTTCTCTTGCGCTAGCAAATAAACATGAGCATCGGGGATAACTTGTAAATAGGAGAGGGAGCGGGCAGCTACGAGCTACTTGAAATAAAACAATGTCTATGGAAACCCCATTTAATTGCACTGGACCATAAATCAACTACAGTCGATGTTGTACAAATTAAGAGGTATCCCGTAACCCGCAATACTGACCCTAGGGATGAAACTTAGCCCTACAGTTCACAACTAACAGAGAATGGTGAGGTTGGTGCAGCGAATATCTATCTCCGAGGCCTAGATGTTATCTTGTAGATCGTCAGTCAAGAAGTGAGAGTGATCAATGTATTCTAGCTTGCTGGAAAAGTATTGGCTTGCATGCTCAGCACTGCACGTGTAGCTTGTAATCCGAACTGTCGATCGGCAGAAAGTCGAACAACAGGACGTGCTTACTCGACGTCTGGCTGCATTGAAACTTCGAAAACTTACATGATTTCTGTATTAAAATATTATAATAATGACGTCCCGTCACAATGGGAAAATAAATAAATAAATAAATAATAAAAATAAATCACTCAACAAACACATCGTCACGCTTTGCATTAATACATTCTCTACATTAGCGGGAAATCTCCTTAAACCTGCGTGTAATTTTTTACTGCTGCTGTTAACATCCTTTCGACAGCTATTGTCAATAAATACTCTTTGCAACTAAAAAGAAAAGTCTGTGAACTTATTTGTCCGAAAGCCATAAAATTAAAAAAAAAACTACACACACACACAGAGTCAATTTCTGCACATAGCGAAGCTAATAAGCAGTATATTCGCTACACAGTTATTCCACCACATTGACGCCCTCTACGTGGTTTCACCGTCCTTCAAACACTTTCCATCGATGCTCTCTACAGTAGCACTTGACCAGCCGACCAGCCTATCCGTTTCCAAGTTGCTCGTTCCTAGCACCACGCCCACAAACCGCTGGCCCGTAATTTAAGGGAATTTCATGGCCTGTGCGTAGAAATCTGGTGTCAGATACCTCTGGAAGCCTATCAAAGACTTATATAATCCAAGATACGTCGAATAGCTGCTGTAATGCGATCGAAAGGTGGACCAATATGCTAGTAAGTAGGGGGTCGTAATGTTTCGGCTGGTCAGTGTAAATTTTCCGTTCCGAAGTTATCAAAATCCCAGCAGTAGTGTACGTATTTACAGAAAACTGCTTCAAAAGCGTATCAGAAATAGTCATCGTTGTTCCGTGTTGCAATAGTCTCTTCCTGGCTCCTGCAGCGACCATTAAGCCGCCATTTGTAACAACAGTGAGTGACCTGATTAACGCTGTTTTACGTCCTGTATTAAGGTCGCCCATCTGTAACAATACAACTCGTCCCGAATCACCGTGGTAGACACTCTTCGCCATATCACGACGCGTTTTAAGGTCGCAATATCTAACATCTGATAAGTGGCTATCAGTGCTGTTGTAACGTAACGACTGAGAAATATATTCTGGATTTCCACTGAACAACTACTACAGTGCTTCCGTCACTGTCTTAATGAATTGTAAATGCTATCTTTGCCCCTGTAACGTATCACTTGATTGATAAATAAATATAAAACGTTGTACTGCCTAATCCATTCTTAGCTAAAATTTAATTTATCAGCTCATGTTGTTGAGTCTATCATTGAACTGTTTGCACCTCACGTCCTTCGCCACACTGGATCGTAGAGGTATAGAGGGTCCGGGTTCATATCCTGGGTGTGGCGCACCAGTCGTCCTGATTGCTGATTTTAGACGGTTTTCTGGAATCACCTAGGTGAATGCTGGGACGGTCCCAATTTCCGTCTCATAAACTACACATTTCACAAATAAAATTACACCTATCATACAGAACATAAGTTACAAGTTTCACAGGCCAATTGTAACACATCCGCTCCACCATTAAAAGAAAACAACAACCTTACTTCCTCTCTCTTTCTGTAAAAGCATTACTTTCACAGTAGGTTCATGGTATGTCAGACATGATTTTAAAGCAATGTGATTGCAGAAAAATAATTTTCGCTTGGAAGAGTTTAATAATTGTGGTATGAAACAACTAAATCATTAATTAAAAATTCATATAATTGAACTCACATACACGTAATGTCAAAATTTATTCTGGAGTAAATGAAGTTTGAACTACCTAACAATATTTGGCTTCAGTAAAGATTAATTTCTTGAAAAATTCGCTGGGTTTGGTATCTCCAGTTTTTGATAACAGAAAGAAATTGGTGTGGCCAGCTCCATGACTGACTGTTCTTCACCTTTCCATCGAAGAACTCATTAGTGCAGGACATAGTGGAATGTGGAACCTTTTCGCACTTCGAAAAAAGGTACCCAACTTCAGGGGGATGCCTAAGATATGCGGCTCGCCTTGCTATGTAAATCAGGCAAAGGTTTCCGTTTTCCGTAAGCTTCGCCTAAGCAATCTTGTGATTCGCTCACGTCTGAATGACGTTGAAATGTGTAATATTTCGAAACAATGCAAAAAATTAGTCATATTACATAGCTTGAGGCAAACAGTTTGAGAAAGAAATACTGCCTTTTCTTTTTAGCTGAACACGATCTGAATATCAAAGGTGTATTTTAAATAACCCTTTAATGGAAAGATAATACATACCGAAATATGAAAAAACTGCAGCAAACATTATGAATCGTGTAAAATTCCGAGCTTCAACTGTCCTCTTATTTTTCAATATCATTAAAATAGTTAAGTCTTGACCCAGAATAGCCTTCCGGCTTTTTCACAAAGACTTTGAAATGAAACGTCACTAACATCTGAAGATATTACGCTAAACTTAATTGCATTGTTATCTTCACATTTAATTTTGGTTCTTTCCAGCACAATTTGATATTGAAAAGTTTCTAATTTTACGGTATCTTCTGTTTTAATAACGTTGCAGTGTTTTTGATGTCATCTTTTCTAGTAGGGTGGTGAATGTCGCCTTATATATGTATTTTTATTCTGTTTACCGATAGTAGATTTTTTTTTTCAAGGAAAGTACTGCCTGAAAATCATTACTTGCTTGCCTGCAGGATTTCAACCGGCACCGGTCGTGGATCCACAAGTGCATTATGGCGGCGTCTCATAGCTTCAGCCAAAGCAATGCATCGCAAGGAGAGACCGGACAGGGCCGCGTAACTGTTCATCCGACCAATTTGGAAATGGTGCCGCGGGAGAGAATATGTGCGCGTTTATGGCTGCCGTCGTTTATCATAATCCGTTGGCCCTGGACGAGGTCTGATCGGGTAATGACTTGGTTATATATCACGGCCCGCCCGTCATCATTCAGGTGCCTACCTGACAACACCAAACACTTCCGCCGGGCACTTCCATGTTGCCAAATACCACCAAAAGAAAAATCTCACTTCTCTCCAGTCAGTGCAAAGAGAACTTTTCTTTCGGCGTCCTGTTAGTTTACCAGTAGGTACGAGAGTCGCATTTAAAAAAATTAAAGAAAAACATCTTCTGGTATAAGTCGTTTAATTATCTCTCAAAATGTTCGAATTAAAATTTATACACTTCTGAAATCGTTCGAACCAATTCTTCAACTCTCCAAACATTTTTTACACTCTTAATTTGTAAGTCAAAAAATGGTATTGTAAGGATTCAACAGCTTCTTGAGGTGATAAAATTTACCTTACACGCTTTTTTTTAACAATTCTGAAAAAGAATGAAGTCATTAGGTGATATACCAAATAAATATGGACAAAGAGACATTAATTCCATGTTTTTTCTCCGTCAAATAATCAATGTTTGACGTACTGGCATTTAGGAATTATATAAATATCTGTTGTTTGAACTCTGGATTTACCTCTTCGCAGCATCATTCAGGGCGTATTTCTATGAATAACGAAAAACTTAATTCACTTCCGTAGGAAATGGAAGAAACGTAATTAACTTCTTTGCAATCTTTTACCCGCTTTTTTTTTTTTTTTTTTTTTTTTTTTTTTTTTTTTTTTTTTTTTGCTTATGGCTTTGATATTGAGGAAAGGATAGGGAGCGGGGGAGGGTGTGAAAATAGAAGGAATTCGGCTATGACCATTTGAATTAAGCATCCAGGCATCGCCTGAAGTGATTTGGAGAAACCATGGAAAACCCAAATCTGAATTCTCGGACGGGGATTCGAACCGGCGTCGTCCCGAATGTGAGGCAACAGCGTTACCGCTCACCCACCATATTCGGTGCTTTCTGAAGAGCTCTGGGGTGATGGAATGCAATTACTTCCTTCAATAATTTATATGAGGAGCAAGGACATTCTTCAACAATAAAATAAAAAAAATAGAAATTGCATTCAAGCTGTTGAAATGTTGTCTGTTTTATCCCACAACTAGCGGAGTTAGTACAAAGTTTCATAAAATTCGCGCCAACTCTTTTTTCGGAATTAAAGCAAACCTAGACTCACCCGCCCCCTACCAAGAAACGGGTGGGTTGAAGTTTATTTACACGAACACTATTTTCATTCGTCCGAAAAGATTCATGTATATCAAGCTTCATTAATTTGGTTAAGAAATTGCATTACAACATTACTGAACAACGCTAGATTATCTTAGAAATTCACATATGATTCAATTGCGAAGTGAATGGATATACTTTTTGCTCGAAACGCCAGATAGTTTAACTCCGCAGATTCAGCCTTTTATACAAATATCAAAAGTGAATCCGGAATAATATTATCGTAAACAGAAGACAACTGCTGATGGCCAGAGATATTGTCCAGAGATAGTGCTTAAAGAAAATCTCTGTTGTTTTTACGGCAATCTATGGCGTTTAAAAATTGAATATCCTGAATTAAAGGAAAGAATACTTCAAGTTACGGCTATCTATGGCGTTTAAAAATTGAATATCCCGAATTAAAGGAAAGAATACTTTAAGTTTTGTTTAGTGTGCAAAATAGTTATTATTGTAAAGTTATCTTATTGCTTCCATTAAAGGCTATGGTCAAAGACATTTAGTTGTGTGTTTAGTTCGAAGTATGCAACGTCTAATCGTTCCGTCTTTGGGATTTGACATTATACGTTCAGATTTTCATTTAATGCTTCTGCGTTATTTAAAGTTGAAAAATAAGACATACCAAACAACTGAATTGAGAGTCTAAGCTTTAAAACGGTGCAAACCCCATCGAAATCTGCTCCGTAGTTTCCAAGTTTTTATAAGACCAATATATCCAGTTTTCGTTTTATAGATATATAAGATAAGAAGGATACTACCTTAGCTTCCATCAGAGATATCAATAAATCAACACCAATATTTTGAGCGATTTTAATCCTAATTTTCAGTCTCTAAGGAAGCTGTCGTAAGATTAAAAGTCGTCTTGGGTGGAAGAATGCATTGATTTACATAGGGCACTGACTTCCTGGAACGACACGACAGTTGTCCCATCTAGTGGCAAAGGACGACTCCCTAACTACACAATCACAATGTCGTGTCGTTGTATTTCTATGAACAGTCTCATGCACCTCCTCACTTCGCCAATGAAATGTGGTCATAGAACCAGAATCGTTGCGTATGTAAAGGCCCTTCATCGTGAGCCGTAATGATGCGGCCGGCTGTAGCCGTGTGATGGACACTAACACACTGTTGTTGGTGTCGCCATACTCCCGGTGCCGTCTGCAAGCTGGTGCTCAGCTATCTTGGTCTGAGTGGGCGGGATGCCAGCTCAGTGCGTCCTACCACAACACAGCGCGTGCAATACCAGCAGAAAGAGCCAAGCGGTTGCCACTGTTCTCCCATCACCTGTCACCAAAACTTCAAGATTAGCGTTTATAAAGTTACATTTGCACAGTGCCTTATCTATTTTTTTACACCCTTTTCCCTTCTCTTGACCTAACTGGGAATATTTTATCAACTTCTGATATGATATATAAGTTATTTCCATCCTAGTTTTTGCCCTTGACTTTGTGTATATCGTAATTTTACAAAGGCTTCTGAAATAAAGTCATGTATTTAATTTAATTTAATTGCAATGGAGCACAGGCTCCGGTGGCAATTTCCCTACACACCCATCTTCCCCCTATCCTGCACCCACCTACATTTGCCCTCTACAAATTTTATCTTTAAATTCTTTCAAAGTTTTCGGTAAATTACTCATCATCTCTCCTGGTAACTCATTCCAATCCCTGACATCCTTACCTAAAAAAGAGAATCTTCCTACACCCTTGTGCCTGAAATCGAGTGCCAGCCTGTGGACATGGTCATCTTTTCGCTTCCATGCACTACTTTTCATACCTATTGCAATATCTTTCCATGCCTCATCACCAGTATATGCCCTGTACACTCCCATGACCCACCTCATTCTTCTCCTGTCTTGCAATGAATCCCATTCCAGCTCCTTTATCATATCCGTCACTGATTGCATTCTGCGATAATTTCCAGAAACAAATCTAGCAGCCCTTTTTTGCACCCTCTCCAACTCCTGTATTTGATACGTAAAATGAGGGTCCCATACTACACTACCATATTCGAGCAATGGTCTGACCAAAGTTTTGTAACCCAATTCCTTGACTTCTCTCGTACATCCCCCCATCACTCTCTCCAACAAGTGCAGAACTTTGAAACCTTTTCCTACCACCTGTCCTATGTGTCCTGCCCAGTTAAGTTTGTTATCAAAAGTAATTCCAAGATATTTGCATTTCAAGTCTTCAGCAAGCAATTCTTTCCCCACCTTATATTCATAATTAACCTTTTGTTTTTTATTTGTGTATCTAATAAGTTGACTTTTCTTTGAATTTATCTTCATTCCATGTTTACCAACCCAATTAGATATCCTGTCCAGATCACCCTGCAACTGTTTACAATCCTCTATCGTTTTGATTCTTTTATACAGCATTATGTCATCTGCAAACAATCTAATTTCAGATAGTAAAAAGTCAACACAATTATTCATTAGAATAATGAATAGCAATGGTCCCAATACGCTACCCTGTGGCACACTCATTTTTACTTCAACTTCTTTTGATACTACATTTCCTACCCTAACTTTCTGTTTTCTACCTTTTAAAAATTCTTCTACCCAGCAAATGACTTTCTTATCCACTCCAATGGTTTTTACCTTATTTACTATCATTTTATGGCTTGTGGACGATTTTAATTCCTTACATATAGCCAATGCACAGCCAAGAATGTTGCAAAAACTGTGAGAAATCCAGTTAAATGACTGCTTGAAATTTGCACACACAATTAAAAAAATCATTATGTAGCGTAATATATAATGCACTGGTATATCAGTCTTTTTCTAACGACAATCTTCGCCTATGCCTCTACTGTCGTGTGATGATAGCATTTTAATATAACTGTCACTCAATTAAAAAAAATCATATGGTATTGGGGGCATAGTGACAAAGTTTCTTATTGCCTGCTGAAAATACTTGTGTCTTAGCCATTTAAACCAATCAGGTAATTCTAACAAGTAACGGATTTTTTTAACTTCTTTTTTTACTTCATACTTTATTCCTGACTGGCATAAAGAGGGCAGGAACAGGAATGAATTCTGTCATGGCCTGTTATAGGAAACATACTGGTGGCATTTGCCTGGAGTTGTTTCGGGAAATCGAAATATATGTGGGAATTTGAAACAGCGTGCACCGGAATACCAGGCCAGAGTATTGAGGAATGGAAACATTCAACACAATTATTTGTAGTATAAAATTTACTCGCTCAAAGGGCACTGTAACAGCCCTCAAACCTAAAATTAAATGGAATTGTATTTGTAATCAGATAAAGTTTGGTTCAATACGATCTGGTAGGTTTGTTTTGCAATTTCCTGTAAATCAATGTATATAGACTTTGTTTTATGAAAATAAATTATTTAGAGGCCATTTAATATGTTTAAGAACAGAATTGTGCAAGAGAATTGCTTAAATGTTCGTAATTCCAAGTATTAATGCAAGTTAAGATGTCTAAAGGACATTTTGATACAGTTTAAAATGATTTCTGGGAATAATTATGTTTAAGTATCTTTAATTTCCATTTCTGACCATGTTGTAATAATGGTATATGATTATGTATTAAGTCTGATTGTTTTTAATATGTGTCAATTGTTTAAGTATTGTTAATGTTCGAGAATTATCTGGCGGAAGCTTTTGAAGTGATCTAGAAATTTCGGTGGAGTTTATATAAAGCGATCATCCAAGACAGAGAGTCAGTTAGTTTTTCGGCAAAGTTTTTCACCATTTCAGTTTGCGACGGCTGGGAACTGTATTATCTGTGGAAGAAGTGTTGTACGCAAGCTCTGGATTGTATCTATGCATGTAACCAGTATCGTTGACGTCGAGTGTTCTGAAAATAAAGCAAGCTTAAAGTGAACTGCATGGTGGACTACTTAATTATCGTATTAATTAAACCACCAACAATCTTATAGCACGATTACCTTCCTTCAATTCCTGAATTCCTCCCCGTTCCTTGTGGCCCATTCCTTTACCTCCTCTAATGACTTCGACGTTGACGAAGCGTAAAGTCATTAACAAAAAAAACTTCTTTATCAAAATGACAGCTGCCTGTAGATGGTTGTTACAAGAGGTTCAAAAATACTTCGCAGATCAGTGCTGGTCATTTATTTCATTTCGTATCGTATATGAATAACATTCATAATTAATATTTTACAATAATAACTCTTAGGTTGTCGTAATACTGCTAATTATGAAATCTGATTCCTGAATATAAGAAAATGCAAAATAAAATAACATAAATGAGGATATTATTGCTGTAAGTATTTCACATAAATTTTTGTAATTATCGTAACGCTGCAGAGTGCAAATTCCGACTATGTTTATCTAGCTGTGCCTCTATTCCAGAGTAGCCACATACGAAGTTCATGTTAACAGATGACTTAATTCCGGTCTATTGAATAAATTGGCCTGCTCTTGACCTTTCTAGACACCCTACCTCTATTGTCTACTCTCGTTTCAATGGTGGGCCATTTGAACATTGATAGCAGCGACCCCGTCCTCTTTTTTTTTGTGGGTTTCGTGAATTATAGACCAGTTTAATTCAATTTTGCACTTTTCATCTACTTTGCTAATCTCTTCATTTTCACGTACCTACCAGAAGGTATTATATATATATAAACGGTATGGACCTTCCTCTGATCTCTTTCCTTTTATTGCTAAATACAAAATGTGTTTATTTCACAACTCATATTTTTCGAATTCTTTATGCCATACTTACTTGATATCAACGTGATACATCATCATCATCATCTTCATCATTAGATGTTTCTACTATTGCGGGTCATCCTGTATATCCTCTTCCAAGTCTGGCTGTCTTTCAAAGGTTTTTCCTCCATCACTTTCCTTCAAACGTCTCCCTTAGCCTCCACATCTTTCTTCACTTGGTCCATCCATCTTTCCCGAGGTCTTCCAACTGGTCTCCTTCCCTTCCTGCTGTTCAGCAGTGCTACTTTTGGCATCCTCTCCTCCTCCATCCTCATAACATGTCCCAACCACTGCAGTCTTTTCCTTATTAACATCTCTTCTAATGCTTCCACTTGTAGTATTTCCCTGATGTTTTCATTTCTGATTTTGACTTTCCTCGTGACATTCTCCATCCCTCTTAGAAGCCTCATCTCTGCCGCCTGCAATCTGCTAATATCTCTTTCCGTCCAAGTCCATGTTTCAGAACCATAATTCAGTAACGTGATTCATATACGGATTAATTTTGAAAGTGTATTACAAACGAAGAAGGAGCGTGGGAAGGGTTGGATTAACGGTAGAGAATGGATAGGCAACCAACCTCCTCGATGCTAGGATGGTGCGTAACGTTTTCGTAAGGTCTGCACATGGAGTTAGTTCGGTGAAACATTTTTGCTATATCAGTAACTACCATGAAGTACTGTCCCATACAACAGAGGAATAAAAGCACAGGAAGCTTTGAGAATGCATTTGAGAAAAGAGTGTCTTCGCCGTTTTAAAGAACTCCAAGTTGATCTAAGTGTTGTCTAACTAATGCCAGATTGTAAAAACAGGACGTAATTTAGTTTCAAGGTATTAGGGTCTGTAGTAGTAGTATAAGAAAAAATTACCTAAGATGGTCGTGTAAGTAAGTATTCAAAGACGATTCGCCGTCAATATGGCCCTTTTGACCATCCAGAAGGTGTTTAACTGTGATGGGTCAACTATTGTAATCACATTTTCAGTCAATGAGAAAGCGAAACAACGGTGGTAGTAGGTGGATGAGTCTAATGTATTGTTGGAGGTTTCATGTAAACATATTCAACTTTACCAGAGTTACTGAAGAAAGAGGATCCAAGAAAATTACCAGCATCTAAGGTCTTGGAACATAATCATTATCTCTTTCGCCAAGTCGGTGTTTCGTGAAAGATTTTTTTGTTTATTTTTTATTTTGGGTTACGTAAAGTTGGTGGATGACGCTTTCTTTATGGGCACAGTTGTTTTGGCAGAAATTTTGTATTTCGTTTCTCGAACATGGACGGTTTGTTTGCTCAGAAGCTAGAGCGCTTGTCTATAAATTTCAGTGTGCCAGGTTCGAAACCCGGTACGTCCAGGAATTTTAGCGGGCTTTGATTTGTTCATACGTGCTTCGCCAGGACGATCGGTGCTTCGAATCCCACTTTAAACAGTAGGTCCCGGAGGAAAGGAACTGGTGGTCCTGACAGTTTATTTTAGGGGTGGGTATATCTGTAGAGTCATAAAACGCCATGGAGGGAAATAGATAGTTTGTGGTTTAAGGTGCCACGTGTTTGATTGATGCTGGGTGCTGCTTACTTGTGGTTGCGTTTGACTGACCCTGACCGCCAACACGGCACAGGACTTCCTCGCGTTGACCTCGACTGTAGCCTACACCAGCTGTCTCGGTGAGTACACTCATATAGAGACACAGGGTCGGATTCTATGAATAACTTTTGAGTAGTGGAGCTACTCAACAAAGTTACAATTGGTAGACACTCCATAATATCTAAATAATTGTAATTACATGTACTTAAGCTACGTGTTGTCACTATAGATTTCTACGCTGCATCTGTTTCATTTAACGTAAACTCTCTCAACTTTAGTCCACGACCTGCGGAGAGAACTCGCAATGGAATGGATGGAACAAGATCAATGTATGTGTATATCATAGTGCCCAAAAGTCTAAAGACTCTGTGTATTAATGTTGGGTTTTATTCTCCGTCTAGTGCAGCTAACAAATGAAAAAAACTTTGTTATGGCATATATGCGTTTCGGTTTATTAGACCATCATGATGGTTTAATAAACCGAAACGCATAAGCCATAACAAAGTTTTATTCATTTTTTTTTTCATTTGTTAGCTGCACTAGACGGAGAATAAAACCCAACATTAGTATAGCAGCTAAGGATATTGACCTAAATATTCAAAACTGTGTATTAAATTCGTATAAACAACTTGTAATCTAAGTACTTTTTTTATTCCCTTCCTTGAATTTGTCCATGCCTCTTTTCATCTTGGCTTGTGGATTTGGTTGAATGATCAGAAATTCTGGAGCGTCGTTCACTCTTCAGAAGTCTTCATTTGTGTTAAGAGTTGCGATCAGTGATCCTGAGTTTTTCCAAGCCCTCCTGATTTTTTAACCATCCTACGGTGTTTTTAGTTTACAAATTGAGTTTAATGGCTTTTTGCTTGACCTACATTTCTCTATTCTGTAGGTGCCCATAAAATAATAATTATTTTTTTTTTTATTTTTTATTTTTTTTAAAAAAAGCTTTCGGCTGGCATGCTGCAGCCCTCGTCAGAGACATTATGTTTGTTTACATAGGCGTCACAGAGCACTAAGCCACTGTCTTCGTTTAAGTTGTTCATTTTTCTTGTACGGCGAAAAGTTGATTTGGTTCCTTCCTGATCCTAAAATTTTACTTTCTTTCTTCTTTTTCTGCTCTCTCTCTCATAAAACAACATATATACAAAGAAGGTGTTCAAATTCACATCGTGCTGTACACTACAAAATGGACACATGATGGTAGGCTGTAAGATAAGTTTTTCTTAAAGTAGCCTGCGGAATTGGACATATTATGCGAAAGGAAATTCCTAATATAAAGATTAAAAAACTAATCGATAGTAAAATGATCGTTTCTTTCCACTTATTTTGGGAGGGGGGGGGGAGATGTGGGTGAACGGTTGCCGTTCTGGCCTCACATTCGGGAAGACGCGGGTTCGAATCCCCGTCCGGGCATCCAGATTTGGGTTTCCATGGTTTCTCAAAATCACTACAGGCGAATGCCGGGATGCTTCCTTCAAAAAGGCCATGGCCGAATTCCTTCCTGTTCCTTGTCCCCAGTCCCATCCCGCCTCTAATGAACTTAGCCGTCGACGAGACGTAAAGCAATAATTAAAAAAAAGGGGGGAAGATGTAGACAGACCTGCGCCAAGAATTTCTTACAAAAACAATTAATTTCCACGACTGACGTGATGAAACAAACTGTAAACCATAAGAACAATCCAGATTAAATTGTGTTTATAAATTGCCCCTGAATCACGGGGATAACGCAAAAGAACTGAAAAGTGTATTTTTTTTTAATAATGCTATCTGGCTTTAGCCCTTTCTTCCCGCAAACAAAAGAAGCTGTGTCCCGAAACAAAACTACCGTACATGGTAAATTAGGCTGAAGAAAGCAACGGAATTTCACACAACTTGTATAAGCAAAGAAAATATGTTAATAGAAAAAAACATCAGAGAAAAAGCATAATTCTTAATACACTGCCTGACGAAAAAAATAAATGAAGCACCCAGAAGCGGATGACAAAACGAAATGTAACTTCATACTTTGAGAGGGTACGTAATGTTAATTCATTGATTATAAAATCGAGACAGATCTGCATCCGAGGCAATACAGAATCATGATTCATCGGTGAACACAATGCGATGCCATTCATCAGCAGTGCATTGAATCGGATGGATATAGCGGCGACCTGGGAAGAGGCACAGCGGTGACTTCAAGGTGTGAGGAGCATGTAGTTTGAGGTCATGGATGGATGGTGGTTATTAAAGGAACTCAAAGCGTTACATGACGGACATTCTGCGTCCTCATGTGTTACCTCTTGTGCAGCAGTATCGTGGTGCCATTTCCCAGAAGGCAATGCCCGCCGGCCTAGGTAGCGTGCCGAAGGTCGCCGGTTCGAGTCCGGCCGCGGGCATGGGTGTTTAAGTGTTGTGTCTGTGAATGATACAGAGGGTGCAACGTTATATTGATAATGTTCTTTGTAAATTTAATTCGGGTTAGTAACCGCTGAAATAACATCGCATAAACTCTCAAGCCGCGAAATTTCATTTCGTTTACTTCCCCCTTTCTGGGTGCTTAACTATTTTTCCTGGTAGTTTATCTTGATTTTTGTCATCGTCGTTACCTTGATACAAGGGGTGATCAAATGAAAAGGTACGAAACGCCACGGTGAGTACAAATGTAGACTTTATTCAAAATATACACCATAGGCCTGAGCACAACGATCCCACTGATAACAAGCCGCAGGATTCCTTGTTCCCAGAATTCCTGTGGCCGTGACGAGTCCCAGTCCTTCACAGCGTCCTTCAGTACGTCGTCCGAGTTGAAGCGCTTCCCTTTCAGGTGTTTCTTCAGCGGACCAAACACATGGAAATCGCAGGGCGACATGTCCGGACTGTAGGGCGGATGGTCCAACGTCTCCCACTTGAACTTGGCCAGTTCCATGTGTGTGACTCTGGAGACGTGTGGACGCGCGTTATCATGGAGCAGAACCAGACCCTCCGTGAGCAGCCCCGGTCTTTTGTTCTTGATGCACCTGCGTAGGCGTCGGATTGTCTCACAGTACACATCCCCCATCTGTACGCCATCCTGTCCTCATGCGGAATTCAGCATCATTTGGACGCCGCTTTTGATAAGAGCCTCTGCTCTCTACTGCGCATGCGGGCGCCCGCGCCTGCTCCGATCCCAGTCAGAGACTCCAATCGCATCCCGAGATGTCTCGCTACGTTCTCCCATGGCGGAATATGCAAATATTTAACTGTTACTTTTTTTACGTTGTTTCGTACCTTTTCATTTGATGACCCCTTTTACATCTATTTTTAAAATTTCTGCTCGCAAACCGTGACACAAGCGTTAATTGTCCCTCCCCCCTTTCTATTTTGCTTTTACTATGACCTTTGCGCGAAGGAATCTACCCATTTTGTGAAGTAGTGTATCTGTTTCGCAACCGTACGCCGTCCAGTTTAGTAACTAGCGACTTACTTTCTTTGTCGTTTAAAACCATTACGCTGTCAATCATCCTTTGCGTGGTATGTAACTAATTACATGTTGTACCAGACTCTCAGCAAGTTTTTACCTGCATCTGCAAAGGAATAGAGAAGACTCCAGTATTAATCATCCGTCTCGCTACAACTAGAGTATCACCGCTGATGAAACTCCGAATGCGTTGCCGCGTGCTCGAGCAACCAGATATGGATACCTGGGGTAGCTGACACCTGCCTCGGGCGACAACTAGCTGGGACTCGCAAACGAGCTAACGCGTCGTTATGCCGAGATCTGATGCCGCTGCCTCTGCGATACGCTCTCTTGCAGCTTTATGTTCATCGCCTGTGAGGCACAGGAATCCTATCTTAACTGTTCCGTCGCTACTACTGGCACTAGCAGTAATGAACACGTGACTTGAACGGTTAGAAAAGACATCGCAGTGTTTACCCTGAAGGCACAGTCACCAATAATTTATCTAAATACTTCTTTATCAGAACTGCCATCGATACGAAATTTTCTAGCTGGTCGGTCGCAGTATGGCGTCTACCAATCTAGATGTTATATTAGTTGCCCCTCAAGGAAGTATAATAGGACCACTTCTTTTTTCAGTTTTTATAAATGATCTTGGAGACATCGTTAATGGCAGTTTAAGGTTGGCCACTAATGATACAGGTATCACGATTGATCCGAATATCCACGTGAGCTTTCTGGTACATGAGGTACACTCCTTTGTAATTTTAATCAAAACTAAGCGTTTCCAAGGTCAAATTAAATCCAGGAAAGCTTGGAACCACTCTATTACAATTTTTTTTTTAGCAGGAATAAGTACTAAAAACAGGTTTGTGGATACTTAAACAGCAATGTAGCATCTGTAGATCCTAACGACATGGTTCCTAAATGAATCTCACTCCTCAGACGTTGGAGGTGATTATTTTTTTATTATTTATTTATTACTCTTGTTCCATAGATCCCTGCTGAGGAAGGACCTCTGTTATTTGGAACATGTCGTGATTAATTCATATATAGAAACAAGATGAATATTAAACATTGCGAAAAAGTAATATATTTTACAAACAAACAAAAATTAAAGAATAAAACTTACAACTGAATTTTTCAAAAAACATATTACAGACAATTAGTTCTTTTGTTAATATTCTTGCATGGAGTAGGAGTTTCTAATAAGATAATCTCTCAGTTTTTATTTATGCATCTTTACTATCTACAAAGTATTTTAGGCTTTTAGAAAGTTTATTAACTTCGTTTTGTATAATGGCAGTGGAGTTTGTGTTTTGTGTAATGGTGATGCAGATGATATTTTACTCGTTTAGTTTCGCGGTACGAAGTTGGCTATTCTGTCAAAAGGCTGCAATGTTAAGAAACTAGGTGTTGAGATATTAGCTTCTTGTCTCAATTTCTTCGACATTATAATAAATTTACATAATCGACATATTTATGACACAACATCCTCTTTGTCGTAATTATAAGTGACCTTGTCCATAAAGCGTCTTGAGACGTTACCTGTTTCCTGACTACTGTCCAATAGACGCCCACTCGTCTCATTATCTCTGCTATCTCCTTGGACACTGGTGAGAGTATCATTATATCTACATATCGTCATGGCAACGTAAGCGATATATTGCCTTCCTCTGGGCAGGATGTTTAAATCTTGCAGGGCACAGCTTTCGTGACGTGCTGCTCATTGAAAAGTTCCTTTACGGGCTCACCTTATTATATTTGTCCTTAGAGTATTTTTAGTCAGCTTTCTTCCTGCCAAAAACCGTTACTGCATCGAAGAAACAACTTTTTTTTTATAACGTTAGGTCAAATAGTGAGGCGCAATTCGATTTTGTATAACCGACACATGACGCTTTCTTAAAGCGTTGTATCAATGTGTGTTAGCGAGCGTAAACGGGATATATGGCTTCTAAGTAACAACATGCTACCCAGTGATTGCGTGGGCTAAGTAGTCGAATGAAAATTTCTTTTTTTTTTTGCCCAAGTTTTACATATAATTTTACCTACGATTTTACTGAAAGTGCTCTAAATTCAGGGTTCTGAAAACTAATCTAATGAATGGAGCAGATGCTACCTGCAATAAATTTGACAGCAACTAAACCGGGAGTGGAGGGAGAATGGTAACGCTCTGGCCTCGCATTCGGGATGACGTGGGTTCGGGGATGACGTGGGTTCGAATCTCCGTCCAGCCATCCAGATTTGGATTTTCCATGGTTTCTCCAAATCACTCCAGGCGAATACCGCGATAGTTCCTTCAATAGGCCATGGCTGAATTCCTTCCTGTTCCTTGCCCCCACTCTTTACCAGCTTCTAGAGACCACGACGTCGATTGGGCGTAAAGCGAAATAAAAGATATCAATTAAACGATTGGCGCTCCGAATTATGAGAACATGGATTTGTGACCTTTAGTTGACATCAAAATATGTCAAGCACAGATTTTTTTTTTTTAATTTTTTAACTAGCCGATATGATTATTTTTACCATTTTTTTATTTTTAAAAGTATGGCCTTTGGTCTTTGCGACCATTTAGCCAGCTCCAATTTATTGTGTATCAATTCCTGTATCGTGCTTTAATTATGATATTGTAGACACTACAGTGAGGACAGTACGAGACGAACACAACACTTAATTAAAACCACGCATGAACGAGGCCGGGCTCGAACCGGCTGTCCTTGCAATGCGAGGACATTGTGCTAGCCCCCTACACTGCCAGGGACGGCCTGCCATTTTAACATAACCAATTAACTCATGCAAAACTTTCGCGTATTTAGGATACAATTTTTGCCGTCAGACAGCACTCACCTTAAATATTTTGATTATCATTTTCGGTAATGGATACAAAAATAATGTTTGGAAAGGCTACATAGAGTTTTCCCACGAAGAAGTACAAAATAGTCATTCACTTTGAAGCGTTGGTCCGTCGTGCTTATTGACAGTGGTTGCAAAGGAAACTTTCATGGGGAGAACGCCTGTCAGCATTGCTGCCTGCACGTGGTACAGTACTCTCTCTGGGAGCAGAAACTTTTCAAAGTGAACTGCCGCTGCCAGAGAGACTGCTGTGCGCGGCGGGTTGCATGTCAGCCAGGCAGGGACTGCGGTGTGGTGAACTATGTCCCCGTTGCCTGCTCAAACCAATATTAACTTACATTTTAAACAAACAACGTGTTTTAAACAGAGCTGAGTACTTTATGACAGAAACAGGTAGAATATCTCATGCTCTGATACCTTATCTATCGCTGTAAGCTTTCTAATCTTTATATATATTTAGACCATTATCAAATTTCAACCGTCAGTATTATGTTACATTGCAGTCACAATTACCAAGTGTAGATCTCTGGTGTTTGTGTGCAGTAGTAGCCTCAAGTCTCCATCGTGCACTATGGTGGTTGCATGTCGGTAGCTCTAGCGGTGTGAGATATGTGATGTTTGAAAGTGGTTGAGTAGGGAATTTCGTCCAAAGTGTTCTAAAAAAATCTTTGGAACCTTCTAGATGGTACTAGAATGTTATTGAACGTACTTGAATGTTGTAGAATGTTGTTCAATAATGTTCTAGAATATGGCACATTTTTCAGCTATTAACAAATATAAATAATTTATATGCAACATATTGAGTGTGTGAACCGATTCAGACGAGACTTTGACTGGCGGGTTGCTAATTTGACAGGGAGTAAAATAGGCTAATTTTTACCCTGAAAATATTTAGGGTTCCGTGCAAAAATATAAAAACCTTCAAACTTCTTGACAAACACGAAGGAAGTAGTGAGCACCACATTGTAGCTAAAAAAAATAGTTGTTGACAGCAGAATTTTTTTACTCGATCCGGCCAACTAATAACTACGTTCTACGGGCCTCCTGTTGCACACAGGTGCCATTCAGACCAAGTATTGAAGACAATTCGAATTATTTTTTAAGAAATTTAAATTACTCATGCTCTCTGATCCATGCTAAGCAGCAATCGAATCAAAACTTGCTGATCTAAAATCAAAGCTTTTATCTTACCTATCTATGAAATCATTTACATTTTAGAGATATAAAAACAAATAATAATTAATATGACAAAAATTATTCTCGGCTGTTCTGCCGGATCAGTTCGTCCATGTGCGACGTTTCGACTGTTGTCTTCATCATGCGAAAAGGTCGAAGATAACACTGCGACATTCGGTGACGTGTTGTCGCATAGTTGTCGAAACGTCCCACATGGAAGATCTGACCCGTCAGAACACCCGAGAGGAAATTTTGTCTTCTGTTCGCCGGGAAAGACTCAATTCTCACAATAATGTATATGTTAATTTAGATGAAATATCGACCTTCCTTTTATGTTTTGTCGATTCATCGTATCTGTTATTAAATAAAGCGCATAACCTCGAGTAACGTCTGCGGCCGTTGTTGGTTGCGTGACGGACATGGCTACACAATGACCAAGCTTAGCGATGTATTAGTTTAAATTATTTGCGTACCTTGATGATCCGTCAAAAGACGAAAAACAAAGATTGTGAAATGTGCGATGAATATTTGTAACTTGTGTTATTTGTCGTACTGGAGTCGTCGTGGAAGTCATTGGCAGTATCATAAAGCAAAGGCAGGGTGTTTCATCATCGTCGGAGATGCAAATCAGCCGTCACGCGTGGCGAACTGAAAGGCGCAGGAAGAAGCAATGGTCCGCGAGCAGACAGTGGGCGGTCGCCCAATACTACAGGGAGCACTTGGTTCCGTCTCGCCGCATATCATTCAGGTTACAGCATTGATTGACAGGTTAGAAAGAGACCCCCAGACATTCAGATCACGGAATTCTCTTTCATTTTTGGGCTGTGTGGCAAACCCGATGAGTAATACTGTGGAACAATAGTAAGGAATTGGGCTAGAAACTCACCAAAAAATCATTGTAGAAGCTTTCGTTAGTACCTATTTATATGTTGGTACTATAGTGCTAAGATTTAGCTGTCATATTAGTCTTGTGATTTCGTGGTGGGTTATGTACAGTAAGCTTTCCACCTAAAAAGTATGACAATGGTGAGGCAAATATAAGCTTCAACATTATCCAAGACAACCCACGAAGATCTAGATTGATTATTATGGGTTCGGATTTTTAAGACAAGTCATATTTTTTTCCCGCCTTGTTTTTAAGCTATAATCTGAATTAAACACTGATCAAACGTTTCTGATCTTATTTAAATCTATTTTATATAGCATATAAATGCATATTCATTTCATTTTCATGGTTTTGGTAATATTGCAATAATATTTAGGTCATATTTTGAGGAAAAATCCGGTAATTTTTTAATAGTACCGGGAATTCCCTAGAAGTTATAACTGAGAAGAGATTAATATAATTGTTCACAGAAATTTACTCGGGTAGAGGAAAAAACAGAGCTAGTTGTCACTTTATTGGTCATAATTCAATGCAGCAGCAGCATGCCTGTGTCGATGCGCGTCAATCAATGTGTTGCTGTCACCAATACTGTTGAAAATAATCCTCAGCCAGTGTTAAATCTGCAATGGATCGGTGAGTACCACCATGCCGAAAACAAAATTTTCTGAAAATGCGAAGTGTTTGAGTTACGTAAAGGAATTTGGAGAATGTTTTAGTACAGACGAAAGAGTTATTCCTGTAAATTATGTGAAATTATTGACTTCAACAAAACGACTTAAAATTTAATTTCTCATTGGTACTGTGAGTGCACGGAAGCAAATTATGCCGTTTACATGGAAACGACTTTACTAGATAAAAACAAAAAGTATAATTCAGCATGTCTGATGTATTTTAAATGTAAATGTTTGGTCATATTTTGTCATTTTTGGCCATATGTACCAGTTTTTAAAGTCATGTTTGCATGCATATTTCTCTATTTTTTTTTTATTTTTTTTTTTTTGCCATAAATATCCCAACTCCAATTATTAGTATTGTCACACTAATCGGTAATGATGTGTTTTTGGATGACTTAGACCCACTTTGTCATCACTCAACACGTGCGAGCTGTCAGCTTAAACAATTTGTGATTATTGTAGTTAATTGATATTGTTATTAAGTCACAAATGAAAATGAACTGTACTGATCAAATACTAATGGATTCAATAACTTTCGCTCCTTGAATCGCTTATTTACACTCATATAACATCCAGACAACCTTGTTAAGACATTTTATAAACTATTACAACTCCTTCACTCATAATTTCCGGGCTGAAAGACCGTGGTCGATAAGTAAAATTTCCCCTGACGTTTCGTCTTCAACTGCGGAAGACATCCTCGGAGGCTAAGCGGCAACGAAGGAGCGCCGTATATATGGCCGGTGTAGAGGGCCCCACATTCCATCACGTGACGACGGCTGAGCGGCTATCTCTGGTAATACAAACCTTATTGATAGAAGCTAATCGATTGCTAACATGCTGATGCAACGTTGAAGTCCAAATTGTGTCTACTTTAATACCTTCCTCTTTTCTATTAAAATTATTGCGATGTTTATAAATTTCAATGGCTTCTCTATATGTACGAGCATATTAGTGAGAAGTTTTTGATAAAACACTGGTCTCGTTAAATTTAATTTCATGGTCGCCCTCTTGGTATATGTCCCAGGTGGCAATTTCTCTTATGTTCACTCAGACGAAATTATGAGTGAAGTTAATACCGGCCGTGAAAGCCTACATTGTACGATATTACAACTCCCTTACGGTGAAACACTAACTCGTGTCACGTGACAGTATCTACGCCGTGCAACACACCTGCCTGACTCGCTCAACCCAATGTGTATAAGAGATTTTACTAGTCTTATTTTGACGCATACTGTCACCTTCTAAAATATTGTACAGTTTTTTAACACCCTGTATAAATGCGAGGCCAAACTTTGAGAATTTTTACATCAATTTTATGGAGAATTTTTGAGAAGTGCACCTTACTACTGCTTCACAGTATTACCTTTCTGGAATACTACGTGCCCCTACTTAAATTTTTAGAGGAATCCATGACCCTAACGTCTAGTTGTCTAACTTTAAGAGACGACCGCCCGTTTTTTCTGTGTGAGTAAACTGTGTTAGAGAAACAAAATAGGTATTGGAACGGAGTCGGGTGAAGCAGTTTTGTCTAGAGACAAGATGTCCGGTTACCTGGGTCGTAAGATAGCTAATCCGACTGGAAACGCTTCCAGTAGTTAATCAGCTTAATTATATGAGTTGAGTCTAGATCATCCAGACAGAATCGTCATCAACGAAAAGTAAATTGCTTCTCGTAGTTTACATCCTACCATTTAAATAATACAAAGTAACATCTGGTTATTGTCACGATATTAATACATTATTATTTTAAGGGTATAAGAAGGTTTGAGTTTTGCGTTTTTTAGGAATGAATTCTCTCGGTGTACCAACAAATGAGTCGGATTATGAAAATCAACGCGATTGTTAAGTAATCTGAGAGAATTTTATCTATGTACAACGCCGATGAAACCTCTGGTCTTATATACATGTGTTTTAGATTCCTCTGTTAAAAAGGTACTGATATATTTCACTACTCCGGTTCGTGAAGAATGGTAAACATTCTTGAATTTTACAAATTTTATGGAGTTACGCAATTATCGTGATTTTTGCCAGTTTCGCTGATTTTGAGCAATTTTATGCATTTCTCACAAAATTACACAACTTGGACACTAGACTACATTTTTACAGGGCCGTTTCAAATGTGATGGCTCTGATCGACCTTGTGGCAAAGTTTCGATTTGTCGGGTTCGGGGCTCAATCTGACCCGGTAAAAGTATCTGGCGAAGAGGATCTTTAGTTCTGCGCCACGAAGCGTTCTAGGATATATCAGAGGAGCAGGAGCAAAGTTTTCTTTAAAGGGTCGCAAAAACTGCGGGTGTAGCCGAATCAAAGGCTTTGGCCACATGATTGCTCTACAAATGGCAACCCTTGGCGTGCCTGGCAGATTCCTGAAGATCATTAGCAGTTACCTACAACAAAGAACATTTGTAGTAAAGGTTGAAAACATCACGTCCACACGAAGAACAATACGTGCTGGGGTCCCACAGGGCAGTGTACTGGGCCCAGTACTATATACTCTCTATACCGCTGATCTACCCATGCAACAAGGAACTGAAACTGCAATTTACGCTGACGATACAGCAGTCTTTGCAACTTCACGTAGCCCAGAGTTGATTGGACGGAGACTTCAGACCGCACTGGATGAGATTGAAGACTGGGCGACAAAATGGAGAATACGCATAAATGCGTCTAAAAGTAAGGCCATCTGGTTAACAAAAAGAAGAATGCCACCTCGACCCAGACTGAAACTTTTTGATGAAACAATCCCTTGGATGAATACAGGCAGGTATCTAGGCGTCACTCTAGATACCAAGCTGACATGGAAGGCTCACGTTGAAGAGGTTCGACAAAGGGTACAGCGCCGATTGGGAGAATTATATCCAGTCCTCAACCACACCAGCACCCTCAGCAGTAGAACTGGAATCCAATTATATAAGTCGCTTGTGAGACCACTGATGGAATACGCTTACCCAGTTTGGGCATACGCGGCTGCAACACATTTGGACACTCTTCAGAGATTACAAAATAAAGCGCTGAAAAGAGCTCTTCACCTTCCAATAATGTTCCCGACTAATCAACTACACCAGGTAGCTGAAATTGAAACACTCAAAGATAGATAGCGGAAGTTGGCAACCACTTTCTACAATAATGCAGAAACAAATACAAATCCGACAATAAATACACTCGCCCAATATGACGTGAATCTAGGACCGCACAAAAGACCGCTTTACATACTTCAATAGAGAGCAACAAATAACAAATCCAAAAATATAATATCAATCCTATGGACAAATTTAAATGAGCCCACAGCAAATGACAAATAAATACAGAGAAACTCCTAAATCGAAACACTCTACGAGAAAATGGAGGAAATGCCAAACAGGCAAAAACTTCAATAAAGAATTCTGCAGCTCAAGGGCTGTAGAAGAAAGTTGGCTCCACGGGTGTAGCCGAGATGTCTTCCTAGAACCATGCACCCTCTCTGCCGAGTCACCAGACCGACTTGATTGGCGTGTGGGAGCGGAGCGATATGACTGTTCAGCCTGGAACTACTTGGCTGAGCGCTTGTTGTAACCCGGGACGGCGATTGTGGATGTTCCGACGGGATCAGTAACACAATTTATTGTTCCCGGACGCTCCCTGGCGGGCAGGAAGGACACGCCCACCAGAAAGCTTTTGTCTCGGCGGCGCTTACGTTACGTCTGCTCCCAGGAGCGTGTGACGTCACACAGCACACGGCGCCTCATATGCCTCACTTTCTACACTCCAGTGTGGATCTGGAGGCTGTCTGTATGGCCTTAATTAGATAACTTCCCTGTCGTTATGGTCTGTCTGGTACGGAATTACTTCAGCGTGACAGGAAACTCAAATGATGAAACATTCTTGGTGCAATTAGGTCACACAGAGCAGGATTTTGTTCAGATAAACATCAAGGTGCTTCCAGTTTACGACTAATTTGTACGATGGATATGATTTGTACATCAGTGAACTGAAAAAAGAAGGCAACGTTGACATTGATGACTAAGAAGACCGTTTTAAGGATAGAATTTGATGAAGCTTTGAAGCATTTGAATTCAAATAAGGCAGTTGGAATTGACTTCTCAAATCCCTAGGAAAAGAATAAATCCAAAGAGCATTCTTTTTTTTTACTTATGGCTTTACGCCTCGTCAACGTCGAGATCATTAGAGACGGGATGGGACTGGGGACTAGGAACAGGAAGGAATTCGGCCATAGCGTTTCGAAGGAACCATTACGGCATTTGCCTGGACCGATTTGGAGAAACCATGGTAAACCCAAATCTGGATGCCCGGACGTCGATTCGAACCAGCGGCCTCCCGAATGTGAGGCCAGGGTTGTTGTTTTATTGACATCGTGTTGCAAAATCTTAAATTCATCTTTTTCCTCGGTAAGTTCATTCCGTGTCAACCATTCCTGATCTTGTGGAATATATCTGGGCCGCTATTATGTCTTATTTGCACAGCAAAAAAGGAAACTAAACTGGTTCAAAATAAAGTACTTCCCAAATATGCTACATGAAAGCTACATACATTAGGCAGTCAATTTCTCAGTCTCAATTTTCACAGCAAGCGGGTTGGGTGGAAGTTGTTTGTCTCTTGAGATATACGCTGCGAGGGTCACAGGCCACCAAAAAACTGTCGCAATGTAATTTGCTCTCAGATTAAGCCGTCCCGTTCATAACTAGGAATACCTCTCTGGGTCTCCCTAAATATTCATGGGCGAGTGGCAAGGTGATTATCATAAAAACAATCATGTTAGTCAAACCGGTTCTTTTCTTTCACCGAGCTGCAATTAAAGTCAATGGTTGCTGTCGTTGAGTTGTAGTACACCTGAATGCCCGGGTTATGCAACTTGTGTAGATTCTTTCAACGGTTGCTTATATTAATTAGGTTACCTGTCAACAACAGAACAGTTTCGTCCTTATGGAGACGTCGACAGTTTTCTCGTGACAATAACTTACTAGCATCCTCTATCCTCTGATTCTAACTGGACGGCCATCTACAATCCTCTCTTTCCTACCGAAAGGACCCTCTGCCATCTACACTGATAGGCAAAATATTTTGATAACCTTAGTCCACTTTTGGAACGCAATACACCAGCGATTCGGCGTGGCATAGATTCGAAAAGTGCTTGTTAGTTTTCCGCAGTTATGTAGCACCAGATGTCTACGCACAGATCACGCAAATCCCATAAATTTCGGGCCTGTGGAGTTTGGTGCCCACAATATCAATGTGAGTTCAGTTTAAAACCACTATGGCACGATTCTGACCTTGTGTTATGGACAGTTATCCTGCTAAAAATGCAGTCGCCATCTTAGAAGACATGATGCACGGAGGAATGCAAGTGGTCCACTATAATTTTCACGTGATCAACAGCAGCTGTCACGGTGCCTTCGATCACTACCACAGGTCCCATGGAAGCCTAGGAGAATGTTCCTCATTGCACAATACTGCCCTCATTGGCCTGCTTCCTTGGCGCAGTACATGTTTCGAGTAGCAGTTTGCTTGGAAGACGGCGTATCCGGATACGACCTTTTTTTAAAAAAACTTTCAAAAATTTATTCGCAGACATTCAGTTACAAGTTTCCGCCACCGGCGATGGCCGCTCCTGCTGCTGCTACCACCGCTCTCCCTTAAACAGCGTGACGTCAGGCATCGACCTTATTCGATAAGACACGTATTCATTGACCCCCGATCCAGTATCAATGATCTCGTGGCCGATGGAATAGTAATTGAGGATATCGTTGTGTGAACATGGGAACACGTAGGGGCCGTCTGTTGCGAAGCCCCATATTCAACAATGTGCGCTGAACAGTGTGCTCCGAAACACTTGTGCCTGCACCAGCACTGTACTCTGCCGTCAGACCTGACACAGATCGTTCCCTATCCCACTTTACAGAACGGACAAGCCTCCGACCTCCACGTTGTCCGATGAGGCGTTGACATCCACCATCTGGTTTCAGCACTAGGAGTTAGCAACACCGGACCTTTTTAATTCCTACATGAACAATATTTTTTACAATTACCCAATATTACGTAGAAAGGGGTACTGTAAATACTTTCACATCAATTAACTCTCTTTGCTGAGTATTTAATTTCAACAGATCAACAAAAAACTGGAGCTCTCTTCATGGGTTTCCTGGTAAAATTATAAACTTATAAGGAAGCCTTATCTGTACGCTGAAGGTATTTTTGAAGTGAATGATTGTGATATACTATTTCGAGGACCCTGGAACTAAAACAATATCTTTAGAGTTTGTGCCCGTCTGTGTCATTGTCTTTTTGTTCAGCATGACGCAAAAACTACTGAATAAATGTTGGCATAAATCCACCGTCAGGAAGCTTATGGTGTTGCTTAGAAACTGAGGTATGCATCCTTGCGCTATCTCACTTCAGTACGGGACACAAAGTGAAAATGTGATCAAAGCGTAGATGCAGGAATACATGTATAATTTTAGAGATTGCCTTATTTCTGAAAATAACGGAACTCAGAAGTGTATACTGAACTAAACATGAAGTACATTCTTTGCAACAAAAATAAACAGATAATTATTATTACACAGACAAAATCACGCGTAAAAACTCTTTTCTTATAAACAAATACGATAATTTTTTTGTAAATACTTGAGGAAGAAGACTGTACCTACAAGAACCAAACCTCAAATAAATAGTGATTACAAAAAGAAGTTTTAAATATGAAATTGCACGAAAATTGAATGCACGTTATCCGAAATAACACGTTAAGCAGTAGTTATCATGAGGGAATAATCATTAATTTACGTTCAACGTGTTGTTATGATATTATTAATTGATTCTGTCATCTGAAGGCCGATATTATAGCAGAGTAACAGCACAACTGATCTGATTTTAGTAGAAATGAAATCCTGGATCAAAAAATGTTCGTAAATAATCTTCCAAGTATAAACGCAAAAAGACTGTGCAAGTTTAGAATAAATTTCATGTCAAACCTCTTCAGGAAAACACTTAACAGAAAGGTCCTTTGAAATCTGTAAACCGAGGTTTTGTCTTACAGCTTTTATATATATTATCAAAGAACAGAAGTAAAACAAATCAACAAAGAAAATGTGTGTATGATTTATCATAATTTAAGGAAATATTCATCATGACCTTCGCTGTGAAAGACTCATTTCTGTATGGTAATGACCTGGCTGATTGCCCACCCATTTTATAATCTCCAAATACTACACATGAGCAGATATAAAACATGTCAGAATCGCGCTATCTTATTATTTTGTTGCGGAACTTAATCGCTTATGCTGTCGGTGTCTGGTGTGACAAATGACATCCACCTGTCAACACTGTGACTTGAAAATTAACGAGCCGGAACGTTTAAGACCCCGCTTTAAGGCACCTATTCATAATCCACACACGAAATAACAACAAAGCGGAAAATCATACACCATCTTCAGAGAACCAACAACAAGTATCTTCAGGTGTCTTGTGTGAAACAGAGTATAGTAGATACAATTTCTCTGATCCTATGTGACTGCTACCTCAATAACATGGAACAGTATGTTATGTTATTTTTAAACTCAATAACACGCAACTATAAATCACACATGTTCAGCGGTTATAAATTCAACTCATTATTAATGATTTATATACGTTGCTTTACAGTTGTTTCTCCGTCTTGTAACTAAAATGAAATTCAGGACAATTCATAAGTCCATCCTAGATTTCTGACATTTATTGTACAGTGGGTATAACAGATATAGCATAAACTGTCGCATGAAATGTAAATATCTTGGCAGAACAGTTAAAAAAAAAAAACCTTTAACTGGGCAGGACACATTGGATAGGTAGTAGGAAAGTTTCAAAATCCTTCACTTCCAGATGTGAGGATCTAGCAGAGAAGTAAGGGAATGTGGTTACAAAACCTGGTAAGATCATTCCTTGAATATGGTAGTGTAGTATGGGACCAACAGTTGGGTATCAAATACAGAAGTAGGAGGGGGTGCTGTCAGATTTATGTATGGTCATTGTGAGGTCCCACTCACAAATCATTGTCGAAATTGTAAATAAAATAGATTTATAAGTAATAGACTTCACAGCATGAGTAGCATTTATAGTTGTTTGGGGTAATTTTAAGGTTTTGGTAGTAATTTAATGTTCTGCAGTTGGTACGAATATACAATTGGTCAAGAAGGAAGTTTGTTGTCAAGATGGCGAAGATAGAGGCCACGAGAGAATGAGTGAATAGTACAGTGTCGGCTGTGTATTGTGATCAACGAATGTTTGAAGTGTTCAATAAATTTTGGCAGATAAATGAATATATTGATTGATTTATTTAACAATGATATCCGTTGCGCACAGGTGTATGAATTGGAAAGCAGCTTATTAAATAATAATGATAATATGCTAAGAGATAGCGCAACGGCGGAAATCAACGTTTGGGCCATATGTTGAAATTGGCGGGCTATCTGCCTTCTGCTGATTTATAGTAAAGTTAGCAGTGGGACTTAGCAACAGAAAACAATTAGTAAGTGATTTGATTAAGGAGCAAGAATGGGATTCATTGGAAGACAGGAGGAGGGTGAAGAGAGTAATGGGAGTTTGCAAAGCGTATATTGGTGATGAGGCGTGGAAAGAAATTGGTGTAAGAATTAAGAGAGATGCTTGGAAGGGGAAAGATGAACATGACTACAAACTGATTCTCGATTTCAGGCCAGGAAGATTTTCTTTCGTAGGCAATGGGGCCAAGGATTGGAATAAATTACCATGATTAATTATGAATAATTTATCAAAAACGCTGAAGTTTAAGGTTGAAATTATTCGAAAAGGAAATGGGAGAAATGTTTATGTAGGGAAAATGCCATCGGAGCGTGCGCTTCATTTTAATTAAATTGAACCTGTAGATACAGAATCTCTACATGTTTCAATTTATAACAGGCGACTTCCCGTATTGTCTTATTTAACCACTAGAATGTAATCAAAACAACATGGCATTCTCTGGTGACCAGAAATTGTTCTGCGTCTTAGAATTCTCTAACTGTGTTTCTGTTATGAAAGAGCAATGGAAATTTCGTACGAAATATCAAACAAAATAATCCATGTTTAAGGAATCAGGCTGAATATGGGGTGCAAATGGAGTAGGACGATCAGAGATTTCAATACGGGGTTCACGTGTATCTTGTCACTAAGAACGCACATATCAAAAGCTGATAGGTAGAGAAGAATTATATCAAACCGTATCTAACCATTAATATACGAGAAACTGAAGAGTAATAGCATCCGGTGTCTGGTTCGAGATTCAAGTAGTGCTGCTGGAAGAAATTTTCAACATCAGAACTTGGCCGGCAGGATAGAAAAGATGTGGTGCCCAATTCCAAACCACCAGATTGTACGCCAAAGTTCTAACCCATTCCATCACTGTGTAAGGCATGTGAAGCCCACTTCAGCTTCAATTTCCGCGAGAAATAGTACCCACCACCTAAAGATTGGTGAGAAAAAGTTTTTAGTCTGTTCACTTTTAGCGGCGATGCTACTTCACCATTTCTCACACGTCCAGACGCTTTAAAATAACTCAGAGACAGATATGGGCTTCTCATTAAAATTTGTAGAGCAAGTGCTTAGTGACATTTTCCAAGTGTGGTATCACACTGTTAAGGAGAAGCATAAAAGTTGATATCCTTCCTGAGTAGTTTGATGTCACAGTGGGCATGTGGATTCATTGTTATGCACAAAATTCTTATTGCTAAACGCCTTGATTAAAAGAGCTTCAACATCGCCTTCCTCACAGATATGACATCTCTGACATTTTTCATGTATGGAAAAGACTTGTGTCTTCACATGAAGTTCTCTTACATTCTGGTTGAAAATAAAGAATCCATGTTTCATCCCTTGTCACGTAGTATCCTAAACTATTTATTCCCTCTCAGAACAATACAAAAATGTTTTCATTGGTGTCTATCGGCGGTTACGTGTCAGTAAGTTAAACCTCGCATGGCACAAACTTTACGACGTTCAAAATGTTGAGTAATGATTTGTTGAATAATGATTAGTTGAGTAAAACCGAAAGAAATACCCACTTTCTTGGAAATTTCTTCAACTGTTATTTACCAATCTAATTGTATTAAGTTGTTAAGGTGATAAAAGTTATCAGATGTTGTTGACTCGCTTTGTCTGTCTTACACGGTAGCCATCTTTGATGTTGATGTCGGCGCCACAGTTCTCGAATATATAGCACCATTTCAAAGTGATATGTTCACCAAGAATATTGTACTCCTGATCACGAATTTCTGCGACTGAAACATTTTTTAGCTAATAAAAATCGGATCCCTGCATAGATTTTTAATTTGTATGACCCAACTGCAGCATTTGCCAAGATTATAACAGTTGAATATTGATAACTTCAATCGTTTTCAGATCGATACATTATAATCGAACTTCTAGCAGTGCCCCACAAAAGAAAAAGTCACTGCAAAAAGTTTTGAGTTTGCGCAAATTACTTTCTGACTGCTCCTCGTAAAATAAACAAGTCCCTGTTGTTGTTCTTGAAGAGAATAACGCAGATGAAGTGTCAGTTGTGGCTGTACTCGGATGCAGGTGGTAAAGCCAACACACACTATATCGCAAGGGACCACCGGCAGTCAAGTGGGGACCATAAGTCGAATGGGCCTCCGAGTAGCGTACCCTACAGAAGTTCTACTTTTCGTCCTTTGAGGATTTATAGCTCAATGACGTATGTATTTTCAGCCACACTCGCAGTACGGATCTAGACTTGAGGCTGCGGTTTGGCCTAGGCAGGGGAGACGTTTAGGGCTATTAACTCATGGAGATAGCCCCGTTGCACAAGGAGGAGACTCGCTTGCATCCCATTAACACAGATGCATAACTCTGGAGACAATAGTCAGCCCCAAGGCCACGATGTGGGCTGCCGTACTCTGCCATTAAGCAGTTATACATATTGCACAATATCCACACGACTGCTACATTATTTTCCCATGAGTTCGTGGCCTGATCGAAAAAAAACAAAGTTGTACAAATTTGCAAAAATAAAAAAGAAAAAAGATACGAATAATTATTTGTCCTTTGCATAATATTTGCCAAAATAACAAGCTCCTCCAAAGAACTTTTATTTTAGTACACGTCTTGAAAGGGTGTGAGGTCAGACTATAATGGGTGTTGTTATTAAATATTTATGTAAGAAAGAAGTGTAACTGATGATGTTGATGGTGACAGTATGAGCAAAGGATGAGTCTATTAACAGTGCAGTGGAAAAAACTAAACGAGGGAATACTAACAGTGAAGACGATCTCTGCACAGCATCCAGACAATGAATCAACAATATATCGACAGGTAATGATAGACAGAACGAGAACAGGACAGCACCTTGAGGAGATTTCAGGTATGCCAATAAAAATAGAGTAGTTAGACACGAAAAGGATTTCCACCTGTTGGGTGCTGGGAGTTAGGATAGCATGTCAAAAGACAGATGATTACGGAAAATTCCAGATGTCAGATTTTGCTGAACGATTTCTATGACTGTATGAGACCACATTAGTACAAGTATATATGCCAACGTCACAGGAAGATGACGAAGAAATAGAAAAAATATACACTGAAATTGAAGAATTAATCCAATATGTGAAAGGGGAGGAAAATCTAATAATCATGGGTGATTGGAATGCAATAGTGGGAGAAGGAAAAGAGGGGAATACTGTAGGAAGTTTTGGTCTAGGAGAAAGAAATGAGCGAGGAAGCAGGTTGCTAGAATTTTGTGAAAGATACAAGCTAGTAGTGGCGAACACACTGTTTAAGAACCATGCAAGAAGAATATACACCTGGAAATGTCCTGGGGATACAGGCAGATATCAGCTAGATTATATCATGGTCAAACAGAGATTCAGGAATCAAGTTCTAGACTGTAAAGCGTACCCAGGAGCAGACATAGACTCGGACCATAATTTGATAGTAATGAAGTGCAGGCTTAAATTCAAGCGAATAAGGAAGCAGCATAAGCAGAACAAACTGGAAGTGAATAAACTGAAACAATCTAGCACAAGAGAAAAATTTGCAGAAATGGTAGACTTAGGTCTAAGAATTAACTGTGAAAGGAGCTCAACCGAGGACGAATGGAGTGCATTAAAGACCGAAATAATGAAAGCTGGCAAAGAAACCTTAGGCTTTAGGGAACAAACTGCCCGAAAACCTTGGATCACAGAAGAAATTTTGCAGCTGATCGATCAGAGGAGAAGGTACAAAAATGCTCAGGATGAAGCAGGAAAAGAGCAGTACAGGCAATTTAGAAATCAAATAAATAGGAAATGCAAAATAGCAAAAGAAAAATGGCTACAAGAAAAGTGTGAAGAAGTAGAAAAGGAAATGGTTGCAGGAAAAGTAGATGTTGCATATAGAAAGATCAAACAGAATTTTGGAGAAATGAAGAAAAGAGGTATGAACATTAAAGCTGCCGATGGGAAACCTCTTTTAAGGTCAGAAGATAGAGCTAACAGATGGAAGGAATACATTGAGAAACTGTATGTTGGGGACGACTTGAACAATAGTGCATTGGAAAAGGAAGGCGATGTCGACATGGATGACTTAGGAGATCCTGTTTTGAGGACAGAATTTAATAAAGCTCTGAATGACTTGAAAGCAAATAAGGCAGTTGGAATTGATGAGATCCCTGCAGAACTTCTTAAATCTCTAGGAGAGGAAGGAATCGAAAGATTATTCAAGCTGATATCAAAAAGTTATGAAACAGGAGAAATTCCAAATGATTTTAATAAAAATATCATCTTCACACTTCCGAAGAAAGCACAAGCTGACAAATGTGAGAATTATCGCACAATTAGTCTAACATCACATGCTTCAAAATTGCTGACCAGAATAATATACAGAAGGATGCAAAGGGTAGTAGAAGAGATAGTAGGTGAAGATCAGTTTGGGTTTAGGAAAAATCGCGGTACAAGGGAAGCAATTCTGTCTTTAAGATTAATACTTGAAGGGCGGATCAAGAAAAACAAAGATACTTTTATGGCATTTGTTGATTTAGAAAAAGCTTTTGATAATGTTAGGTGGGAGAAGATGTTCAAAATTTTAAAGAAGTCAGGTCTAAAGTATCTAGATAGAAGAATCCTCTATAAACTATATAAGAATCAAGTGGCTGTGATAAAAGTAGAGAATCACGAGAGACATGCATCAGTTAAAAAGGGTGTGAGACAAGGTTGTAGTCTATCCCCGTTAATATTCAACTTGTATGTAGAAGAAGCAATGAAGAAAGTCAAAGAAAAATTTCCATGTGGCATAAGTTTTCAGGGAGAAAAAATCAGTATGCTACGATTTGCTGACGACATTGTCTTATTAGCAGAGAGGGCTGAGGATATTGAGACGTTATTGAATGGCATGAACAAAATACTGAAGGAAGATTTTGGACTGAATATAAATCAAAGTAAAACAAAAGTGATGAAATGTAGCAGAAATGACACCAATACTAGCAGATTAAATATAAAAATAGGATCTGATGCAATAGGAGAAGTGAGTGAGTTCTGTTACTTGGGAAGCAAAATTACAACCGATGGCCGAAGCAGGAATGATGTTAAAAGCAGAATAGCACTAGCAAAAAGAGCCTTCATGAAAAAGAGAAACCTTTTAGTTTCAAATATTGATCTAGGAATTAGAAAGAACTTTTTAAAACTCTATGTGTGGAGCACAGCACTTTACGGTAGCGAAACATGGACTTTAGGAATACCGGAAAGAAAGAAACTTGAAGCATTTGAAATGTGGTGCTACAGAAGAATGCTGAAAATTAGGTGGACAGACAAAGTAAGAAATGAACGAGTTTTAGAAATGATGGGTGAGAAAAGAAGTTTATGGAGGAAGCTTACAGGAAGAAGAGACAGGCTGGTAGGTCATATTTTGAGACATGCTGGATTGGTTAATTTGTTAGTGGAGGGAACAGTTGAAGGTAAGAACTGCAGAGGTAGACAGAGATTAGAATATATGAAGCAGATAATTGAGGACGTGGATTGTAAGGGGTATGTAGAAATGAAGAGGTTAGCACAGGATAGGAAGGGATGGAGGATTGCATCAAACCAGTCTAAAGACTGACGACAGCAAAAAAAAAAATGAGACATGGTATAATCACTTTACCCTAGAATCAAAATATTGTCAGTGTAGAGGTAATACGCTAGTTCTCCCCATACAAAGAAGGTCTAGGGTGTTCCCTTCCACATGAAGATTATGGTACCTGTTACTTTTGTGATTCTGAAGGTCTATATTTATTGAATATATTTAAGACTATCGCAATTGGGGGGGGGGCGCTATTATGCATACCTACCAAAGCAATTTCTAGCATCTGTGAAGAGAAACAGTAGAGGCAAGTTGTCAGAATAGATACTGATTCATTGGGACAATGCTCCTAGTCACAGATATCTCGTTGCTACGGCTGCTATTCATTAGTGTGGGTTTCAATTCGTACATCGAAACACCTTATTGATGAGATTCGATACACAGGGACTTCCACCTGTTTCGGGATCTTAAAAAGTTTCTGTGTTGCAGAACTCAGATTGGGATGTTATAGCATTACAGGTTATTCAGGTTACTCAGAGAAGAGACAAAAGAATAGTAAATACTCTGAGGAAAAATAGGTAAGTATAGAGACCAGAGGAAAACAAGAGAGCAGAAGTTCTGGCGAGCGATAGAAAAAGTTAGTTCGTGTTTGGATGTGTTGAAATAACGTTACTGTCAACAAAGGACCTCGGTAATTCTTCGGATTGTTTATAAATGAAATGAGACGAAAATAAATATCAAGTGAATAATGAGAAAGATTATTATTATTATTATTCGCCACAAGACTTTAAAATGATTCTGTACTCATGACGACATAACAATCCATATTAAAATAAAACAAGAAGGAGTTTATAAAATATAACATTGGCAATTTTATAAAATACGACATGGCAAATATTATACAACAATGTCTAATGCTGTCATCTTCTTCTTTCCGATGAGACCTTCCAATTTCAATTCTTCATCCTTTGTTGTTGATTTTTCTTCCATTTAAACCAATATTCCTTCATCGTTTCACTGTGTTTTTTCCTTCTCTCCTCTTTAGCTTTGCAATTCTTCCACACTTAATGCCCTCTTTCTACTCTTTATCCATAATTTCCTCTTCTCATATTTCTTTCCACATTTTTCTTGACCTCTTGAATCCAGCTTGTTGTTGATTTTTTCCCCAAAGTTAATTGAATATCTTTTTTGTTAATCTGTTATCATCTACTCTATAGATGTATCCGAAAAACAGCAATTTTTTTAATTAATTTTATTTATATTTATTTATTACTTCTTAATGTCCGTAGTTCTCATTGGACCCAGACGCTGAGAAATTCTGTTATGCGGAAAGGCAATGTGTGCAGCTTAAATCGTACTAAGCTGACAGACCACAATTCTTATGCATCAGTGTGAGGTGGCGAACTTGCGGGGAGATGCTAGCGTATCGGTCTCCCTTCGACCCTGTTGGTGACTCGAGGCGAGGTTGAGTGTCCACCGGACCGTGAAGCCTGCCCCGTGGTTTATGGTCGCACCATAAATATCATCAGACATCACCACAACCGGAGTGGTAATCCGTCATCGTCGACACTCTCCACACAATGGGGCAACACAATAAATTGGCTTCTCCCGAAGCAGCTGACCATTGCTGGGTAACAACCTGAAAAATCAATGATTTCCTTGCAACTTGTAAACGTCCATTACAGCCACTTTTATCCGGAATTGCTGTACGTTCCTTTCAACCGAGCATAGTGGGTGAGCGGTAACGCTCTGGCCTCGTATTCGGGAGGACAATCCAGATTTGGATTTTCCATGGTTTCTCAAAATCTCTCCAGCCGAATGCAGGGATGGTTCCTTCAAAAATACCATGGCCGAATTCTTTACCGTTCCTTGCCCCCAGTCTTTTCATGCCTCCAGTGACATTAACGAAGCGTATAGGCATAAGCCAAAAAAACAAAACAAAGTTTTCTCGACACGCATCTGGTAGCATATAGAATTGGCTTTTAAGACTGTTCCAGTCTTCTACTCTGGAACTGTAAGCTTTTAGTTCAGACTGCCTAAGCTATTGAATTGTCCCTCAATTAATAGAGGGTAATATAATAATAAGTGTAGTGCCAAGTCTTCTCCACATCCTCCCCAATCCTCTGTTTTCCGTTATTCTCTTGATACTGGTGTAGCTATAATTTAATCCACCATATGCAGTATTTCTTTTTCGAGTTACAGCACATTCGAAAACATCCACAATAATGGAATCATGTCTTACTAAATTGATTAAGAAATTTTTATTCTTACTTCTAATAGTCTTCAAAACAGATCTCTACTCATCAATTCTTATCGGAACGTCCTCATTCTTTACTTCATCCACAAAACTGTCCTCCATCCTCCGTCACAGAAACATCTCAAAAACCTCCAGTTATCTTTCCTCAGAGTCCAAATGAACATGCAGCGAGGATGTGGGTTCGAATACCAGTTCGGCCATCCAATTTGTGTTTTCCACGGTTCGCCAAGGTCACTCCAGGCAAATTGTCGGATGGATTCTTCAAAAAGTCCATGGCCGAATTGCTTCCAGTTCCTAGCACCAAGTCCTTACTCGTCTCACTCGTAACGAAACATCATTGTTTTCATTAATTCTTTCGGGAGAGTGCCAGAGAGTAGCCTTTACTGTCTGTTAATAGCTTCTTCATCCCAATTATACATTTTATTTCTTGCCCACAATGCATGTCTTCCTTCACTAGGGAAACAATATATTTGAAAATTTTCAATTATATTATTAACTGAAGGACGGAGGAGAATCATAATTAATTAACATAACTAAAGAACATGAATTGTGACTGGCTTTACTAGAAGAATGGCAAATTACATGCATTATCAGCATAAAGGGAGCTCACCCGCCAGTGTGGCCCCACTGGATCTGGGCAGGTGAAGTCCTGCTCCCCGCATACTGGTCGCCTTGATTGCGGTTTTTATGCGGTTTTATGCAAACACCAAGGCGAATGTCGGCACAGTCACTAATCTGCACCTCATAAACAAAAATAAACATAGCACACACTGAACATAGTCACTCTTTTGCAGGCAGATGGCAACATAGTCCAAGTTCATGATTTCCACGTCCATCTGTTATTTGATTTAAATGTAGTTTTTATGTATACTTAATAATAGCAGATTATGATTCTACCGACTTACCTATCAAAATACCGAGAGTGGTGTAACGGTTAGCGTTCTGGCCTCGCATTCGGGAGGACGCCGGTTCGAATCCCCGTCCGGGCATCAAGATTTGGGTTTTCCATGGTTTCCCAAATCACTCCAGGCAAATGCCGGGATGCTTCCTTCAAAAGGTCATGGCCAAATTCCTTCCCATTCCTTGCCCCCCATCCTTTCCCGTCTCTAAATACAAGGGGTGATCAAATGAAAATGTACGAAACGACACGGTGGGTACAAATGTAGACTTTATTCAAAAATACACCATAGGCCTGAGCACAATGATCGCGCTGATGAACAAGCCGCTGGATTCCTTGTTCCCAGAATTCCTGTGGCCGTGACGTGACCCAGTCCTTCACAGCGTCCTTGAGTACGTCGTCCGAGTTGAAGCGCTTCCCTTCCAGGTGTTTCTTCAGTGGACCAAACACATGGAAATCGCAGGGTGACATGCCCGGACCGTAGGGCGGATGGTCCAACGTCTCCCACTTGAACTTGGCCAGTTCCATGTGTGTGACTCTGGAGACGTGTGGACGCGCGTTATCATGGAGCAGAACCACACCCTCCGTGAGCAGCCCCGGTCTTTTGTTCTTGATGGACCTGCGTAGGCGTCGGAGTGTCTCACAGTACACATCCCCCACCTGTACGCCATCCTGTCCTCATCATTTGGACGCCGCTTTTGATAAGAACCTCTGCTCTCTACTGCACATGCTCCGATCCCAGTCAGAGACTCCAACCGCATCCCGAGATGTCTCGCTACGTTCTCCCATGGCGTAATATGCAAATACTTAACTGTTACGTTTTTACGTCGTTTCGTACCTTTTCATTTGATCACTCCTTGTACTTCGCTGTTAAGAGACGTTAAGCAGTAAAGAAAATAAAAGAAAAGACCTATCAAAATATGGCTGAAAGTATTGTTAGCTAAATTTTCGAAAAAATTCGTTCACTTGCTTCTTTAAATAAATTATAAATCAATTCAAAAAGACATGTAAAGAACATAAAAGGATTGGGTTGCTTATGTAAAAGTGGTCCAAGTAGGGATTTCCAGCTGTTAAAGTCTGACAGGCAGTGTGGTGCGCTAACTCTCGCTTTCTGAAGTATCTTTAACAGCTGGCAATTCCTACTTGGACCACTTTTACATAAGCAACCCAAGCTTTTTGTGTTCTTTACATATCTCTCTTTGAAATTAATTATAATTTATTTAAAAAAACAAGTGAACGTAATTTTTTACTTTTTTGGAAAATTTAATTAAAATTACTTGCGACCATAGTCTGATAGGCAAACGCGACAGAATCGTATTCCACTACTAATAATTACACATAAAAATTGCATTTCAATGGACTTTCCTCCCGGGGAGGTCTCCGGTTCAACGACAAGACGTCCAAATCCCAAACACTTCCCATTCGAAAAAACGCTGACCTTGAAATAGTGCAAGGAAGAAGAATAACAACAAAAAAGAAACTTCCCAAGTCTAGATTTTGCTGACTACTACCAGTAAATCCTATCCACCCCCTCTCTTCCGCTCATAGGCGTCGTGGTTTTCTACAGGACTTTAATGTGAAACATTTCGGACTAAAACGAGTGAAAGCATTGAACCGTGTGGAAGAGGTTGGAGTGGAACGTGTTGTGACGAAACTGCGGGGAGCGTTGGGTTGTAACGAATTCCTCATCAGCTGCACCTGTGCAAAGTGGGCCACGATTCATAATTAACTTTCAGCTCGGACAGCCGTCATTATTATTATTATTACTTCTGCTAACAGCTTGCAGGTTGTGAATGACTCACCGGCAGGCTTTCACGATCGGAGCTTTTTATTTTTCCCTTGTCTCGACACTCGGCAAGTGAATACCAATGAGCCAGGGTCTCGCGCCTTGTTTTTGTGGCCACTCAGAAAGAGAAGGTGCGTCAATATTAAAACCAGACACCATATGATCTCTGGCAAAGAGGGTCCTTTGTGATTAGAACGGAGATACTTAATAAATCTATTAGCGTTACGTCAATAACATACTCTGATGAGCCGAAACATTATCATCTCTCCCATCCGAGAGACTAATTGGCGTTTGGTGATGTTACGGGTTTGTCAGTGGTAAGGATAGAACGAGGTTTGTTCAAAAATAACGGGAATTTTCATTTTTTTAAAAAAGAATTTTATTTATTCGTCTACATCGATTCAAAATAGTTCCCATCAGATATTACACACGTATGCCAACGCTTCTTCAACCCCCCAAAACACTTCCGGAACTCGATCTTTGGGATAGCTTTGAGCTCTTTCAGTGATGCACTTTTAATCTAATCTATGTTTGTAAAACAACGGCCCTTTAAGGTTCTCTTTGTTTTTGGGAACAGAGAAAAGTCACATGGGGCCATGTATGGTGAATGTGGAGGCAGGGCATCATTACAGTTTTGTTTTTTGCCAAAAATTCTGGAACAAGCAAAGATGTGTGAGCAGGTGCATTATCGTGATGCAAAAACCATTAATTGTTTTGCCACAAATCCAGGCGTTTTCTTCGGACTGCTTCACGCAAACGGCGTTCAACTTGGAGGTAGTATTCTTTATTGATCGTTTGACCTTGTGGCAAGAAACCATGGTGCACTATGCCATTAAAATCGATGAACACAGTGAACATAACCTTCACATTTGTCGAGCTTTTTACGGTCTTGGCGATCCAGAATGCCTCTAGTGGAATGATTGAGCCTTAGTTTCAACATCATACCCATAAACCCATGTTTCATCACCTGTTATCACACGTTTCAATAGTTTTGCATCGTTGTTGACTTCATTTAGCGATTTCTGAGCAACTTACATTCGCCGGTGTTTTTGTTAGAAATTCAACACTTTTGGACAAATTTTGCTGCACAAAACAGATGAAAAAATTTAATGAAATGAGCCAATTGATAAGTCAACATCATTAGCGACTTCTCTAATTGTGATTTGGCAACCGTTCGTAATAATTTCTTTCGCTTTTTCCACGTTTCCATCGGATATTGATGTTCTAGAACGACCCATTAGCTCGTCTTCTTCAACGTCTTTATGACCATCTTGAAAGCACTTATACCATTTGTAAACCCTTGTCTTACTCAAGTACATTTACCAAAAGAAATATTTAACATTTCTAAAACTTTGGTGCACTTAATTCCATTTTTATAGCAAAATTTAATGCAAATTCTTTGATGCATGATTTATACAAATAAAAAAATCGCCAACTGAATGAAAACACGCGTTATCCTTTTAACAGCAGACAAGAGACTACACATGCAATATAGCTCAAAATGTATATACCGAGCGTGGTGGTATAACGGTTAGTGCTCTGGCTTCGCATTAGGGAGGACGGCGGTTCGAATCCCCGTCCGGGCATCCAGATTTGGGTTCTCTGTGGTTTTCCAAATCACTCCAGGCAAATGCCGGGGATGCTTCCTTTAAAAGGCCATGGCCGAATTCCTTCCCATTCCATGCCCCCCATCTTTTCCCGTCTCTAAAGACTTTGCTGTTAAGAAACGTTAAGCAGTTAAAAAAAATCAAAATGTGTAGATGCTTTTAATACATGTTTGCCAACAACGAAAGAAACGTGTCAATCGGACTAATATAACCCACGAAATAACCAAATTCCTGTTACATTTGGAACACACTTCTTATATAACCGGAACAGAGACGAATGGAGAGTCATTCTGGCGAAGATACGTGTTGGTAATGGGGAAATCCACTGATACAAGTCGCTTTGATAAAGAGCAGATTGTTGCAGCCCGCCGCAATGGAACTAGCATTTCGAAAACGGCGAAGCTGGACGGCTGGTCGCATGCTACTGTAGTAGGCATGTATGGAAAGTGGTTGAAGAATGGTGAAACCACGAGAAGGCACAAAGTGGACCTCATCACTAAACGTGGAGGTCGGAGGCTTAACGGCTCTGTGAAGCTAGGTAGGGGGCGATCTGTCGGCAGAGTACAATGCTAGTGATTCGGAGCGTACATTGTTGAGGATGTTGCCCGACCTGTGCTTTGACATCTGGTGCCAGATACCTCCGGAAACCTACCAAGGACTTGTCGAAACCCATACTGAACTGAATCGCCGCTGAATTGGGTTCAAAAAATGGATCAACACGCTATTAAGCAGGTGGTCATAATATTTTGGTTAATCAGTGTATGTTCTTAGTTGCTTCAAGGTTTGAAAAGTTCCAGCTGGTCAGAACTTGCGTATATTTCACATTTCAAAAATTTGTGCCATTCGTATTTGAGTTGCAATAGTTAATTTCTGAGTACTGCCTCGAATAAGCGGAAATCGTATTTGCAGAGTACATGACGCGAAGATACTTTGGAATTTGGAGAATGAAACTGTGATCTGTTTCTGTGAGAATCGAACCATGTGTCAGATGGATGATGTCAACGAGTCAGTGACGGGAGATTTTAGCGTGGTTTGAAAAGCAAACTGCAACGGTTCTTCTGCGGTTAAGGCGTGACTGCCTTGTTCTCCGTATTGTCACAAATTCCTCGTAAATTCGATTCAACGAAATGGAGAGTCATTATGTGAGCACTCAGTCCCGCGTGGTGATGTGTGTGTGACTCAGATTATGGAGGTGAAGAGGTGTAATCCAAAGGACTTGGTAGGTATGAAATAACCACTCGAACAATCACTTTTCCTTATGATTATTTTTCCTTGCGCTTTATAACAACATTACAGAACAAGATACTAAGTATGAACATACAAATGTTTCAATTAACTTGCGACTCCTTCACAACTAAAACTTAACTCGTCTCTGCAGTTCGCTTTATATAGACGCTACAGAAATGTCCAGAGTCTCTAGAATTCCAGCAATACTCAAATAATTAAAATCACATTAAAACAATCAGAATTCATACAAAATCATTCACAATGATTATGAAACACACGGAAATGAAAATGAAGCTATTTAAATACAAAATTATTAACATAAGCCAGTCCAAAGAGTTTAGAATAGTCCTCTAGACATCGTGCCTCACATCAGCACTTATAAACTTTTAATCAATATTTCATGCGTAATACTATCCTTGAACATATTAAATAGCATTCTATATAGTTTCTATCGATAAAACAATGCTCATTTACACCAAATTCACAATTAATTACACAAAAAATATAAAAAATAATTAATCAACTACCAGCTTGCTGTACACAATTCTTAAAATAACATTTCATTATAGGACTGTGTTTGATGGTCATTATAGACTGTTCTAGTTCATCCTAAACCACTCAATAGATATATGATCACTATGTTCCTAACTTCTCATAACCGAGCGTGGTGGGAGAACGGTTAACGCTCTGGCCTCGCATTCGGGAGGACGCGGGTTTGAATCCCCGTCCGGGCATCCAGATTTGGGTTTTCCATGGTTTCCCCCAATCATTTCAGGCGAATGCCAGGATGCTTCTTTTAAAAGGCCATGGCCGAATTCCTTGCCGTTCCTTGTCCCCACTCCCATCCCGTCCTATTGACCTCGACGTCGTCAAGGTATAAAGCCATAAGTAAAAAAAAAATCGAACCCGTGTCCTTCCGAATGCGAGGCCAAAGCGTTACCGCTCACTTACCACGCTCGGTCATTAGCGTCTTTATTTTTCAGTGAATAATAGAAAAGATACTTACGGTCTCTAAAAACGATATACACACAGTGGGGTGGAAAACGAAATTCAGAACCTCTTTACTTGAATGGGATCCTCCTAGAATGTAATTTCACAGAACATTAAGTACGATATTCGGTTTTGACCTAAGCTACACGTATTATACGTGTTGAGACAACATTAGAGTTCTGTTTCCTTTCCATGCGGAACAAGTTCTTTTGTATCTAGGAATATATTGACCTGAACATTTTCATGTAGTGTGTGCGGTATACTCTACATGTGGTTGTAATGTGTTTCAAGGTGCATGGATTTGTCTTAACAATGTATAACAGAAAGTCAAGCTTAGAGGAATGCAAACATTTGAATTTACGATGCAGCTTTCGACTGAGGCTGGAATTAAAAGGATCGGTGCTTATTCCATGATGATAAGTAAGTTTTTCCAGACCAGTCATTATAATAAGCCACCGTAAAACGTGCAGCGTCATCCAGTTGCAAAATAAGATTTCTTTGAAGCTTCCCCGTGTATTCGATGATTCTTCTAGTTTACCAGTCCTGTATCCGCATGTACTACTTGAAGTGTGCATTGACGAAAGTTTCACTCTGTTCTTCGTTTGCATCTTGAGTTTTTCAAAGTTCTTTCCATAAAATCCAATGGTAATTTCGCTATCGTTCTAAGCTGTTTGTTTTTTTACCGATCGTGGTGGGTGAACGGTTAACGTTCCGGCCCTGCATTCGGGAGGAGATGGGTTCGAATTCCACTCCGGTCATCCAGAATTGAGTTTTCCATGGTTTTCCCAAATCACTCCACGCGAATGCCGGGATGATTCTTTCAAAAAGGACATAACCGAATTACTTCCCGTTGCTTGCCACTATTCCTTTCCCGCCTCTAATGATCTTGACGAGGCGTAAAACCATAAGCAAAAAGAAAAAAAAAAAAACTAAGCTGTTCAGCCTTTGGTTCTATTTAATGTTTTTATAATAGCACTGAAAGTATTTTAGAGACAAATTTTCAGCCGCCTTACACTCAAAGGTGAATCGATTATTCACATTTCTTACATGCAATGAGTCGAATTTTTCGATGATTAAATACTATTGCAATTATTCGTCACATTTCCGAATAACACCAACTTCCGGTTTCATATTTTTCTTTTCTTCTTAAATTTTAAATATCATGTACAGGATAAAAGCAAGAGATAATAATGTTAAATTGATTCTTAGGTAGTTCTTCAAGTTATTTAAATCATTAGGAGATAAGTGTGGTCCTATTAGGGTTACCATTGAAACTTCTGACGTAACACGTTTACTAACCAAGTTGCAAGAGTCGATATGTCACTTTAGTAACAGTGTTAGTAGTCTTAGTTCACTTTCTTATACTTTGTTCGAAAATACGGTGAAAAGGTGAACTATTGTAGCGTGAAGTTATTAATCGTATGGTATTCAAAGTTTTGTTTCATTTGTTAAAAATCAAATTAAAGCCAATTATTTTTCTAACTTATCCGGTAGCACTGATATTAGATTAAATGAAAGCACTAGCTCATATTCAATGTGAAAGGCGCTTTTTATTACAGAAATGTTCCCGAAAGAAGGTCCAGTATCAATGAAGAAGTAAAATCAGCTTTACCCCTGTTTCATAGGCTACACAATTCGCCGCGCAGCTTTCTTGGTCACATACTGCACATTTTGACCATGCTCAATACAAGCAGGTGGTGTTGAACAAAATCCAGTACGGATAGGCTTCACAGCTTCAGTATTATAAAGCATCTTCCAGATTTTCCTCCTTGGGAAGCCATTCACACTGTTTACTTTGTTTCTGTAGATAATCACATGAAAACTGTAGGGAAACCAACAACTCCGTCTCGCAGTCATTTATAGTAAGATTAGGCATAATAAAACCACTGAATGTTTTGTCATTAATAACATATAGATCCGGTAACCGAATGGCGTTGGCAAATCGTGGTATTGATTTTACTTATCGTTTTGGTCAACATAGTGAAAACCATCTTGAATAATGTTTATCACCAATTTTGGATAAAGCAGTCTATCGTAAACATAAAAAATCTGAAAAATGCAAATTTTTAACGTTTTTATATTACCGGTAATTTGAACGATGGCGCCAAAAAGATTTCGTTTGATGTGACGTGAGTTCTTGTTACATACGAAATTTTTGACAATGTCTTTAATAAAATGAATTCTACAGTTTACAGGTGGTTAGTATTCGCTCAAGGTGTTAACACATCAATTAAAACTCAGAACAAATTCTATATTTACGTTTCAAACAAGGAAAAATTGGGAAAAAAAATTATTAAAAATTGCAGGGCGGAAGCCGGAATAATTATCTAAAAAGTCTTCAATATATTTTTGTGAAGACCACTTTGATTTAATGTTGAATTAACGAACAATTTCCGAAACGAAATGCTCGTCGCTTCTAGCGCCAACTATCCTTCCTTTTCGAAGTCCGGTAATTCACTTCGTGCGGCCACAATAACGTCAGAAAACCACTAGCAGGAGTTATGAGAGTACTACACGAAACATTTCTACGTTTTTTCCGCCATCTTCGTAATACAAAAATTCAGTGTATTGCACTTGTAGAAGAGGCGCTGTGCAGTTTTTAAAGCGCCTGCTTTCAAAAGCATGGTTTCTGACCCCGGATTCAAATCCCTTAAACTGAAGGTTCCAGTGGAAAGGAACTGGGCTTTCTAGCTCTCACACAAGGATTTAGTATGCCACCTTCGGAACGATCCAGCCAACCTTTGGTGGTGGACTAAGTTAGTGTTTGTATATATATATATATATATTTGGGAGTCCCTTATAACAGCATTTTTTTGTTTTTGTTTTTGTTTTTTTGTTGTTGTTTTTTTTTAATTTTATCTCCTACGATGACGTTAACCCGAGCCGACTAGACCCGAAAATTTACGAAAAATGCTTATTTTGACTATCGCTTGTTACGTGAGTAAATCATTAACATTTTGTATAATTCGGGGTTAACAATGAAATCTAGACAGCAAAAACTAATACTTCGTGTTTTAATAAGACAAAAGTATTAGAATTATGAGGGGTATTTTCTTTTTAGGATCTCTTTTTTTACGGTGCCGCTACAATTTTCGGTGTTTTTGCATTAAAATAGCTTCCGTTCTTCATCGGCTGTAATTAAACCATGGAACTCATGAATTAATTTTACAGCTCTTTCAGATAAAAAAAAAGCCATTCGTTTAGCATGTACAAAAACCGCAGTTTCTTCCTGAAGATCACTGCTTTACATTTTCAACCAAGAAAACAAATATTTACCCTTCGACGATACAAATTCACCGTGGTTTTTCCTAAGACAAAATGTAGGTAAGCATTAATCAAGTTGCAAAAGATACAAAACAATGCACATACAAGACATCTAATTTTACATCCATACAAAATAGAGCCGGATATTTCTGCTATTGAAGGAGTGTACATTATCTGTCCTTTTTCACTTGCTCAGAACAATTTCACCCTGATGTTTATCACAAGAAGTAGTTCCCTATTACGAAATGTAATTATGAGATAGATTGGCAGTCGTTCTTTTTTGGAACTTCTTGCAACCAAACCAGGCAACAACTTGCCATCCCACTAAATGATCACGACTTGGAACACGTCATTTTAAAAACGGTTATTATAGCTTTCCTCATTACTTAATAGTTTGTTTCCTCATTCGTCGAATGGAAGCCTTGTTTTAAAAAAATCGTCAGTACTAAATCGAAGTGCCTCCACGATAACTTGAAGAACGCAAACTGAATCTCTTACACTAAACTGGCATGTATCCAAGGCAGCTATTAATTTAGGAGTAATGATATTTTTTTTTCTTCTGATTTTTGTAGCAGTTACTGATTGAATTATTTCTGGTGGGTTTGTTAAATGCTCTTCCTGATGTTCTCCAGAACTAGAAGACGAATCGTTGAGTTTTACACAAATACCAAGCAACCTGGCTCACTCTGTCGATGTAAGAAGATTTTATCCTCCTCTGTTTACATCCTTGAGGGGGCATAAGTGTGTGCAATACCATAAATATTATATAGTTAACGTTTAAATTCCTTTTCCCTTCACTGACAAGCAACCAGAGATTTGCTTGCATTATTTTTCAACTGTCTCCATAATATTCTCCAGAATACAGCGATGTAAGGGCTTTCACTTATAGTCACTTTGCCTTCTCGGATATTAAAAAATGACACAGATAGAACTCCTGAAATTTGGTAGTTTGCCTCTGTTAATAAAAATATGCTCTTTCTAGCACTTCTAAATCCTAAAACCGTCTATTAGAACAAAACAACACATGATACCTATTCAGTAACTGTAATGACAGTAACAATTAACGTGGGTGCGCCACTAATCTCTCCTTCTCGTATATAAAGATGAGTTGGTGCAAGTCGGCACGGGTTACAGTTCTCATAATTGCTTAAAAATTTATTTATGAGTGTTTTAAGGTAAAATGAAAAGAAATGGGAACCATGCGTTACAAAATTTTGACTCTGAAAAATAAGGGACACCCTAATATATGATTTGCCCAACAGAATATGATTCCAAGCAGCCTTCGTTCATTCAAGCAGTGACTATAATATTTGCGCATCCTTTGCTTTTCCGCCGCAGTGCCTGTGGCCAGTTTATATACATTCTTGTTAGTCCCGTCATATAAGGATTTTACCTCGGAATGTAAGATAACATGCTGTATATTTCCATAAACCTTTGTTCTGACATTTTATAAGTTGATTCAAAAGTCTCATAGAATCCCATGTACGCTAGTCAAGATATTCAACGTCAAAGGTGACAAAAAAGGTTTTCTGAAAATATCTCGTTACCTTTACTCTAAATGTAATTTTGAGTTATTAGAAAAGTTGTTGAGCATAAAATTCTCTACAAATTTAGTTATTTAAAATATTTCATAAATTTAACCCTTCTTGAGATAGAGCCTTGAGAGTGGAAAGCGCTTAGCCGCATGGACGATAACGCTACTGCACGATATGTTAACTGTAGAATCCAGTACACAATGCGATTTATAAAGTTAAATATTTATCAATAATGTTGTAATTATGAATAAACTGTAATTTTTTACTAATTTATAGAAGTTATATTATTTAAAAATCAACCATTCATTTAATATTAATAATAAGATATTTAAATGAAATAGCTTTAATTCACGTTAGTTATAATTTTATTTTCCGACAGTTTATCGTAAATCTATTACAATTCAAGTTTTAATATATAGAGAATTTTGTTGTTGTTACTGTTTATATCAAGTATGTAGCTTAGTATACTTCATGTTAGATAGATAGATATGTTCACTTTAACCACTTGTGGGAATAATCTCGGGGATTTGGAACAGTACATACACTTATTTTTAATGTCAATATTACTATATAATTGATAATATTATTATATATTGACAAGTTAGCTACAACCCATATCTCCTGTAATCTACACATACAATCCCGAGTTAATTAATACTTATTATGTGGAACAGTGTATACACTTGTTACCAGCATCTAATAACCAGTTATTTTCTTACCAACCAGTTACCATGATAAGTTTCACTGTAATTTGCGACTACGTATTATATCATGTTAGTTGCTATTTATGTGAAACAGTACACACACCTATTAACAATATCAATTATATTACCAACAACTCATAAGCTGTCAATTACTTAAAAACCTGTTAGTATGATAATTTTTCACAGCAGTTTTTGAGTGCATGCTATCCCATGTTAGTTAATATATATGAGTGAAATTTTGTAAACAGTGTAATTACTTCATTTGTCAAAAGTTTCAACAGAAAGAAAAAAAAAAACATATATCATTTTAGTAATTATGGACAACTTTGTCACCTTCCCCTTCCATACACCATATATACTATTTTATCAGTCATTCTTAGTTACCAAAATCCAAGAAGAAAATTCTTTCACAGAGTAAAATGGGTTCTGAAGCAGAAACTCTTTCAGTTTTGACTTAAAGTAGTTGGGTTTTTGTAGATAACATTTAATTTCTGTGGGTAAGACATTGAATAAGGAAGCTCCAGTAAATGTTAACCCTTTCTGTACAACTGACAGTGATTTGTAATCCTTGTGAATATTATATTTATTCCTAGTATTATGGCTATGTATGTCATCGTATCTGTCTTCCTGTCACTCAACATGAATTTCTAACTCATTATCATCGTCGTCGTCCATTAAATTTGGTTCTGAAGCTTGAAGCATTTCAGTTACAGTACATATTCACTTTATTCATCTAGATCATTTGGATATAATGAAGCGTTGAGGCATGTTGACGTATTGTGTGTGGTGTACAGGATGACTGGCAGCGCTCCTCGCGGCGGTGGCGCGGACTACCGCAGCCTACCGCCGCCCCCGCTGTCTCGACGCTAGCGCCCGTAGCGGCCGCCGTGTTGTCCGGCAGCGCCAATTCCACCAGCAACCCGAAGAGGAGGGGAGGTCACTCGTGGGTCTTCAGGTACTGTAAACAACTCGCCTCCACTCACTCACATAATTTTTTTTTTAGTAAAAATTGAGGAGGCAAGTTGTCAAAAGAAGTCTTATTTCATCAGAATTGTGCTCCATGTCACCGCCATGGCTAGGCTTTATGAGATGGGTACCGGAAGACCCTATTTCATCCACCGACCGTGGTGGGGGAGCGGTTAACGCTCTGGTCTCGCATTCTGGAGGACGCCGGTTCGAATCCGCGTCCGGGAATCCAGACTTGGGTTTTCCATGGTTTCCCCAAATCACGCCAGGCGAATGCCGGGATGCTTCTTTCAAAAAGGCCATGGCCGAATTCCTTCCCGGTCCTTGTCCCCAGTCCCATCCCGCCTCTAATGACCTCGACGTCGACGAGGCGTAAAGCCATAAGAAAAAAAAACTCTTTCATCCGATCTGACACCATCTGAAATTCACCTATTTCCATTCCTTAAAAGCTCTTGTCTGCCAGCCATTTCAAATCACATGAAAACGTCATACGTGGTGCCACCTCATTTGGTTTTACTCCTTTGCGAAATTCTTGTATGCCGATGGATCTTACAGTATACCAAATCTTTTCTTTTAACTTTTGTGCTAATTTTCAAGCCATGAAGGTCACCATACAATTTTTTTTTTAACTGCTTTACGTCTCTTAACAGCGAGGTCTTTAGAGACGGGAAAGGATGGCGGCAAGGAATGGGAAGGAATTCGGCCATGGCCTTTTTAAGGAAGTATCCCGGCATTTGTCTGGAGTGATTTGGGAAACCATGGAAAACCCAAATCTGGATGCCCGGACGGGGATTCGAACCGCCGTCCTCCCGAATGCGATGCCAGGACGTCAAAATTTGAAAGTCTATTAATAAACAAGTGTGATGTCGAGAACATTGTTACGACCAAAATCTTATCTGTCAAAAATAATCCATTCTCCTCAAAGCAGACGACCGTGTTTATTTTTTTTTTTTTTTTGCTGTCGTCAGTCTTTAGACTGGTTTGATGCAATCCTCCATTCCTTCCTATCCTGTGCTAACCTCTTCATTTCTACATACACCTTACAATCCACGTCCTCAATTATCTGCTTCATATAATCTAATCTCTGTCTACCTCTACAGTTGTTACCTTCAACTGTTCCCTCCACTAACAAATTAACCAATCCAGCATGTCTCAAAATATGACCTACCAGCCTGTCTCTTCTTCCTGTAAGCTTCTTCCATAAACTTCTTTTCTCACCCATCATTTCTAAAACTCGTTCATTTCTTACTTTGTCTGTCCACCTAATTTTCAGCATTCTTCTGTAGCACCACATTTCAAATGCTTCAAGTTTCTTTCTTTCCGGTATTCCTAAAGTCCATGTTTCGCTACCGTAAAGTGCTGTGTTCCACACATAGAGTTTTAAGAAGTTCTTTCTAATTCCTAGATCAATATTTGAAACTAAAAGGTTTCTCTTTTTCATGAAGGCTCTTTTTGCTAGTGCTATTCTGCTTTTAACATCATTCCTGCTTCGGCCATCGGTTGTAATTTTGCTTCCCAAGTACTCACTTCTCCTATTGCATCAGATCCTATTTTTATATTTAATCTGCTAGTATTGGTGTCATTTCTGCTACATTTCATCACTTTTGTTTTACTTTGATTTATATTCAGTCCAAAATCTTCCTTCAGTATTTTGTTCAGGCCATTCAATAACTTCTCAATATCCTCAGCCCTCTCTGCTAATAAGACAATGTCGTCAGCAAATCGTAGCATACTGATTTTTTCTCCCTGAAAACTTATGCAACATGGAAATTTTTCTTTGACTTTTTTCATTTCTTCTTCTACATACAAGATGAATATTAACGGGGATAGACTACAACCTTGTCTCACACCCTTTTTAACTGATGCATGTCTCTCGTGATTCTCTACTTTTATCACAGCCACTTGATTCTTATATAGTTTATAGAGGATTCTTCTATCTCGATACTTTAGACCTGACTTCTTTAAAATTTTGAACATTTTATTAATATGAGCTTAATTAATAAATTCAATTTCGCGTAAATGTTAAAAGCAGTCCGTACAAAACTTTCATTAACTTCAGTATACTGGTACATTATTGTAGTGATCTCCCCACGAGGAGCTAGATAAAATAATATATCAAATAGTGTTACACATGTAAACAATTAACCGTGTTGGAATTTACAACGACTAATATAAACAGTTGATAGTGAAAATTTTTGACTGAAGTATGGAAAAGCCTCTGAATGTTATATGTTATTCCGTGTGTTGTTTGATGGTGTCTAACATTTTTTCACTTCAGCTAAACATACCATTTGTATGCTGACCCATGAAATTATTATTATGAAATGCAGACGGTTTTTAATTTATCCCGCATAGCTCGATCGGTATAGGCGAGAGGCTTCAAACACAGAATTATCCGATGACTTTAAGGAAAGTTCCAACTTCTGGAACGGACCTCGAGTCCTATCCCACCTCTAATGACCTCGACGTCGACGAGGCATAAAGCCATTAGTTTAAAAAAAAAAAATCCGAGTGTTTTGGCTCTCGTTCGATCGAATTTTCATTAGAGCGTCATTAATCCGAACTAATTGGGCCCGAGTGTGGTTCGGATTATCGATATGTTCGGATTTTCGATTTGTTCATTTTCGGTTTATGAAGTTTTACTTTTCCTTTAAATTACATTAGGTACTGTACATTATAATTTCACCTATAAGTTTCTTATTTTCTTCTGCTTGATGTTGGAAATACTTATGCTTCCTTTAATAAGATGAACACGATGATGTTATAGGCGTATAATTGTTGCTACAAGGTACTAAAGTCAACAGTTCTCACCAATACAGCAAATCAATAACCAAGGCACAGGACGAACAAGAAACTCTCATTGGAAGACAGGAGGAGGGTGAAGAGGGTCATGGGAGTGTACAAGTCGTATATTGGTGATGAGGCACGGAAAGATATTGGCGTAAGAATTAAAAGTAATGCATGGAAAGGAAAAGATGACCATGACCACAAGCTGGCACTCGATTTCAGGCACAAGGATGTAAGAAGATTCTCTTTTTTAGGTAAGGGTGTCAGGGATTGGAATAAGTTACCAAGAGAAATGGTGAATAATTTACCAAAAACATTGAAAGAATTTAAAGTTGAAATTTATAGAGGGCATATGTAGGAGGTTGCAAGAAAGGGAGGGAACGTTCCATTTCAATTAAATTAAACTCAAAACTACCGGCACATTGAAAGAATTATTGCTCTCGCGTCGCGGTTACAACAAACATTCAGCATCTAATACAGTGTCTGGTTGGTACCGAGAATATTTCGGCGATAATTCAAAAACAAACGCAAGGTGCAAAACCCATTGTACCTAGTTCTTTGTCAGAGGAATTTCCGAACAAAACAGGTACAAAGGTGTACTTTACTATAGATATGTAAATAGAAACAAAGTTGATGTTTCTGTAAAATAGTGCACAATTCTTAAAATAAAAAAGGGTTGTTCGGATAATCGACGTTTCGGATGATTGATGTTCTACTGTACTTCAAACGACACCGCAAGCCGTCCAACACGCCGCCGGTTTGATGTATGGTCCGGTATCTGGTCGGTGGATTTGGAGGACCAAATTTCCAGCCTTTTACGACCAAATGTTGTTTACATGCTATCAGTTATCTTCAACCTTACTTCCAGGATCATCAGATGACCGTAAAAGATAGATTGTGTTATTCTGAAACATTCGTGAAATTTCGTTTCATCATGCATCAGATGCTGTGACAAAGCTGGAACCCTCCTTTCTATGGAACAATAACAGTAAGTTTGTGTTTTGAAGTAGCAAAAATAAAGTATATTGTACAGAAGAATACGTTTATTTTACATAGCACTGCTTCTAAATTTGGTCTGAAGTCTCAGATGGTTTCGGCGTGTGATTGAGGTTCGAGGGTCCCCAGTTCAATTCTCGGTGTCGGTATGTTTTTTTTTTTTTTTTTTTTTTTAATTATGGCTTTACGCCTCGTCGACATCGAGGTCATTAGGGGCGGGAAAGGACTGGAGACAAGGAACGGGAAACAGTTCGGCCATGGCCTTTTGAAGGAAGCATCCCGGCATTTGGGGAAACCGTGGAAAACCCAAATCTGGATGCCCGGACGAGGATTCGAACCGGCGTACTCCAGAATGTGAAGCCAAAGCGTTAACCGCTCACCCACCACGCTCGGTTTGATTTGTTAATGCGGTTTGTATTTAAACTAAAATATAAAATGATCTCATTCTTTACTAACGAAAAATATCGAGTGAATCGAAAGTAACCTCAAACAAACAAACACGCTAAGTGTGAAGTGATTAACGTTTTACATTTCATTGTGTTTGCTTTAAGAAACTCAGTTATCTTTCAGTCCGGTATATTGTGCCAAAGACTTAATTATGGTTCGTTAAGGTTACGTTTGGATACTATTTTTACGTAAGAAACCAAACAGTGGGGTGATAACGTGAGTCAGATAAATGAAAAGAAACTATTTTAACGTACTTTATTACTTTCATAGATTATAAAGTACGCCTATGGAAAATAAAGTTGTTGTTGTTGTTGTTGTGGCTTTAGGGTGCGTCGACAACGAGGTCATTAGCGCCCTGGAAAATAAAAACCAATATTCTATAATATAGCTGTGACCCGCAGAGATACAGTTCATTCAATTTATATGTTTATTTTTAATTTCATAATTATATATTATTAAAATTTTACCTGCGTACATAAATCATCAATGATCTGATGTCAACTGAAATTGAAAATTTGAGGTGTGATATGAAAAGGGGGGGGGGGAACTTTGGGAATGATATGTTAAAAGAAAAAGGTTCAGGGTGCAACGGAAATTTTCTCTCGCAGTTAGTAGTGTTCACACACTAATATAGATCATCCACGCAAATAATTCCTCATTAATTACTTACTATAAGTCTTTATTTCTACTGATTTCGGCCATATGATTTTTAGGTTTAAGGTCGAGCACTGTTTGTTAGCGATAAGTCGGTTTCAGATGTTGTATTTAATGTTATCTAGGGATGTCTTAGTTCCAGTTTTGCCGTCGCTGTCTTTCTCTATGTAGAGAAAGCGAAGAACAAAGATTGGCATTCTGATCATTATGTTTTTCTTTTCACCCCAAAGAGTAGGCTATTTTATTTTACCTGTTCTGGTTAGCAAAGTCAATTTATCTTTTCCGAGGTCTCATTCCTCCTCATCTATACGAAAGAATTTGTCTGGTAGTCTATGCCTGCCATTCTTACCACATAATAGACTCATTTCTTTCATTATTCATGAACTTTCTGATTAAACGAGAATATATGATGATTTATCATGTCTTCATTTCGTATTTTTAATTCTCGCGTAGATCGTAGAAATTTCATTTCTAATGACTTGATTCCACTTTTATCTTTCCGTGTTGCCACTTCAGTCCTCTGTTCCATACATCAATCATATTGAACACTAAAAAAAGTAAATGTGTATGACAACATTGGCCGGGTTATCCAAAAACCATTCGGACACCGAGCGACAGTTTTCGATTTACCGCGCATGCACCTTCTGTCGTGACTGCAGTAACCTAACACGGTAATCCTGCCAGGTAGAAAATTCGTATGCGTTTGGACCTGGTGACAGAGTTTACATATGAAGCGCATTCTTCCTCTGAAACAACAGTATAAAATAAGGTGGAATCCAACCATGGAGCGTCTTGGCGTAGCTCATATGATCAGGCACAACACTTAAAAATTCTACTAGTTATTAGATGACCTGCAGTTTTACAAGGGATCAGAACTACGGAACATCCTAGAGGTACTTCACATGAACAAATCAAAGCTTTTCTAGAAGGTCAGATTAGGAGCCCGTAAAAATGTTGGCCGAGATCGGAAATCGAACCGGACACAGCCATGGCCTTATAGAACTTTATTTGAGTTTCTTTTTTTTAACTCCTTAACGTCTCTTAACAGCGAGGTCTTTAGAGACGGGAAAGGATGGGGGGCAAGGAATGGGAAGGAATTCGGCCATGGCCTCTTGAAGGAAGCATCCCGGCATTTGCCTGGGGTGATTTGGGAAACCATGGAAACCCAAATCTGGATACCCGGACGGGGATTCGAACCGTCGTCCTCCCGAATGCGAGGCCAGAACGCTAACCGTTACACCACCACGCTCGGTTTTATTCGAGTTTCCTTCCTCGGTTAATCTATTTCGTATACTTCTCCAGACCGAATTAAATTATTTTCAGTATATTATATTTACATCCTCCTATATGAATGTGTCACACCTGCTCTGTTGTTATGTCGATTAAGCTTATTTTTTATGTTATAGACAACCTTCTTTAAAGGCAATTAGTCTGTTCTTATTTTTATGTTGAGATTTTCATACATTCAAGTGGGATCTAATTCAAACAGTGGATGGATGTTTGGAGATGATCTTCAATCTTTTCGATAATGATGCGATAGTCAGCGAATAACATCACATTTGTGTTAACCCATTATTATTCTTCCATTTAATAGCGCATTTGTTGATATATATATTAAAAAGAATAGAAGCCACGCTACTCTTCGTATAGTTTTTATCTCTCTGGACGCTATCTTTTTTTTTTTTTTTTTTGTAACAGTTTAACGTCCCTTTTTAACAACGTGGTCTTTAGAGACGGGAAAGGATGGGGGCAAGGAATGGGAAGGAATTCGGCCATGGCCTTTTGAAGGAAGCATCCCGGCATTCACCTGGAGTGATTTGGGGAAACCATGGAAAACCCAAATCTGGATGCCCGGACGGGGATTCGAACCGCCGTCCTCCCGAATGCGAGGCCAGAACGCTATCCGTTACACCACCACGCTCGGTGGGACGCTATCGGCAACAATAAATTGTAGCAATGTTTATTTTAAAAATTTTCACAGTCAGATCTTTAGTTTTATGGGGTATTAAAGGAAATAGAAATCTTTGTACAGTAAAACTTCAAGATAAGCCTACAGATACAGGGAACAAACGACAAAATCATCTTGCCATATGCGTGTACTTTGTGATAACTGTGCAACGAATAGTGTTCAGTGGGTAGTAAAAGGACAGGAATTTTTAAATAATTGGTGCAATTCGTTTAAGTTTCGAAGATTTCTATTGTCCTCCATGTATGAGGTTGCGAGGTCTACCGACTCACTTAAAATTCCGGCGAATCCATAAAACGAAGAGACAGTAAGAAAAGCCGACGATTTGACACTCCTTTCTTATTGTCGATATGAGGACAAAGATCAAACTACGCGATTGCTTCGTTAAACTGATTTCAGTTATCTTATTATTCACCGTTTCGTAGCATTAGTGGATGGACAGTAATCATTCACATATAAACTCCCAGCGCTCTGTCATTTCACCCCATTTGTTCAACATTTATACAAACGACTTTCTTACTCAACCATTCGTAAAAATTGAGCAGTCTGGGGTAACACGACTTTTACAAAGGACCTACGTCGTGAGCTCAATACTTATTATCTTTAGCGAGAAGTACAGGTTTCACAAGATTAGTGCTCAACAGAGTGCAGATAAGTGCTACAGAGTGCACTGCCGTATGCTTCAGCCACTAAATATCTGTAACTAACGCAAAACTCAAGCCGGTAAATTGCAAATGCTAACGTACAAAATTTTAAAAAACTATATAAGCCTTTGCATTTGCTCCTGTTGTCGATAGACTGAATTAGATAGCCCCCTAATGTATACACATTTTGTATCTGTAGTCTAAATCATTTCCATACCCCTAAAATATCAGCAAAGCCAGAAAAGGACAAGAGATCGAGAGGAAACTTAATAAAAAGGACCAGGTCCAACTGGAAGAAATTCCAAACCGAGATACCGAGTGTGCTGGGTTAAAGATTAGCGATCTGGCCTCGCATTCGGGAGGACGTGGGTTCGAATCCCCGTCCGGCCACCCAAATGGTTTTTCCCAAATCGCCCCAGGCGAATGCCGGGATGCTACCTTCAAAAAGGCCATGGCCGAATTCCTTCCAGTTCCTCGCCCCAGTCCCATCCCGCCTCTAATGACATCGATGTCGGCGAGGCGTAGAGCCAAAAAAAAAAAAAAAAAAAAATGGCCAAATCCAGTTGAGTACCAACACAGGTCCCACAAGTCGTGATCTCAGATTTTAGCGAGAAACTTTTATTCATTAAAGGAACACGCTAGAATTTAGGTACAATACCTATATTCCACACAGAGGCTATTCATAGTGTAAATATTCTTCTCGTTTAAACTACAAAAGCATATCCTTTTTTACCTCATCGCGGTCACATTTGCATATTCACGGTCAGTACGAAGATATAAAGTACTTCCTGATGTTACAATTTTGCTAAAAAGTTGCGCGTTCTGCAACTGTTCACTACTGAAAGACGAGATCACTACCAAACACTGATCCGTTCGATTTGACGATAAAGCTGACAGTGTTGCTATTTTGTACGCGATTTTCTGAATCGTCGTTATTTCCTTAAACTCGAACTTGATACGATTCCATGCCCATTTTTGGTGCACTATCGACAATAGATTCTCTTGCTTTAAATGCTGCTGCTAATTTATTTAACGAAAATAATATTTTTAAAGTTATCTGTCAAAGCAGTGCAATGCTAGGTGAATTTTTCTTCTGATTCCTTTATTCCAGGCTGTTTAGGCTGATACGTGTGTTCATAAGAGAATCGCTTTTTACGGTTTTACAAAAACAATGAAATCGTTTTATTGTTTCTCAAAATATTCGCTTTTAAGATTTATACACTTTTGCAAGAGTTCGAACCAAATCTTGAAACATTTTTACTACTCTGATTTTGGTAAGTTAAAAACATAGTTTTGGAGGATTCAAAAACTTCTTGAGTTGATGAAATCGCTGTCCACGCATGTTTTGTTTGACATTTGGGAACAAAAAGAAGTCGTTAGGCGATAAATCAGATGAATACGAGCAATGAGGCATTAATTCCATGTTTTTCTCCGTCATATAATCAATTGTTGGACGTGCCATGCGATAATGAAGAATGATGTAATGTTTTAAGTTTTTTTTTCTGATTGCATCCATGACTACTAGCAAACAAATTGTTGTATACCATTCAGCATTAACCGTTCTTCGGTCCTCTAAAACAGGGGTGGCCAACCCAAATGATCTTGCGGGCCACTTTGGAAATGCTTCATAACTCCGCAGGCCGCATATAAAATTAAATAACCCCATACTAGATTTAGATTAAGTCACTTAAGAGTGAAACATAGAACCTTTTATACTACATGCGCGCGCATCATGAGTTCGCAGGATATAATTTAATTATTCTGCGAACTCATAATTGTAAACACATAAATAAAACAGGCAATATCTGTCATTTATTCGCAAGAATATTATTTTAAAATCAAAGTTAATTTTTTCTCATAATTTCGACAGTTAATTTTTTAATATATTGATGAAAAAATACTTCATTTTTTTCAATACTTTGCTTTCCACTACTTTGTCCATTATAAAATACACATATTTTGTAAAAGTGTGATGAATCTCACGGGTCGGAAAAATGTTCAAGGCGGCGCCGGTTGGTCACCCCTTTAAGCTCTAAACTCTAAAGCAATGGTCGTGGTATGTTCAGTATAGCTAAAGAAACAGGCAACACGTTTGTTGGATTCGGTTCATCTTGGAACACCCAAACAGTTGATTGTTGTTTAGTTTCCGACTCGCAAGAATATTTCCAAATTTCGTATCCTGTTACGATGTTGTAAATGGATTTTACATTTATTCAGTCGAAGCTTTTGAGCATTTCCTTACACCAATTAACACGAGCCTATTTGTGAACTGATTATGCGGAACTGATCGGGAACTGATCTTTTTCACAGCTAAATGTTTACCGAGTGTCGTGGGTGAGCGATGACGCTCTGGCCTTGCATTCGGGAGGACGCGAGTTCAAATTCCCGTCCGAGTATCCAGAGGTTTTTCATGGTTTCCGCAAATCACTCCAAGTGAAAGCCCGGATGCTTCCTTTAAAACGCCATGGCTGAATTCCTTCCTTCCTTCCCGATCCTTATCCTCAGTCCCATCTCGCCTCTAATGACGTCGACGATGCGTAAAGCCATAAATAATAATAAAAAAGCTTAATGTTCATGCAGAATCGAATGTACTGCAGCCTTCGATATGCCTAAATCTCGCAATAAGTCACATGCCGGTTCTCTTCAGTCATGTTGCGCATCGCATGCACGTTTTTTTGGAACAACAACCGATTTTGATTCCTTCACGAAATTCATCGCCGACGGAAGGAAGACCACGACGAAATTCTGTAAACAGTCTTTTCTGATGGTGCTTGATTACCAAAAGTTGAACGAAGTGATTCGAGGTTTTGTTGCTGAGTTAGGTCTTTACTAAAATCGTAAAAAAATCAGGCAGCAAAAACCTTCCCGTGAAATTTCCATTCTGCACATCTTGTGGTCGTTTGTAAAAACTTAATAGGTGACCTTCGTCTATAGCTACTCTTCTATTATTCTAACTTTAGTTCGTATTAACTTTCTGGTTCCCAAACGAAGCTGCCAGTAAGAAGTTGTTATGACGTGGTTTATTTAATTCGTTATCCTTCCTTCGTTTATTTTAGTTTATATAATAAATAAAATATTTAGTTTATTGTAACTACGTGAGACTGGTTACAGCAGCCCAGAAGCTAAAATAGAAGTGACCTGTAACTTGGCAGAGATCATTTTTTAATGATTCGCGCAAATTTGGCGGAGCAAACAGAAGTACTGTTACTGTATTGTCGGTAATTATTGTCTTACGCTCCTATTATCTGTGATGGACGGAGTAAAATGGTTGTCTGCATGCAGCAAAGATATTTCCCGGAAACCTTACCTAAACAAGTTGTGTGTACCAGTAACTGAAGACTAAACGTTTGTTCTTTCGGTCACATAAATATTTTAGCCAGCACGCAGAGACGAAGATCAAAGAGCAGAAAGAAGCTGCCTGGGAGAATCAATTATTTACCCTTGTCTACGCCTCCCTAATTTCTTCTGACTTGGGAGAGGTACAGAAATTACAGCGGAAATTATATTTTGTTTGTCTGCTGCATTTAATTTTGCCAGGTTCTGGATACGTCTCCAAATAAGTAACACACTAAATGTAAATCTCTTTGAAAATTTCGTCGGACTTCCACTGTTCTGTACCTCTGAAGCCATTTTAACTTACTTGTCTTTGTATCTCTGGCAGACTTTTATTAACACGATAAAGGGAAGCAGTTATTAATCGAGCACTAAGAGTTTCACACTTACATCCACAGTCTTACATTTGAAATCAATCACAGAGTTATATATTTTTTAACATTCCGTTATTGCGCGGAACAGATGCGGGAAACCGGGAAATGGCGTAAACATTCGTAGCTGTTACACTCAAAGACCGAAAACGCTCACTGAGCGAAAAGAGCCAACCACAACGCATTCTGTATGTGGATTTTTGTTTTTCTAGTGGCTTTACGCCTCGTCGACGTCGAGGTCATTAGAGGCCGGATGGGACTCGGGACAAGGAACGGGAAGGAATTCGGCCATGGCGTTTTTAAAGGAAGCATCCCGGCATTCGCCTGGAGTGATTTTGAGAAACCATGGAAAACCCAAATCTGGATGTCCGGACGGGGATTCGAACCACCGTCTCCCCGAATGCGAGGCCAGAAAGTTAACCGTTTACCCACCACACTCGGTGAGCTTCTTTAAAACCGCCACAACATATTATCAGTATCTAACCCTTTGTGTTCATGACGAATTGGTCCAGGATGCATTTAATATAAATGGTTCTCCTTACCCGTCGTGTTAAAAAAAAATAATTAAAAAACAAAAATGAATCATCATGCGTGGCGAATGGGACCCGGATCAGACGGAACCCTATTCGTCCGAGTAACGACCCGTTTGACGGCCGACCAGGTCATCCGATTAATCTCGTCCACTGCAGCCGAATCACGTCCGACACATATTGCCGATCTGTCATTGCTGCTTCAACACCAAGCGAACGAGGTGTTTTTATAGAATGTGTAGTAATTAACATTTCGTAAAAATAGACTTTATCTTGACCTTGCGCAATATTACGAGGGTCAAGGGCGTATTTAGTATGCTAAGACCCTTGGGATGAACTTGTGATGCGCACCCTGCCTCCAAATATTTTGAAATTCAACGTCGCATTTGATATCAATTCTCTAACAACAAAAAAATTGAAATAAACATTTGAAATTTACTATTTAAATCGTTGTAGAATAGAAGAATATAGAAGAATTGTTGAAATAAAAATGAAACAACTGAAAATAATTAAGATATTCAATATAATTTATTAACATTGCTCTGAACAATTATAGAAGAAAAAGAATGCGAAGTTGAGAGTTATATCCATGTTACCAATTTCGCAGAAATCAATATCACAATTTTAAAAATAAATGAGCACACAACGGACCATGCACAAACTACGTGGCTCGGTCCAGGAGGGGGGGGGAGGGGTTGGCTGGAAGGCTACGCTAAGCTACGTGGGGGGACACCAGGGCTGCATTGGTGCCTCCCCCCCCCATCGGCCCAAAAATTTCCGGGCTGGGCGACCTTTTTTTTTAGCTCTACTACTGCCCACACGGCGACCCGGGATGTAGGGGGGTGCACCAGGGCTGTAATTGGTGCTCCCCACCCGCTATCGGCCCAAATTTCCGGGCGACCCGGGATGTCAGGGGGGTGCAAGTGCACCCCCTTGCACCCCCCTTCCCGGCGCCCATGGGAGGGGGGGGGTTGCGATCCAGGCCACGTAGCTTCCCTTTTATAACATTTTTCACAGTTAAAATGAGGAATAGAACTCACAACAGCATGTGAATATTTATTTGCCTCAGTTAATTATCTCCGTATGTAATTTACCATAGTCTGACAAGAGAAAAAAGTACAAAATGTCTTCTGGATTCAAACGGTAAAAAAGCTACGTGCTACGTGGGGGGGTACAGGCAAAAGCTACGTAGGGCTACGTGGGATGAGGGGGGTTCACAGGAGGCCAAAATGGAGCTACGTGGTTTATGCACGCTCCCCAAGAAAATAACAATATCCAAAAACAAGGAATATAAGAAACAATCAAATTTTGTTTTTGTGATGTGGGCTCATAGGTTGCAGCCTATGCCTAAATGCGATCCCGATAAGAGTGATATGTCATAATCGTTTTAGAATATACCAGTACGAAATTCAAATAATTGTCTTTACTGTACAAAATGTTAATGAAATAATTTCTATAACTGCCCAGATGCACTTGCAATAATTGTCCTTTCTGTAGATATTTTTACTAAAGTATTTATAGTGACTGATTACCACCACAGTGCATGATAGAGTTTGAAAAAAATGCAAATCAAGATAAAATAAAAGACAAAAAATGAAAACTTGTTTATTAGGAGCGCAACATGCGATTCCCATTCGGGTGAATAACCCTGTTTCAATGGGATCCTTCTGTTCCTCCGCCGTATTCGGCTGTATACAGCCGAGCAGGACGTGTCCACTGGACGCGTAACAATGCCTTTACCTGTATTCGGATTAGTCGGTCATATTCGGCCAATGGACGAACGGCCTTAAAGAAACCAGAGCGCATTGTGGTCGTTTTTTTTCCCCGCTCTGAGAGCGTTTTCGGTCTTTGGGCCTAACATAGCTACTAATATCCAGTACCCTGTAGTAGGTATAGAATTCGGGTGAAAGCGGGTTCGATGTCTTCTCTGATTTTTCTTGGTTTCCTGAACTCATTCCAGGAGACTAGATGTCGGGATAGTTTCTTATTCCTTGCCATTTGCGATTTCGTAACTTGCACACAATTCTCTCGCAGCTCTAATAACCACGCTGTCGACGAGCAGTGAGGCTTAAAATTTACAACAAGCACAATCACACTATAATGATCATATGATTTCAACCACACTTAACACCAATAATTAATTGCTGTTAAACATTATCTCTGAAGAAGGTTGTAGGATAGCAGTCGAAAGTTCAGGTAGTTAAATAAACAACGCGGCATAGCCCGAAATGCTATTAATCATGAACAAAGAAGGCCGCGGAAGTCTTAGGAATCATTTAATACCCATGATTTATACATTTCTGTCCCGAACTGATTAGGATCTTTTGAATAGTTAAGGGTGGCAATTTCCCAACATACAGGTACCTGTCACCACATTAAGTCTTCGTTTGACTTGAATTTATGGTTGATGTGTGCCTCATCCGTGTTACAAATACGGTTTTTGGCCCTAGAGGGACCTACAGTTTAACGTGGAATCTGAACCACGCAAACTGGCGCAATTCACATTGCACAGCAAACTTTACCCGAGGTGAATGTCAGGTTAAGGGCCTTTGGAAATTCCCGCCGAGACAGGGATTCGAACCGGGGACCTTCCGATCTCCAGACAGGTCACTGAATCATCATGCCGGTCTATTATAGTTTTTACCTTATCCCTCTGTCATTAACTCAAATATTTATGTTAAGTTTGGTATTGTGGTTGGGAAGATGAATTCATGCATCAATCCGACTGTTAGGCCGGTTACACACTGGGCGGTTTCGTCCGCAGCGGAAACTTAGCTTAGTTACAAATAAATGTAAGACTTAGCCATTATATGGCATAGTGTATTTTTCAAACTTTTCTTGTACACCTATTCGAATTCACATAAGGAGTTTTCACCCTAATTAACATAAAATAAATATAGCGGATTGGAATTATATAAAATTAAATGTTTATCTATAGCAGGTCCTTGAGAAATCTGCTCACTTCAAGGTGATTACCAGCATTTCCACACTTCGAATACAATTCATCAAGTGTGAATTTCTCCTTTGAATGCCATGCTTTAGTTTCGCAAGCAACTGTCGATTTAAACATCCCAAATTAATTGAAAAACTTTCTGTTATCGTTCCTCATATATTCTGTTCTTCTTTGGTTTTTTTCTTTTCCTATTTCTATGGCGACGGAACCGCCAAAATAACAATTTTAAAACCTAACTACGAAATAATAAACACCAAATTAACTTCTAATCTCACAAAATGAAACTCAAGTCACCAAAAGCAAGGTAATGACGCCCGACAACGTCATATTTTTCCTACTCTTCTTAGCAGTGGAAGTTTCACCGCTGAAATAGCAGCGGTAGTTCGACCGCTCAATGTGTAAACACCTCAAATTCTATAGGTTAAGTTTCCGCTGCGGACGAAACCGCCCAGTGTGTAACCGGCCTTAAAGAGCTGCCATACTTGACGCAGGGAGGTACAAGAGGCCAAGTTCAAATCTTGCGCCTGCTTTGATTAAAGGTTGCGATCTATCAAGGCGGTTTGCAATATGTGGATGTCACATAAGCGGCGATAATTTTGTGTTATGGGTCTAGTCTGGTCGCTTTCTTAAAAAGAGTATATATAGTGCGTGTTCATAGCTTATTTTTCTTTAATTGTAATTCGTATGAGCTCGGACGAAGAACAACTCTTTTGTTATCATCGCTGCGAAACAAAAGGAAAAGACGATGTTAGATGCATGAAATCAATAAGAAGAGAGAACTGTTATGGAGATACCATCGCCTATGTATCAAACTGGAGTCACATGAAGATCGATTTTTCAAGTATCTTCGTGTATTACGAGAATGTTTCGAGGAATTGTATGGTTTGTTGAAAGGGAAGATTGAAAAGTGTCAGACCAACTGAAACAAGGAAATGACTGGCCATTTGTTTGAGGTAAGTTACGAAATATATTGATATACAAAACAATGAATATTATGTTTATTATGAATAAAATACAATATATATACAGGAAATCACAAATAATTAAGTTCGAACAAAAAAAATCATTACAAATCAGTAAAATTTTGATATGCATCACACGCAGAAAGGAATGTATTATTGCCACAAGTGAAAGGCGATCCCCTGCTACTTCAACGTGTCGTCGAGAAAATCCTCTTGAAGTAGAAAGTGCTGGGGTAATGTTGTTGTTATACCTCCTGTTCTTGAAGCTCATGCAGTTCGGTTTCTGAGAAGAGTGTAGCAAGTTTTAACTTTAACATTGCTTGAGTCCTTGGCCTGAATGTTTTAAAAGTTGCAGCGTAACTCATAAACAAATGATCAACCCCGTCGAGCTGTTCTTCCTGTGATTTCTTGCTTTGGAAAAAGTGACTTAATTTGTCAAACTCCAAGTCTGAAGAAACATTTCGCGTGGCTTTACTATGCGACTTCACTTTTTTCTTCGGAGGAGCAGGCATTTCAAGTGATGCAGGGAGTAGGTTTGATTCGTCATTATTTTTCGTTTGCAGGGACTTAGAAATAGGTGACGAGGACCTTTCATCCTCATTTTCCATTGACGCTTGTGTTATGTTGAGGCTTTGGGAACAATGTCCAACAGTAGAATCCAAAAATGACATATGACTACTCCACTTCCACCTTCCATACCTGCTGGCCTTCTCTGTCCCACCTTCTATGGCCTCCTTGAACCTCTTATAGGTGACACGTAAATTTTTCCATTTCGTTTTCACTGCTTCATCTGAAACAAATTTTATTATTTTTAATTTAATACATCCGACCACAAAACAATACATGTAGATGCAACATGACTAGGCTACGGTTTCTTCATTTTTGCTCACGAATTTTTTCTGTTGTTTCTTCTATATGCACAATTTTGTTCCTTTTATTTATTTATTTTTTTAAAAATTATTTGACTACAGGAGAGACACTCATCAGACCACGGCTTTATTTTTTCGTGTGGGACGTTCGACTGTTTCCGATACCGTGAAGGAAGTACGCTGAAAAATTTGAAATGTACTACAGTCAAGAAAGATATTTACTCAAATTACCCAAACCTATAACAGAGACGGGGAAGAAAGCAGAGAAAGGATTCACAAAATTTTTGAGAATTTCAAACATGCCTAAACGGAAAATATGTTAAACCGAAATTCCCAAATGAAAGTGGGTCGTTGTTTATCTACAATCCCCCCCCCCCCCGCTTGTTTCTTGTAGTGGTAGTTAACCCATACTAAAAGTTCATGGTAGTTGATAGGAAGTTACTGACGTCACAATGGTATACCGAAAGTACACAGATGAAAAACTATTCTATCGCCGAAGCCACAGTTCCTTATAAGGTTTTACACTTCAAACTTATTTAATGAGACCATTGCCCAAAAATGGAGTAATCAAAAATCACGAAAGAAACAATTCAATTCGCATCTTCGCTGAGCACGTCGTGTAGTAGAGAACGGATCTGATATATTGAAATGGGTTAAAAAGAAAGTGATACGGAAGCAGACGTTATATTATACTGTAAAATTATAACAACGTTATATCAAAGAATAATAACAATAAATGGACAGCCGCAGAAATTCAAGAGGAGTAAGGGTCTATACCTGCCTTTGTGGTACTGTATTAATAAATCATAGGTCACTCAATGCTGAATTAAAATTTGTGAATTTTTTTTTGATAACTTTCACAGAAGAAATCACGCAACATGAACTTGTATGTGATTGAATTTCAATTTTGTATTAATAATTTTAGATTAAATACAGTAAAACGATGCTTACTTGTCATGTTGAGATCTTCAGCTATCTCCTTCCACGCTTCAGCCTTCTTTATACCATTTGTATAATGTTCGTGTGATCTGTCGAACAGAAACCTGTATTTACGCACAGTTTTTATAAATAATTCCGTTTGATCACTCATTTTAACCGAAGACGGTCGGGCGGTCACGCGGTAAATCTGTGATTTTGCCACTACTGCATCGCTCGTCATCGCTGCAAAGACTGGCTGGGGACGGTAGACCGCGTGGTCTGGCAGAGATATGGCAACATTGCATAATACAACTAAACCGCGTCGCCCAGGTAACGCTTCCCGCCCCGACACGCATAGCCGAGCCCCAGTTGGACGATTTTACAGTCAACAGCACCGAGCTCTCATACAGACAGAAATCCCTAGTTCACAGCATACGAGGCAACCAATACTTGTAATAAAGTCGGCTCAACATTAAAGAAATATGTATATATATTGCTATCATCAGTCTTTCGATTGGTTTGATCCAATCCTCCACCCAATTCTATCTTCTGCTAACCTCTTCATGTCTACATCTCGAATTAGGTTTTCCTTGATTTCCGAAACCACTTCAGGCAATAAATACCATGATGGTTCCTTCAAAAGGGCATGGCCGAATTCTTTACCGTTCCTTGCCCTCATTGCCCAAGTAACACTAATGATCTCGATATCAATCAATGAGATTACTAATGAAATAATTGAAACTGTTAAGAAAGGGATAAAAAAAAATATTCAGTAGAACTTTTGCTTCTTCCTTGTAGTAATATGCCAAAAATTATTTTCCCCAAAATTTTTGTAAATATTGTATTAAAATAGTATTGATTAAAAACGGTATGTTTGGCTTTTAGGCTTCTTTGTTATACATATTTATTTAGGATCTAATTTTGCTGAAATCCCTACCGAGCGTGGTGGTGTAACGGATAGCGTTCTGGCCTCGCATTCGGGAGGACGGCGGTTCGAATCCCCGTCCGGGCATCCAGATTTGGGTTTTCCATGGTTTCCCAAATTACTCCAGGCAAATGCCGGGATGCTTCCTTAAAAAGGCCCTGGCCGAATTCCTTCCCATTCCTTGCCCTCACTGTTGAGAGACGTAAAGCAGTTAAATTTTTTTCTGAAATCTGATTAATTACGTAGCTACACGTTTCACAGACAAGTTTCCTCTGACTGTCTCCTTCTAAATCCAAAAACAGACGAATTTCTCTCTTCTTGGCTTTCCACCACTGGTTCTTGGCTAACATTTGAATTTGCTTCTCATCGAATATTTGAACGATGGTGTAAAATGGTTTGACTGTCTCTTGAAAATATGAGGTAGTAACACCGTTCGAATAATTTAATAAAATATGAGAGGAGATTTGATTTGCTCCTAATGTCTCCTCGTTGGTAAATTTGGGTGTAGTTAGGCCTCCCAATTCTATTAATAATTTCATATTTGAAGTTGCATCGACAACATCCGTGATGTCGTCTACAAGCATGAACTGTGTGGAGGTGTTCTGCATTGGTTCCGACTTTTTCGATAAAAAGGAGACAGAAGTCTCCGACTTGTTTTCTTTCAGCAAGTTGTCGTAAATAGTGTGTAAAGCCTTTTCTGTTACCTTTATATTGTGTTTCTGTGAACACAGAATGTGTCCAATCTTTTTGCTCATTGAAAGAATTACAGTATTCAGTGAGTTCGTTTCCAAGTCTAAGGGTGTTGCCTGCTCTAATATTTCCTGGAATATCTTCATTAATAACTTCCTTGGCCCTTTTTTGAAATTTGTTATAGACCCAATTAATGTATTTATGCATTTTTTTATCACTAAACAAACCCACAATATTACAGAGAATACATATAAAATCATACAAATTACCAATAATTTGAGGTATAGACTCTTTGTTCAGAACTTTTCGATGAACAATTAAGTTTTCTCTTGTTGTTACCTTTAATGTTCTGTCCCTTTTCGTCATCAGATGAAATGTCCACAGGTTCACAATTTTCGGTTTTTTCTACTTGTACCTCTTGAGCTGGTGGTATTTCTGTATCAGAACAATCTGAACTGGAAACATCTGGTGAAGGCATAATTTTAAAAAAAATTTTACACTTCTTCCTTTGTTGGTTTATGATAAACAGGATTGTATAATTTCTTTAACAATCTGAAACAATATTACCATTACCAGATTTAAGAACAAATTTAGCAGTGTTTGGTCCGAAAATTCTTTCGGAAAAAACATGCTTTCAAACAACAATTACAAAACAAATAATTACTCATTGAATATAACGTACTTAAATAATCATTAAAATTCTTACAATAGATAATTTTCTCATCAAAACTATAATGGCCAAAATGAGGTAATTCTGTTACAAAATCAAATTGACGTCTGTAACCAACATTTTCAGGAAGAAAACTTTCTTCCATATTTTTAAGAGCGATATCATCATGAATATTAATTACATATAAATGAAAACACTGAACACAATATACACCTTTTAACATCTCTCAATAATTCAGTTGATGAACCAACATTTCTTTTTTTGAGAGTATGTGAAACATTTAAACCTATAACTTTATAACACACATTTAAAATTTGAATTTGCCATTTTATTTTTGGTGAATGTTTTTCATAAGCTAACCATTTGAACTAATTAATAGGCTTTAATCTCATGAAACGCATAAAATGATCAAATCGTCTATATGCATGTTTTGACCAATCAAAAAAATAAATGAATTGTTCGTCTACTGGTAATAAATTCTTTGAAATACAAAGATTCACATCTCTTAAATGTGTATACAAAATTAAATCATCGTAATACAATGGTTTGATATCAAAAGGACGAAAGCCTCTAGTACAATCAGATGTTAAAATTCTTTCATGAGTATCATCTAAATTCACACCCCTCATACCAGGCTGTATTACAGGCGCAAGATGAGCTTCAATATCATCTAAATGTTCATCAGACAGTAAATTGAAATCAATATTATTTGAATCAACAGAACGTGTATCACTATTATTTTCTTCATCTTCAGAAGACCAAATATCAAATAAATTTCGAACACTTAAGATCCGCGAAAAGCCGGCCAAATCTCAAACGTGTCGCATCCTAACATGCCGACCCTGCAATAGCGGGATAAGTGCAAGGAGGGGATAAAAATGTTCTGGTTTCTCGCTCTTATCTTAGATATAGTATCAATGATGAAACACTCTTGAACATCGCCTTGTTTTAAATGTCATCGCAAAAAGATTTAAGTTTCATAATGTTGACATTTGTGGAACAACGATTCTGGAGAACAGATAGTTTGATTGGTTTTTATGCTCCTGTTATAATCACTGATATTATTCTAAAAAAAAATCGTTATTCCCAAATCGGAATTTAATTTTCAATTAATATTTAATATTTAGTTTAATTTTTCTTGCCCAACTGCTCAAGTTATTAAGGATAAAGTTTTGTATAGCGGTACTGGTCGTCAAGACAAGAGAAGGTCGATAGAATATAGATGAGTTAGTTTCTGTTCTTTGTATATTGTGTACTACGTCCGGTTAACGAAAATTAACCCAGTTCATAGAGATTGTAAAGTTTAGAAATTCACAGTAATATCTTTATTTTTTTCTACATTTTCTAATACTCGAAGCACGTGTTGTTACAGTGTAATTTTATTTAATCTATTCTCTTCTGTTAAACAGAGAAATCTCCATTATCGACAGCTGGCCACATCCTTCAATCAGAAAGATGCCTGTGATTGGTCGAACAGAGGACAACAGGCGGAAACCTTCAAAAACACCTGATAGCAGATCAGCGAGAGGCAACAGAAGGCCGAAAGCAAACAAAGCTAAGGTGAAACATACATGTTTTCATTAATTTATAGATTACAGTTGATGGTTGGCAACTTACCTCAACTGATGACATAATGCAGATGAGTCACAATACGTGCTGACATATAGTTGAGAAAACTAAATTCTTTGGTATACTCCTTCATTATTCCAAAAGATCTGTTACAATGTGAATATTATATGGAAGATATTTTTTAATCTGACTGTTATGATTGATTTTTCATTGAGCTGTCTTCAGTGTGAGGAATGATATTTTTTCTGTTTCTCTCTCTTCTCGCTTAGAATTCCAAAAGACCATCAAAAACATTGGTCCATGATAGACCATAACAGAAAAGGATCATGAAACACCGTTCAGAGATTATTATAATAATGTGATTTTTACTGTTGTTGGCAAGCAGAAAGATTTTCATACGAAATTCCTCGTGCAAAATACGCCCTCCTGAAATGGCGGTATTAACCTACCAGTAGTTATAATCACTTTAGCTCGCCATGTATTTGATCAATGCTTTCTTCTGTTTTTGCAATTTTCAAAATTCCTTTACAAGAAACATCTTCAGGGCTCATAAGACCAAGTTTAAATGCAGCTGTCCATTTATAAATGTAATGCAGTAGTTAATTCCTCCCTAACTTATATGAACTTGGAATGAAGTTTTACCAATAATTTTATCAGTGCCTTAGATTTAGTTTTATTATTTTTAATAAATAAATAGAACACATTTTTCGCAGACTGTTCTATTTAAGAAATGTTCTACGTTTATTTGAGCCGCATGCAAGTAGTTTCAGTGAGACCCTGTATGAAATTACTCAAATTTACCCTTTAATTTATTTCTTGTTTTGTAGAAATAGCACCGACGCACCAACGTTTAAAAAATGATGAAGTATTTCAGATCATTCTTGTTACTGAACAAAATCCCTATGCGCTATGATAGTTCCTATAATCGATTTGAAGAATTTCAGCTGTATTCCCGTCTGTCTGTCAGTTTGTCGGCACCATATTTCTGTGGTTAGCATTAAATGAAATTTTGTAGAATTTTTTATTTTATTTAAAAATTGCGCTGACGTAATGTACGGAATTGTGCAATAACGTATTCCTGACATAGTTGAGTAATACCACAACATACGAAATGGAAATTAGAACTTCGGTTTGAATCACACATAGAAAATACCAAGCAAAGTGTGTCGCCTTGTTTGTGTGTTAGTGAATGAGGTTCACAAAGGCTTCGCAATCCGCCTAAGCTAATCCGGTAATCCCACCGCGGAAAGGATGCCTTCAGCTTAAAGTGGAATCCGAACCGTGGAGCGTCACATTAACAAATCAAAGCTTTGTCAGAAGTTTAATCCCCGTAAAAATACCAGCCGGAACCGATATTCGAGCCGGGGTCCATTCGCTCCCCATTCACATGCCTTAACCTCATAAGCCAACGTTTAACCAGAGTATCAGTGTGCTTTCAGCATCGATCGTTAAAGTTAGGACAACATAATCTGTCTAAGAATTGTAGAGTAAAAGTTGTACCAAAACTCAAGTACAGCGTATATCTGTGACACATTACTTCCAACTTGATGGCCTGTGTCGGTTGTAAGGGGGAGGGGGAGTCAAATCGGGTGGCAACTCCGGTAAGGGGGGGGGAGTCAAACCGGGCGGCAACCCCGGTAAGGGGATGTGGGGGTGGGGGGAGTGTGTGGCAAATCATGTTTGAAGGGGCGCGGGCGGTAAATGGCGAATTCGTGCGGCGGCGACCGGCGACCTTTTTTTTGCTCTACTGCCCGGAGCGACAACAATCAGGGGGCGGCAAAATCCGAAAACAGCTCTACCGGTATACTACACCGGGCGACAGTCTCAAGTTTCTGCCCCCGCTCCGTGAATTTGTAAATCCTCTACTGATAACGCAGATAAACTCATGCCACATCATTTGGCATAGGTTCCGAACCTTTTTTGCCTACCATCCCGTTTTCGAAAAAAATTACTCATCTCCCACTTTTCGAAAAAAAGAATAATAATAATACTCACTGCCTCCTTTTCATAAAAAAACCTCACCGACTCCCCGTCTTGTAATAAACTAATGTAAACCATAGTGTTCCAACTTTTTTGGTTCGTAACCTACTTTTTGAAACAGTGATTCGATAATGTCCTAAGTGAAGTGTACAATATCATATACAGAAACACAAGGAAAGATTTCTAAAACTACTTTATTAAAAATACTAACAACATTGGTGTATAGTTCACAGTTTAATTAAAAATACATATTATGGAAAAAATTATTAATTAGTGGCTTGAACTCGATGTAACGACACTAATTTTTCGGTATTTGGTGACTTGTTTGTCATCTGCAGTCTTAAATTCCCACATTTCACTATTGACAATCTATTTTTGTTTCTTAGCTAATGAATTGCTGACTACCGTAAATCCTCTTTAGAACATAGGAACACAATTAAAAACTCTTTTGGTGCAGCCCTTAAAGCAGGATCTAATAATGAAAACATGGCGTGGTGGACCAGAATGAGAACTGAACCTTCTTGTTACAGCAGAAAACACGAAGAATTTAGTTATTATCAGTTATTGAAGCAACTTTCATGAGCGCCATGTTACGTTGTGACGTCATGTAACGGGATGTAAACTACTCCCTACGGAACTACTTCCATTCCGATGAACTACTAACTTCAGTAAATCGGAGCTTATTAAAGCAGCTCGTTTTATTTTTAAAACTAAATTCGTTATGAATTATTCTGTAAAAAATTGTCATTTGTCATTCTGGTCCTGTCTGCATTTCACAACTTCTACTAATATTGCTGTACAAAAGTCATAGACTCTAATTACCCGGGTACGATTACATTCATTGTACTGGAAATATTTATGTGTGTCTGATTTGACGATTTTAACAGTGACTTAAAGTATATACAACGAATATAAATATCTTGTAAGCCCGTCAAAAATGACGTTTTGAACGAAGTATTTTAGAATTCGTTTTTTCATCAAATGTTGTAGATATTGCTTAGATTACTGTAACAGCGATATAACTGTACAAAGTGCATATAGAAAAATCTACATCGAACAAATTTTAACTAAAAAAGCAACTAATAATTAATAAGTCGATATGTACGAAACAGATACTTTTCTTTTAGTGTGCTGAAATATGTATTTTCTGCTCTCTTATCTAAGGTGAACAGCAACAGTAAGAAGCGCCCACACGCAAACAAGGGCCACAGGAAGCCGAAGCTGTCTTATGGCGACGGTCCTCACCCGAATCAGCCGCACCGCGGCCACGGCGGCAGAAACAGAACCGTGTATGTAGTGCGAGTCACCCGGGGCCTCAGAGGCTACAACAGTCGCCTCTTCGGACGCTGGAGTCGCTGGTCGCCCTGTTCCGACAAGTGCACCACTCATCGCACCAGGCAAGCCACACCTTACATATACATAGACGTTTTAACCTTCAGAATTCTACTGAACAGAAATTGATGTTGGATGCAAAAAACATGGTCACATCAGCTTCGGGCAAATCCGAGCTATTTGCCTCGGTAAATCTAACTTCCATTTCAAATATAAGTAGTTTAATTGATTTATAACCAGGACTGAAAACTTAAAAACATTAAATACACGACGCACTGATTCTCAACAGACTTTAACACACGGGAGCTAAACTGGCGCGAGCTGATATGTGAAGTCATGCACTCTGATTGGTGTTTGTTATCACATGACCAACAGCTGTTTTTTTTGCGTTTCTATTTTATTAAAAATAATAAGTTTGCCAACGCTTATTCAACAAATAAAATTGATTTTCGGTATCCTTACAGCTTACTCTATCATTACAATAGTTCCCTTTTTAGTGTCAAGTACCCCATTACAGTACAGATTTGTTACCATGTGGCTACCATCTGTCAGGATGCCTCAAAAAAGATTTTGGCAGAACTAAATTTCCCAAAGGAAAAGAAGTGCAAGATGCAAAGGGATAATGACCGTTCATCAAATTAATATGAGGTAATTAAGAAGTTGGAAGGGTACATTAGAGAGGGTACAGGGAAAAAAGATTCAAACTATTGCCTCTCTTGGTGGATAATGTGGGGATGTACAAGAGAAATAATAGAGATGGGTGAGGACATTGCTAGATTGTAAGCTGGGAGGGTGTAAGAAGGACAGAATAGAATTTTGAAATTATTGTAGGAAGCACTCAGTAACTGAAATGAGCTGGGCTGGGAGAGATTGAAGGATAGAAAATGGGTGAAGAGATTTGTGGACATGTGTAGGCATAAAATGGTGAGAAGATCTGGTAAAATGTTGTGTAAGACTTAAAAGCAGCATATGGAAGAGAAGAGCATACCATGATAATAAATTAGCACCTGATGTCAGGTATATGGGAATAAGGAAATGTTGATTTGTTAAGGACTGGAACAAATTATCTACGGAGGCTAATAAACAATTTCTCACTGAAAGTTTTTAAGATACTAAGAAACAGGAGGAAGTAAATTAAATTCTACATTAACATTTTTACCAATGGGCCTACATGATGTATGGTCATGATATTTATTGCACCTTAATTGACTAAATTATTTAATTTTGAGATAACTCTCCAGTCATTCACAACAAAGGACAGCCCAAATCAAATGTTAAAGGTCACAATCACGCCCAGAAGACCACATGCTGAGTATTCATGGATTTATAGTTCCGTAGTCTCCCCCCATGAGGCACTAGGAATGGATATATTCTGGGTTCAGTCCCATCTTGTGGCCAACTTCACTTTCTACATGGAATTCCTGCCATGGTGCTGTTTGGGCTGGGGTAACCATTTAAAATGTTCAGTTTCAATGAAAAATCATTGACTTAGTAAGAAATTGTACACTGGTCATGTGGTCTGCTGTTAGATGCTCTATAAATTGAGTTTCAGAGCCTTCACCCAAATCAAATATCATTTTAATTTGAATAGTAAAATCAATCTATAAGGTAATTAAAATTTTGACTTATATAGATCAATAGCCTAGATGATATGAATGACAATGTTCCTGCAGTTTTGATGACTTGCCAGTTGGTCAGGGACATATACAGTAATGATTTGACTTCAAACTTATCTGTTATGTACTGCATAAATTTAAGCTTGCATTTTTTAACACTGCTGCAATTGGTTTCAACATTTTCCAGTGTTCGCAGGTGTTTCTGACTATTAACTATTCCTAAAGAATGAATGAATTGTTTTCTTGTTTCTTGGGTATAAAAGCATGATAAAAATATTGCTATTAAGATTTTTCTGTGACCTTCAACGTCTGTGCTGTACTTATTTTCTTGTCTTCAATTCCTTTTGGTAAAAATTTGGTTATGGTGGGTTGATAGAAAGAAAAAGATGTTTCCTTCTTTACAGCAGTATATGAAATAATATTTGAAAGCTCACAATACATAACATCTGTGATGCAGTAATTTGCACTAATAGTTTACTTGTACATCACTTAAATTCTATTTAACTGAAATGATTGTCCCTCAATCCCAATTTTAATCTCATGTTGAACCACAGATTCTGCTTCTTGATAATTATGTACATTGCACTCTATAAGTGCTTTGATTTTCTAAACTCAGTACAAATTGTTATTAGTGACTGCAATAGAGCTTATAATCCTGTGACAGTTACTATACACATACTTTGCATTAAATTGATTTTCATCAGAAATTCTTCCACTGTTTGAAATAAATGTTTCACCACCTCTCTCATATTTTATGTGTGTGTGCAGGGGTGGATCTAGGATTTTGTTTTGGGGGGGGGGGGAGGCTTGAGCGGACTTTGGTTTGGGGGGGGCTTGGCTTGAGTAAATTTTGGTTCAGATGGCTTGCGTTCAGTGGATTTTTGTTTTGGGGGGGGGGGGCTTGAGTCGTAAAAAAGGTAGTATTTATAGTCTTCTCGGGCCTCAAATCCGTAGAGCTAAAAAAAAAAAAAAAAAAAAAAAAAATCTCAAAACTACAATGTCAGGGGTGGACCTAGATACGTTTGGGGGGGGGGGCTTGAGCCCCCCCTGGATCCGCCCCTGTGTGTGTGTGTACTACAAATATATATTAGTCTAGTGTAGTAATTACCAATATTGATCACATATTATACCTTTACTATTCATAAGTATAATAGTGACAATTGCAACATTTCCAGGCTAATTGACTGAAAGAGATAAATAATTATTTTAATAAGATCATAAAAGGAACCATTACATACTTCAAAAGACAACAAATTAGTGCACAGCTATAAAAACTCAGCAACACCAAGAATTATGCTGAAAGCAATAGTCCCTTTCTCCATACTGATACATATTATAAATAAATACCTTTGTTATTCATTATAACTATTTAGGTATTTAACAATAGTTATTTAATGTTTGAGTGTAATCCAAGATTATGCCTATCAGTATTGTCTTTACTTTGATGCACAGGTGGTGCAAGAGGCCTCCAGTTTGTGGTTCTGATGTCGTGCGAGAGGAAGCGTACTGCTACATAGAGGGCAGCAGCTGCCAACGATGGATTCAGAGGCACATTTGGAGTCATCTCTCAGATTCTGAGTCTTCACAGCAAGGTAAATCTTGTCACGAACCCCCAAAGATCAACTCACGAACCCTAGGGGTTCGTGTACCCCACTTTGAGAAACACTGCTCTTGGCAAATGCCAGGATAGATTACTCAAAAAGACCATGGCTGCCTTCCTTCCTATTCCTTGCCCAAAATTCTTTCAGTTAATTCATCATTAATGAAGTATAAAGCCCTATCCAAAAAAAGGAATATTCTACCCTGATTGTGAAATAGCCTAGTCTACGAACATTACCAAAAATACCATTGAACAAAATTATTTCCTTTAGTTTGGTCACATGCTGTTAATAACATCCTGGTTAATGAAATAGCAGCATTTGTATGAAGTGGGCCCTTAACTAGTCATTTACCAGAATGAAGATTTTGATCACAAGAAAACTAATCTGGTAGCTTAGTGGTCAAGATGCTCACCATTAAAAATCAAGGAGCCAGGGTTAGATCCTGATACAGCCAGGAATCTTCATGGGATTTCCTTTGGTTTTTTAAGAATGCTAGGATGTATCAAGGTTTGGATTAGACATTAAAACACTGGTTGAACAACGTCAGAGGTTGAATGCATGACAACTTGAAATTCTGTCATTGGTGTTGTAAACCCACCTGAATTTACATAGTGGGAAGAAGTTTTGAATTTTTTTTTATCTCCAGTTACTACTGTTAGTGGCTGAGGAGGGCAAAGAGGCTATTATTTCATTATTAACTATAAATTGTGTTAGAATATAATTAACATCATAAGTTAACATTCATATTTTTTTTTTTTCTTTAGCAGCTTTTTGTTTTTTTTTTTTAGTGACTTGTTTGTATGTATTTAATTTGTTATTATACAGTCAGGGAAAAACATGACATATTTTTTTACCTATAGCTTGAGAACCCTGCTGTAGTTATTAAGATGTTTTTACCATGCTTGGGCAATGTACAGGCCTACTAATTAAAGATGACAGGCCAGAAGAGTGAAAACATGTATTTGTAATGTACATAGCTGGTTTAAAAAGAAGAAAGGAAAAGACAACATAAAAGGAAAACAGAAGAACAAAAATGGGACCATGCATTTTGAATGTGATAAATTACTAGGTTGATTAATTTATTTTAGATATTTTGCAACTACATGGTATTCACTCCTGCTTTCAGATGCCCATCACCAATATTTGTAATATTTTTTTCACTAAAAATGCCAACTCTCTCTACTTCATGTTCAGTGAGGATAGTGTTTATGCTCCTTGCTGATTGTCTAGTTACCCACAAAAAGAACAAAAATGGATTTGAAGTTTTATTTTTTTCATCATAATAATTTAATATCAAAGACACTCATGAGAAATTTGGTGACAGATATGACACAAAATAAGAAGATACGCATGGCTGACTCCTCTAAGAAAAAAGAAAAAGAAAAGAGAAACAGTTAAGCAATAGTGGAGAATAGTTTGACAAATGACATACTTTAGTTCTCAGTCAACAGTATTTGATACACAAAACTGATACTCATTCATGAACTCCATTACAAAACTAACTAAATTAACTAAAGTAGCTCAATAAAATTAATTTTGCCGTAGGTTCCATATGTTTTGAACACAAATCTGTTTAAACAGTTATCGAATAATAAAATAGATCCTGCCAATGAAATTATTTTAATAACAAAAAATAAAATCATCGTTAATGGGGACAGGGGTGACAGGATGAAATATGCACAAAATAACTAGTTATTTTCACAGGTGTAGAACTTAAACTGTTGTGGGATCATATATCCTGAATTACAGTAGTTAATGCATTCATCCATTACTGGGTTTATACGTTTCTCTGCAATAATTTATAACAAATTATAATTCTTTCATTCATCTGAAAAAGCAATGACTGCATGACTGCGATTGTATCCATTCAATCAATGTAATGGTAAAGTAGTTGCATTGCAATATTTAGCTTCTTTTTTATATATAATTCATTTTTCTGTCTATTCAATAATGTTACCTGTATAATTTTTTATATTTTTTCTTTAACTCACTGATTCCTTGCATGTAAATGTTATTAACAGAATCTGAAGAAAATCTGTTGGATGATGTGAATTCCTTGGAGGCAAAAGAGGTGGATACATGGCAGTGTGGAATTCAAGGCAACAACAAGGGGAGCGCCACGTGGTCGCTAACGAGAATCGTAGGAGGAAAGCCAAGTGGCAAGGGAAGATGGCCGTGGCAGGTGGCTGTACTCAATAGATTCAAGGTGAGATTCAACACATAATTTGAAATCTTCCAATATTCATTTATGTAATAATTTCATACCATATCAACAGACATTTTCTTAAATCTAATTTAATTCTAAAAGATGTAAATAAATTTGATCCTTAGTTTTTATTAATATAAACTCATACCAACATTTGTCTCTCCTTTTTTTTTGATATGTGTGCTTTTTGAGCTAATAATTGATTAGCTAATAGTCATAGTATTTATCAAAATGATTACACACAGGAATTGAACTAATTATCTTTTCTACCACTAACATGTTACATAATTTCTTTCTATGACAATAAAGAGAAGGTAAATACTTTTACAATAAAGAAGGATAAGAAAAGCAGATCCATCACTTACCAGAGTAGGCATGAGTATAGCGATGAACACATTTTACATGTTTCAGTATGAAGTCTTCAGAAACACACGCCTAACCTCACCACATGACTACCTTGTGTGCACGTATATGGAATTCTCACCACATCTCATCTTTTGCATTAATAAGGTTAATGCCAAATTTTTTAAACAAATGTTCCCACCTTTCTGAGCCTTCATCTCTAGCAAGTGATTGATTTAATTTCACTATCCTCCCTTTAATTTATTGTTTTTGTAACATGTCAACTTTGGTCCGTGAGCAGTAAAAATCAGACCATGAATTTGGGAGGACTTGGCTTTGACCCCCAAACTGGGCATCCAGATTTCAATTGTCCATGCTTTCCAAAAACTACTCCAAATAAATTCTGAAATGGTTCTTTCAGAAAGCCAATTCTATCCTGTTCCCCTTACCTCCAATTCTTTAATGGCTTGAATAACCTGAATGAGGACAAGTGTCAAGCCCTAAAAATAATAATCTAACCAAATCACCATCAAAAAGACATGATAAAAACATCAAGCTAATCCCTCACAGTACAATAACTCATATTATGGTGCAATATACTGTATTATTGTCTATACTATTTATTTGGTGAAAATAGTTACACTAAAGAAACAGCTTAATTTTGATTTCTTCTGTTCGAGCATGGCCTAAAGAACATCTAAATGATACTCTTTCAGCAAGTATAAATGATATGATAAAAGAAGCTAGAATAACTAACTTTGAATTGATTTTTATAGGATCCAATAGTTTATTCAAATGCATCAAACATGTAGAGAGAAGAATGGAAAAATAAACAAATACAATGAGTGGCAAAACACCTATGCTGCATCAAAATAATCAATTTTGCAGTACAAAAACTTAAAAAACTAGAGCTATTATCTACTACCATTTGAATCATTGTACAAAATGAAAGCATTGTTGTGAATACATTAATAGCTAATCACATATCCCCTGTCTACAATAGTATGTAAAATGTAGGAATTGGAATGCTGAATCACACACAGACAGCCATTCACTGCTCCAGCCATATTGGAGCAGATTATTGTGGAGTGTGTTGCCTTTCGGCATTTACTCCTCCCTCTTTGATGACGGTGTTTTTCATCTCTGTCGGGTTGTCCTTGCTGTTAGGCTGAAGATGATATCTTCATATGGCGGTGACCGGTGGTCCTCGCGCATGGTGGAAAAGGTCTTAGGTGGGAGTGGCTACTGGCGCGACTTCCCTTAGCGGAAGTCGCGTGAGGAGCTCAGTAAGGAGCTGGAAGAGAGTCTGCAGTCTATCATCCTGACGAATGCAGGTGTGCTGACAGCAAGCCTCTCTTCTCTGCCTTGACTCTCCCGTGTCTTGATTCTTCTTCTTCTTCTCTGCTTGATGGCGTGGCTGCTTTTCAGCAGCCGTCGGCTTGTTGGTGCCGGGGGTACCGGAGTGTTGGTCACCCGCAGCGGCCCTCTTATGGAGCCCTGGGCGCTGCCGTGGTGGGTGCTTCTTCTTGCCGCACTCCTTCTTCCATGCGCTGCAGCCCTGGTATGCTGCCGCGTGATTTTGGCCGCAATTGCAGCAGAAGGCGTCTTCGCAACGCAGGTTGCATTCCGCCGCGCGATGACCTCTCCCGCAACGAACGCACCTGAGTGCGTTCGTGCACTCGCGTGCACAATGCCAAAATTTTTGACATTTGTAGCACTGAGTGAGCTTGCGGGAGGGCGGCCCTGGCACGGTTTTCTGCTCGTTGGCATTCGGTTGGGTTTTCTTAGGACCCAGGAGCATGACTTTGAAGGGGATGGATCCTTCCTGTAGCCTCTTGGTCACTGCCGTGAAGTCCAGAGGGCAGGAGAGGAGGATCTTCACCCCTTGCTGTGTTGGCCAGCAGAGCATTGGCAGCAGCGTTACTGGCTGAAGCTGTGCCAATAGACTGCAGAAATTCCCGGTATAGCTGGCGAGAATCGGCGGCACTGGTCCCTCCTCTAGGGCCCCCTCGTCAGTGGCGGGGTCTATTGTGTCCATTGGGCACAAGTCCGGAGTGTCGGGGTCAGGTGACGCCGGTGATTCCTGAACTGCAGGCTGGAATGGTGCAGTAGGCCAGAACGACGGTGGATTTCGCGTGGCAGCGAGTGCCATCGCGTCGAGGTTTCCACCGCCGACCACAGGTGTCGCAGATGTCCTCCTCCTGATTGCTGCCTTGGGCGGCATGGTGATCGGTCTGACGACAAGTTCGCTGGCGGCTCAATACGACATCCGCAACGGCACGATGTTACTCGTCCGGAGTCTCGGCAGCGAATGCTGAATCACATTATGTTTAATTTCCGATTGAACCTTTTTTTACTTGCTATACTATGATGGTCACATTCTGAGTTCTATCTGTAAGGGTTTCACACCTAAGCAGTGGTGAAAGTTTATTTTCAAACTCTTTTTAGTTTCCTTTTACTTAATGCAGTTGCTTACATAATCCTTATACATCTGTAATTTCTACCATGAAGTTTTTTATTATTATTAATCCATCGCAATTAATCTGACACTCCAATGGCATCTAACTACCCCTTTTTGTTTATATATTTTTTTAAATGTTCATTTATAATTGGAGAGTTAAATTCCTCCCCCATTCACTTTTCCAATTTATAAATAATAATTTTAAATTTCTTAAGTGTTTTTGGTAAATTATTCATCACTTCACTTGGTAATTTGTTCCAGTCCCAGACACCCTTACCAACAAAAGAAAATCAATCCACTCTGTAATGCATGAAATCAAGCACAAGCTTGTGGTCATGATTGCCTTTCTCCTTCCATGCACTATTCCTAATCCTTTGACAAATGTCCCTCCAAGCTCCATCGCCAACATATGCCCTCTACGTTCCCAGCACTCTCTTCACCCTCCTCCTGTTCTCCAATGACTGCCAATGCAGCTCCTTTATCATATCAGTTACTGACTGGGTCCTGCGATAGTTTCCACAAACAAATCTAACTGCTCTTTTTTGCATGCCCTCAACTCCTGTATTGGCTAACCAAAATGTTGGTTCCAAACGGTGCTCATGATCTTAAAGTTTGAATCTTTTGGCAGTATTTTAACTGTGGAATAACCAAATTTTAGTGGGTGTTGCAGCATTTTGCCTTCTTTGCGGTGAAACTCTGGATCAAATCCAGATTTTGTCATTTTGTCCAAATGTAAATATGATGATCATGTGCTCTGGACATTATATTCGTAAGAAACATTGGCATAAATAACTCTCATTGCAATCAAGCAAATGAAGGTTTGCTGCATTAGCTAAATTTGGCACCATGTTGTTAATAATTCCCTATATAGAATTCAAATTCTGGGTTCTTTGCCTAAGGACTTACATGTTTTATTATGGAAAACACTTCTAGGCAAGCTCTAGATTTCACGTTATTGAGTTCAGGTCAATATTTCATCTATTTAAAAATGAGTGAAAGCTCATTATTTAGTATTACAAAGGCAATAAAGGAAAATGATGTTTTTTTTTCTTTCCTAAAGAGAAAACCCATTCCTACTGTAGCAGAGATTGGTTTGTGGAAACACAAGTAAAAGAAGTTAAATTTTGTGGCAAAACCCTTTATCAGTTATGAGTGCCAGTGCCGGCAGATCATGTTACACTCGGGTTGGTAATCAGACAAAAGGGGATCCCCTGAAACTGTCATTTGGTGGTTAATGTACCTAAAAATAAATATAATAGTAATACTAATAATCATGTATAGAAATTCATAAAAAAAACTACAAAATAAACATAAAATTGTTATCATAGTGTTCATTCAGTAATATATTTTAATTGTGTACATAATTTCACTATTATTATTTAAATTTATTAGTACTCAGTATTAATTGCACAATGCAAAAAATGTACTGCACTTTTTCATTTTTGGAAATGAACCATTTCAACAATTTTTCTAAATGAAGTTCATTAATGAGGTTACTATAATCATGTAATATTGAGATGTTAATGGGTCAATCTTGCAACATTGTCAACGAGCAGTGTACTATATGTAAGTCTGTGCTTAGCTTATCTGCTCTGTTGCTCTCTACACACTAACAAATTCCAGGTGGGTAAAATACCTGGATGGGTACTGCTGCATACCTTACCCATATTATCCACCGGCTCTGAATGTATCATTACTATTTGATTTATTAAAAACAGTTGCGACTGCAAGTTTTTTTGGGTAATCTCCGTAATAAGTGTTATGGTAATACAAGTGGTAAATAAAAGCTTTAAATGAAGTTTCATTATATGAGGCATAACAGTGTGACATAGTGGTAAATTAAAAGTTAAAATTATTTATGTATATATAAAAAAAGAATACAAAGTTTAATAAATATTGTTTGCCCAGAGATGCTTTAAAGGATATGATCTCTGAAAAAAAAAAAGAAGTGAAGTTAAGAGAATTGTTGAGCAGAGGAAACGACCAAGACAAGATTGATTTAGCAGCAGCGTAAAATTAAATTGAGAGATCTTGAGTTGAAAGCGAACCTGCAAATCTTCGGATTTAGTGACAGGCGCGATCGTTATTGGTATTAAGAGGATTGTTAAGCAAATAAATGAGATAAATAAACTGTAAAAGTACGAGTACATAACAAAAAACGTCAGTCTACAACAAAATTATTTATTTATCTATTACTTGCTCGCATAAGGACATTATATGAGACATAACAGTGATGATATGTTTAGGACTAAGAAAGTGAACAAATTTTTGAAACCTCCAAAAGTGTAAATTGTTGTATTAGCTAAATAGGTAACTCAGAAATTAATCAAATTTGTACTTTTGGAAATTTATGATGATTTCCTTTAATTACCTCACCCCCCACAGGTTGCTGTCTTGAGATGATTTTACCTTTCCCTAAATATTGATGCTTACTTCTGTTCTCGACTGTTAAATCGTTCAACTGAATGACGACACAGACGAATCAGTTTTTTTTTTTCCACTATTTATTTCTCCGTGTTTCTGTAAGATAATATGAGGCATCAGACTTCTCCAAAGACACTAATCACAACCATGAAAATTATCCAGCAATTAAACTCACAAACAAAATCTGACAACTGACTAGTAACAACTAACTTTCAACTAACTCACTTGTCTTTGCCACTTGCTTAAATAGATGCTACAGAAGAATCCAGAATAACACAAAGAAAGCCAACCGATGTTTTGCGAATGGTGACAGTACAGCCCACAGTCAAAATCACATTAAAACTATCAGAATTAACACAAAATCATTCACAATCATCATGAAACACACAGAAATGAAAATTAAATATATTTATGGGTTTTTGCACACAAAATTATCAATATAAACCAGTCCAAACCACTCAGAATTGTCCTCCAAACATTGTGTCTGACATTGTGTGTGAAACTTTTAATCAATGTTTCATGCATAATACTGTCCTTGAACACATTGCATAGCATTTGTATAGTTTCTCTTCATAAAAAATGTTCATTTAAACAAATTAATAATTAATTACATGAAATAATACAAATCCGTAATTATCAACTCCAATCTTGCTATTAATAATTCTTAAAATACAATTTCATAAAATAGATGGGTCTGAGTACTGCCATAAGTGGCTTTGTTTATAAAATGAAGTTGAATGAAACTGGAATGATATGATTCTGTAGGGTTATGGAGATGTAGAATAAAAAAATTGCAGTTGATAAGTGGATTTCCAATGTAATTTAAGCAAATTTTTCATTGTATACAAACTCTTGTCAAATTAGGTATAGGAAATAATGCTCTGAAATAAATGTAATGATAGATTTGTACTTGTTCCAGGAAGTATTCTGTGGAGGTACTCTGATTGCTCCTCGCTGGGTACTGACAGCTGCTCACTGCTTGCGTCGTCGCATGTACGTACGACTAGGAGAGCACGACATATCACGCCACGAGGGAACGGAGATTGAGCTGAAGGTACATTACTTACATAGGCTTTAGCAGAAAAAGTGCTATATCAAATTCACTAAAGGTATAGAATTTATATGAATAAAATAAGTAACTGGAGCAACTGTGAGAGAATGAACATAATTTTGTTCAGTATAGTTTCATAGAATAAGAACAGAATTATGTACTCGGCAATTCAAGTATCTAAAAAATATTACTTAAAAATGAAATTCGCTCTTCATAGCAGAACACTGTTGTATGTGTTACAAATGCTATTATTTAATGTGGGAAAGAGTAATTATTTGTTTATATGTGCTTATGTTACTTCTTTCATGACTCATCTTTGTCTTCTCTTTGGATGCAGGTTGAGATGGTGGTGAAACATCCCGATTATGATGATGAAACTGTGGACAGTGACATTGCGTTGCTGCGCCTACCGTTCGCTATACGTCCGAGTCGCTTCCAGAACACGGCCTGCCTGCCGCAGCAGGGCGAGATGTTGCCCGAAGTCGGGTCTAGATGTACTGTCATCGGCTGGGGTAAAGCGCAGTCCCAGGACCCATTTGGCACAGATGTCTTACATGAAGTACAGGTGAGATGCTACCTATAAAGCAATTACGAGTAATGAATTACTACCAAAAATTTGATTTCAAGCAGAGGTGAATTGTTTGGAGATGAGAATTCAGTTTTTGTGTCCAGTATTAATTTTTTAAAAAACTGGGGAAATAATTAATTTTTTCTAGACATGGTTTAAGATGAAATTGTGCTCATTTCTGTATCATGTTATATTCTTTTTATTTCCCATACCCTCTATCTTTACCCACAGAACCACTGCTCACCAGAATTAATCTTTGAGTAGTGTATAATAGCTTTGGACTTTCATAAACTTTTAGTATATATTGTTGTGTATATATGTTTTATATTCACATAAAAGAATTTTTTCTGTTGACTTCTTCCATATGTCCGTGGCTTGTTCCCACAATATGGTTCACAATTTTCAAGTTTACACCATTCAAATCCATCCCTACTTCCTGGAAGGCTACCTCATTCTATTGTTGAAAAAGGGAAAGAGACTGAAAATTTCAACACTCCTTGTGTGTACATGATTTGATGCGGCAACAATTTTCAGCTTTGTTAAGTGGTGGTTATTCTCCTTTCCAAATGTTGCATGTTGTATTTAGTTACAATTGTCTCAACGGACAATCCTTGTTGTGCGAATTGTTTCTGCTTCAAGGTAAATCTAAAGTATTGTGGGTTATGTTCTTCTTCTTCTTTCCCCCTTTTCCCTATAGTCTTCATTTTTGGTAATTGCTAAGTAATGCATTTACTTTCCCTACCGTTCTTTGTTTACATGTTGTCTAAAAGATTTTTTGTTCTTATTATTAGCAGTATAAACTATGTAATTTGACTGTACTTTTTTATGTCTACCAAAATGAATAAAGTGAGCATCTCAACTGCACTAGTCCACCTATTTACCATTCATGCCGCTTCCTTTTATACTACCATTTGAGACCTGATGAAAATTTTCAGCCATAAGATTATCAAATATTCCTTCCTCTCCACTACCCCAACAAACACTGATCCAACCTTCTGTCTTAACCCATTGATGATAGAGAAAGGGTGGTAACTGAACATTTACGTTAAATATTTCAGCTAATTTTTATATTTTTGTATCTCTCTGAAGTATGGCTTTTCAAAACTTCCAGTGTGCACAGGTATGAAATGTATGGACAAGGTCACTTGAGTAATAAACATCAAGAAAAATGCTATTTAATTTAAATTTAATTACAAATCAGCACATGCTCTGGAGGTTCTTTGCCTACACACCCATTTTCTTGTTAATTTTTATCTTAAATTCTTTGAGGGTAATTATCCCACCCACCTACTTTTGCCCTTTACAAATTTTAATTTCTTTCAGTGATTTTGGCAAACTATTCATCATTTACTGTATTAATTCATTCCTGTTCTTAACTGACTTATCTTCAAAACAAGTTCCAACTTGTGGTCATGGTCATTTATACTGATTCTTCTGCAAATTTCTGAATAGCTTACCAAAAACTCTGAAGATATTTAAAACTAAAATAAGTAAAATGCAAAAATAGATAGTTGGGTAAATTACACTCAAAGAATTTAAGCCAAAACTAATAATAATAAAAGGGTAAAATAGGTGTGTAGCAAAATTGTCACCAGAGTATATGCTGCATTGCAATAAAATTTAATAAAAATTAATTGATTCATATCCTTCCAAGCCATATCACTGACATACACCTCCTACAGAGTCACCACTCCCATCACTCTCCTTCTGTCTTCCAATGAATCCAATCCTAGCCAGCTCCTTTATCATATCAATTAGTGACTGGGTCCTGTGGTAATTTCCACAAACAAATTGAGCTGCCCTCCTTTTCTTTCCACAAATTCCTACGTATGATACCTAAAATGTAGGTTTCACACTACATAACCCAAGTCAAGAAATGGACCAAACTTTTCTAACCCAATTCCCTCATCCCTCTCGCCAATAAATAAAAGATTTTGAAAACTGTTCATATCATCTGTCCAACTGAGTTTATTGCCTAATGTTACGACATGATATTTGCACTTCAGGACATTGGTAAACAATTCCTCTCACCCCTCCCCCCATAATCATAAACAATCTTTAGTTTGTTTTCTTTTACCTGTGTACCTAATAAGCTGACTCTCTTTGTGTTTATCTTCATCCCATGTTAAAGTACCCAGTTAGATATCTTGTCCAGATCATCTTGCAGCTGTTCAATCTTCTCCCATTTTGATCCTATTATATAACATTACGTCATCTGCAAACAACTCAACTTGTGACTGCAAACCATCAACACAATAATTCACTGAAATAGTGAATTGTGGTTGTCCTGATACACTACCCTGTGACATTCCCACTTTCATTTTCACCTCTTTTGATGCTGTTTTTAATATCTTAACTCTTGTCTTTCTACCTATTAAGAATTCATCTACCCACAAGTCACTTTTTCATCCACTACAATGTTTTTTACCTTATTTCACTCAATTTTACGGGTCCTACTGTCAAATGCGTTGGAAACATCTAGTAATCCAAGTATGAACACGGCCTTCCTTGTCTAATGTTATCTGAAATATCTTGCATACAGTCCACAAACCGAGATTCACATGAATACCCTTCCATGAAATATCTACAAACTCGTTTGTTGCCACACATGCATTTCTGATATGGATTCCTATAACTCTTTCCATCAATTTACCTACCACTGATTATCAAATTAATCAATCTTTAATTTTAAACCCTATTTATTTTATTTTAACTTAGATTGTCTCAGTTGAGTTTAAGGAGTTCATATTAACATCTTTTAAATAATTTTCATCTCTGTGAAAATGAGACAACTTGTGACTACTATTGTGAATAAGACTGAAAGTATTAAAGAAAGTGAACCAAGCAGATGAAATGTTGCACTGTTGATTAAGGCTTCATGTTTGTGATATTTCTTAAAGACGAGTAAAGAAATTATTAATCAGTCCACACAAAACTTTACCTGTGTATAGTAAGGTTTAATGCATATTCTGGTCACTGTTTCCCTATACACCCCTTTTTTTTGCACCTATTTTTTGCCCTCTAATAATTTCAACTTTAAATTCGTTCAGCATTTTTAGTAAATTATTAATTGTTTCTCTCTTGTTACTTTATTCCAATCCCTGACCCTATTAGCTTTCAAAGAAAAATTTACCACCACCTTGTACCAGAAATCAAGTGTCACCTTGTAGTGATTGTCATCTTTGCCCTTTCGGGAAAACTCTCCTAATTCGTACACCAGTATCTTTCCACACCTCATCATCAGTATCCACGTTGTACCCTCCTCAGGGCTTCCATAGAATGCTATTGCAGCTCTTTTATCATATCAGTTACTGATATGTAATCCACAAAGACAAATCTAGCAGCCCTTCTTTGCACACTCTCCAACTCCTATATTTGATAACCAAAATGTGGGTCCCATACTACACCACCATAGTCAAGCAATGGTCTGACCAAAGATTTGCAACACAATTTGATATTTAGGTCCAGTAAAATTTCTGATTTAACAGAAGATGTCAACAGATCACCGAAATATCATGTGAAAACACCCTGCTCACTCACCTAGTCAACTGAGAAAACTATATATAATTCTCAGCACTGAGAGAAACTTCAATATTAATATTTTTAATGTTAAAATTTCATGTATTTACATGTAATTTGTTGCTATATTTGTCTAAATGACATGAATAATAGTAACACATTGCATAAACTGGCTAATTCACTCCCCTACAATAAATTTAATACCCATATAAATTTAAGCTCTATTTTTACATAAGAACAATAGAACACTAGAGTTTTGCATCCAAATGAATCTAATTATTACCAAAGGTATTTTTTTAAATAGAACTACATGAACATCTTTAATTTCCCCCTGCCAGAAATCGAGTGCCAGCTTGTGGTCATCTTTTCCCTTCCAAGCATTACTTTTAATTCTTAGACCAATATCTTTCCATGCCTCATCACCAATATACACCTTGTACACTCCCATGACCCTCTTCACCCTCCTCCTGTCTTCCAATGAATCCCATTCCAGCTCTTTTATCATATCAGTTACTGATTGTGTTCTATGGTAATTTTAGCTATCCGGTGTAATGGAAACCAAATACCAACATATCTTAAGTAAATATTTTCTCTGATTTTGTGTTTTAAGTTTTCCACTCAAACAGAAAATAATTTTATCATAGATCATTTGGAAACAAGAAAGTTGCGTGGAAGATGTGTATACATTGGGACTTAACACATGAATCATTATTACTATGGTTATGTCCTGCAATGTAGTCTTCACGGGTGTACTGCCGGATTGTGTTGTGGAAACAAGACACACACAATCCAGCAGTACACCCGTGAAGACTACATTGCAGTCAAACGCCAGGAAGTTCTTCGTTCTTACATGGTTATGTCCTGATCAGCACACATCTTCCTCCCACCATATGTTTCACCTCTGACATAATTAAGGTTACAAACTGAAATATTGTGAAATGTGTTTGTTTTTGGTGTTTTTTTTCTTCATATTGCCTTCCTGCCTTCATCTGTGGTGGCAGTTTACTCTTCCCCACCCTATCTCTTTTTGAGTGCTTAATGGCAATTTCACTGTCACCTTTATCCAATTGTGACACTGATAATAAATACAACATTTACAAACTTTGCAGGAAAATATCAATTGTTTGAATAGTGATACTGTTAAACAGTTTCTTTGGTCTACATCCTCTCACATGAATTGAAATAATACAGCTTAAGTAAAACTGAAACTGTTTTTGCCTGACATTACTTTATACTTGCTGAAAGGATTTTCTTTTGGGAATTTGGTTACTAAAGAGTACTGAGAGAATACTATTTGCTTTAGAGCAAGTGATACAATTTATGTTTTATTTTGTAAACTATACAGTAAAGTAACAATCAACAAAAATCTTTGAAACTTGCATTCAATTACAGCATCTTACATGAGATATTACATGTTGGTAGGTAACATTTGAATGTCTGTACTTTTAGATGCATATTAACTTACCTGTAATTCCTTTCCAAAATTATGATTTGTATTAAAACTGATAAATACATCTAAATGCTTTCACAAGAGCATCCAATATATTTGAAAGGTTGTATAAAATAAAGTATATAATAATGTTATAGGATGGAAAAGTCAAATAATATCTATATTATTAAATTTTTGTAAACTGCTATCTTTTTTGTATTTATTGAGCATGAGAAACATAGATAATGTCCATAATAGTGCAAAGAAAATCAGCTTATAAACAATTGCAACCAATTATTACAATTACTAATTTTCTCTTAGCTTTTATCTCTCAAGGATTTGCTATTTGTGTATTGGAGAGTAAATATGACTTTTTTCTATGAAGGTGCCAATAGCACGACTGGAACTGTGCCGACGGGTGTACCACGAGTACCGCATAACGGACAACATGTTCTGCGCGGGCTACATGAACGGCAGGAGAGATGCCTGCGCGGGGGACTCTGGCGGTCCACTGCTGTGCCGCTCAAATGGGCGCTGGACTGTCTTCGGTATAACCAGCTTCGGCGAAGGTTGTGGAAAGAAGAGGCGCTTTGGCATCTACACCCGCCTTGCCAACTACGTCAACTGGATCCACGGTGTGATTAGCACCACTGACTAAGACTTCTTTCCAGGAAATCTGGGAAATGCAAGGTGCTTTTTGATATTTAGTATTAGTTGTAAGTGCGTGTTTGAAACAAACTCTTAAGTGCACTTGAACCTTTTATTTGTAAATGACTGTATCAGTCATAAGGTTATATTACACTGAAAAAATAAACAAAACATAGTTGTGTGATTGCATCTTGGTTTTTTGCTGGAAAATGTATTATCTAGTGAAGCATTGCATCAGTAGAGACTTTCGTGCATGGAGAATTGAATGAATGTGTAACACGTCAGAAAATTCATCTTCTCTTTGTGACAATTTGCTTGTAATGAAATATCCTAAAAATTCCTCTTCAAGCATATATGCATAAAAGATTGTGACTCCATTTTTCTGTGATGCATAAATGTGTGTTTGCTGATGTTCTGCAATAAGAATCTACAGTAAAAGTGATTTGAATATTGACATTGATAAGATGTGTTGAATAAATTAATTTAAAAATGGCTTAAATGTAATTAATATATTACCTGCTTGGAAACACCTAACATGCATAACTGAATTAAGGAGATATCATTATGCTGCAATATACAGACTGTCAGTATTGTTCAGCTAGCCATGGATGTGATTTATGCTCATCATTTTATTTCACATATTTTTGAATATTTATGTTTATAAAAAATTATAAAAGAAAACTCAGAAAAATATTGTATATTAATGTCAAATGTATATTTTTGTTGTATAATAAATTATTCTTAAGTTTCTCTTATAACAGTATTTTAAATTTCAATTGTGTGATTATTGTATGTGAAGTGAAAGGAGAAAGACCCACTGTTCTTGCTGTTCAATAAAGGAAACAGTAAGGTAGGTGTGAAAGGAAATTGCCCTGGAGCATACGCTACACAACATTTAAATTAAATTAAGGAACACAAACATAGACTCAATAATGTTAAAATTTGTAAACTACCACCAGGTCATATACTTCATTTCAGTTCAGTTACAAATAAAACAATTTCCTAAAATATTAGCAGTCTCAAAGATTCAGTTTTACCAAATCTACAAAACATTGTATTTATCCAAAAGAGTGTGTTAATTAATTTTTGGTTATTGCTTGTTGATGCCAAGGGCTTTAGAGACAGGAAAGGATTTGGAACGAATTCAGCCATAGCCTTTTGAATGGCATCCTGGCATTAACGTGCAGTGATTTGGGGAAACCACAGAAAACCCAAATCTGGATGCCCAGATGGGGATTCAAACCCGCGTCCTCCAAATGCAAGGCCAGATGTTAATGCTCACACCACGCTCAGTTTTATTAATTATAATAGAGTTTGTTTCCCACTTGAAATTTCTCTAAGCAGCCACCTTTTCAATTAGAAAACATTTTTAACTGCTGTCTTATCTGAATTCTTTTTCAGTTCCTGAAAAATTGTTAAGCGGTATCCTTTTAATACTCTTTGATTATTTACTACAATTAAGTAAAATTAAAAAAGTTTTCAGAAAGTGATTAAAAGGGACTTGTAAATATCAAAGGTTGAAATGTAACATGTGGTAAAGTTATTTAGCTGATCCAATACATTTTATTAAAAACTATTGGAGGATTAGATAATTCTGATTTTATATTTTAACAAAACATAGCACCTCATGTAGCACTGTTATGTTTTACTACTGTAGCAACTACTATCGTAAAGGTTCTTATTAATAGGCAAGTATAATTCTGATTTTATTTGCAAAGAAAATTGTTTGATGGCTATCCACGTGAGCTAAGATTAAGAAGTGTAATATAAAAAAGGTATACATGAGAACAATGGAGCAATATATTGAAATCACTGGTTTTCATTATTTCATTGAATAACTCCATTGTTTGCAGTAAGAAACTAGGCTGTTTACAGATGATGTAATGGTTGGTGATAAGAGTTAGTCAGGGAAGCCTACTGTTCTGTAGTTAAGACTACTCAGTTTTATATGATCACATGAAGGAAAAGATTTTAAAAAGCTGCCTCAAATTAAGGATTTCATTGATTTAATTTAGTTGTGATGGAGTGGCAATTTCCCTACACATTCAATTTTCTCCCTTTCCTGTACTCACATAATTTTGCCTTCTAGTAATTTCAACATTAAATTCATTCAACGTTTTTGGTAAATTATGCCAATCTTATTTTCAGAGTTGTTAGAGTTACTATTGAATGTGTACGACATCAAGAGTGCAAACAGAATTATTGATAGCTTGAAAGTTAAATTAGATGCTCTGGCCCGTTCACATAAACTTCTTAGTCCATGTGAAATCCAATTATATAAAACTAGATGTATGTGACCCTATATTTCACTTTGCAGCCACAACTATCTACTGCAGATGGCTGGTGTTTGTGTGTTGTAGTAGCCTCAAGTCTCCCATGATGCATCTCTGTGGGGGTGTGGGAGATATGATGTTTGAAAGTGGTCGACCTAGGGCATTTCCATATTTCAACCAACATTTTATTAATTTTTTTTTGAATCTTCAATAATGTACTAGAATGTTCTTTGATGTTCTAGAATGTTCTGGAATATGACACAGTTTCAGCTTTTTAAGGTATTAACAATTATAAAAAAATATTGTATGTAACATTTTTAGGCTACAAACCGATTTTGACAGACTTTCACTGTCGGGTGGCTGGTTCAGAAGGTGGTAACATAGGCTACTTTTTATTCTGTAAATATTTAAAGTTCCATCAAAAAACATAAAAATCTTTAAAATTCTTGACATACACGAATGAAGTTGTGGGCGCCAGCTAGTCATGAATAATATGTGACTGGGAAACTGCACGGTAAAGGATTAGAGAGGAAATGGAAGGAGCTTAAAGCTGCTTCTTTACGAAGTTCATCTATGGAAGGTTTTTATTCACGACACATGAAAACAGGGAAAAAATCAAAGAAATCTCAAGTTCTGGATGATGCTTTGTGGATCTGTTTTATACAGCAGAGAAGACAAGGCACATTTATCAGTGGATATATTCTTAAAGGGAAAGAATTAGCTTCAAAACAATAATCTCAGCCAGATAAACTGCCTCGCAAGTGTAGAAAAGACATATTACTCACCAGCTTATTATTTCTGGAGGGAAGCTACCTGTCATCTGGTGAATCGGTGATTCTAAATATCTGAGAAAATTTGGAAACATTATTAGAAGCTCATGATTAATTGACTTTTATTACAGTTAACCACCGACCGGCCTCCAAGAAAATCTGGGACCTTGTTGCTATGACTGCCAAGCATCAAATCAACGAAGGGATGATCAGCTGTCTACAATCATCACCTGCTGATGCAGGTGATCACAAACCTGTTATCAAACCTGCTGCAAAAGATATACCTGCAGAAAATAAGAATATTGTAAGCATTTTAAAGTAAGTGCGGCTGCCAGGATTCGAACCCGGGACCAGCGAACTTTTTGAAAGCAAGTGCCTTAACCACTGAGCTACCAGGCCGCCCCATATACAACATAAAGAAAAAAATTTACTTTCAATTATTTCAGTCACCTGAAGGCAGTTAAACCAGGATGAATAAGAGTGATTATTCTGCAGAGGGAAAGGGACAGATTGGCGCGTCTCATCGAAGAATTTACGTGGGCTGATCGCCGAATTTAAAATTAATGATAATGAAATTTGTAAAACTCCAGAAATATCAGCGAATTCGACGGTTATTTCTAGACGGGAATCTAGTCTAGTGATTGTGACTTTTTGATGTCACATTGCACTTCAGTATAAAGCTTATGTCAAACAAATTTAATTTTACGCCTGCGAGAGAGTGCACGTAGCCTACTATTCACTAACTGTGCGGCTCATACAAAGGCCTCTTAATAATTTAAGTTCTCACTTTTAGGTACAGAAAGATGAGTCAAAAACCAATGCTCTGTTATTGCATATAGAAGATAACACAGAATTGAATAATGTTTGGTAGGCGAAAACTCTTGAACGACATGTATAAGTCGTCTGAAACTTCGTAAGTTAACCTAGGAAAGGAGTTGGTTCAGAATCCACGTTGAACTAAAGGCCAGTAGACTCAAAGTCGAATGTAAAATAATTTGGAAAAGTTACAATATCCTGCAAAAATCATAATGATATTAATGGGACTAAAAGCTCTTGAAGTGTATGTTAAAGAAATTTTTGCTGTGATAAAATATTTATGTAAAAAAAATAATTGGAAATAATAAAAATTTACGAGGATGTGTTGGCGATGTCTTGTGTGGATTCTCTTCCCTACAGCTCAGTTAAAATATGGTCATCTGAGGTTAAACAGGCGAGAGCACCTGCTGAAGAGATAACCGCGAACAAGACCAATACTCTGAGAAATGTGGTCAGGTTAAATGAACTGGTGATGATAGACAAAACTTTATCAGTTGGACAGAGTTTGGAGATATCGGTTACAAGAACAACCAGTCAGAAAGGCAGTGCGTTAGCAGGAGTCTCCGGAAAATCTATCCCTCTTGGAAACCCGTCCAGTAAATTTTGCCACATGCGAGATAACAAAACCTCTGGAACACATCTTTCTGTGAAATTTCATCATAAACGATGCAGAATCAAAGTAGGTCTGTACAGTAGAAGCACGCCCGTTCTTCACCTCCAAAGAAGGTCAATATTGCTCCTCATGTGGGAAAAGTGAGTTTATGTATTTCTTGGATGTTCGGGAGTTTATTGCTTCTAGATTATCCGAGAAAGGGTTTACAATCTCACAGCGTTGTCAAGCAACTGCGAATAGTTACCGAGGGGAAGAGGTTATAACGATCATGGATAGAAATATATGGAGAGGAAATACCGCTTATTCTGTGACGCCGCCACTAAACTCTAGGCTGATACTGCGCATGCGCAGTGGCGACGTCGGCCATATTACCTATCCATACATATCAATTTGGAGACAACTAAGCAAGATATCGAAAAAATATTATTTATTTTCGACTGTTTTCGTCATGTTACATAAGAATCCACCATCAAATTTGACTTTTGCGAAATTTTTCTTCTGCATTTCAACTCAAGACACATCACTTTTGAGAAGGTATATCTCGAGAACTAGGCGAGATACCGAAAATTTTTATTGTTTATTTTTTATTTGTCTCGTCTTTTTAAATGCGAATCCATCATCAAATTTGACTTTGATCAATTTTTTCTTCTGAATTTCAACCAAAAACATCTCACATTTGAGACAGAATATCTCGAAAACTGAGCTGGATACCAAAACATTTTATTCTTCATTTTTTATTTGTCTCATCGAGTTACATAATAATCCCTCATCAGATTGCAGCGTCACGTTTATCCTAGAGTCCCCTTGAGGTTTTGTACATATTCCCCGTGTCTGTATGAATAGTAATATGGCGGCCACGCCTCCCCAATCCTCTCCGCTCGGCGTCACTTCATACGTGGTGAAGGTCCCTTGCGTCGTCTCCATATACCGTATTTCTTTCCTCCATGATAACGATACTATAGATATATCGATAGTTGCC
>CM061914.1:138579528-138857931 GCA_031002005.1 Vandiemenella viatica | reverse complement strand
ATACAAACAAATGTTACACTTCCTTGATATAGACATCTCTTGCATTATGGCCACTTAAACACCTCTGTCCACATCAAACCCATAAACTTACACCACCATCTACACACTGACAGCTTTAACCCGTAGCACACTAAATGCTCCTTCTCCTAGAGCCTGACAATCAAGGCAAACTGTTCCAATCTAGAATCCCTCACCCCATACTCCAACAATCTGACAGAAGCCCTTGCATGCCAGTTATTCCCCAGAATTTGTCCATAATCCATCCAGCACACCAAAACATCCATTATCCTCAACCCAAAACCAAACATTGTCTTTCTCACCCAGATCTTTCATGACCGGGAATTCACACTTCATCATTATTTGTTGTATGGCCAAGTAATTAATGTGAAATAAATCAAGAAAATTGATAGCATTCACAAATCTTAGTACAGTTGTTGTAGCAAGGCTAAAGGGGGGTGTAGCATTGATAGCATATTGGGATGGTCCATCATACTTCCATAGAGAGCATTCCTTAATGATTTGCTCTACTGTCTGGGAAGGAGCTCAGCAGTTACAAACAGGAAAAATGTGAAGTCCCCTAATAGAGCATGGAGTTGCAATTCGTATGGGCTATTCTAGATGGTTTAGTTTAACCTAATGGTCTCTCTTTAGATGAAGTCCAGTTGCAGAGTTCCAGCACTGTCACCAACTTTTGCCGTGATTATGACTTTCCCGAAAAGCGTCTCATTCTCCTAACATCATGCATTGCCTTCAGTACACCATCCAATTTGAATACCATATTTGTCAACATGTAACTACTCCCTTCAGCTTCTAAACCACCACATATCAATCTCCTTATGGCAAAATATGCCATATGCATGTGCCCAGCACAAACTATTGCAAAACTACCACTGATGAGACTTACTTCATCAGAGGCCACCAGCCTCCACTGCCCAACATCTTATATTGGCCTCACGTCAAACTGCTGTCCATCAGATAAATTTTCAGCGACAATCAGTTTACTCAACACAGGAATACCATGCAATTGCTGCCAATGCCAGCTCCCACAACTCATGACAACAATAATTGTTTCACAATCAGAGCCATTAGGGTACTCCCTGAAACCACATCCTCATCTGAATTCTGTACTGAGAATTGGCCTACCAACACATTATGGACAACAGACATCACCCAAGCTTCAACTTCAGATAATACTTACCTTCCTCCTCACCATCCAACTCCGTTAAACCTATTACTTAATTCATTGATCTACTTTCATTTTTATTCATTTATAATGTACCTATTTTCCTGGTAGTTTTCCACAACTTCCATTATTCTTATTGTTACCTGTGATCAATTAACTGTAGCAGGTATTATATTGTTTTCATCATCCACATCAACTGTCAAAAACAATCAGTCATACAGTTGTCCCGACTCCGAGCGATCCTTGCCATGTGCTTCATCTTCTACCTTCATAAGTAAAATACATGTCCAAAACACTGTCTCTTGTGTACGTGTTGTGTTTAATGTTGCCAAAGCCCTCCTTCCTTTTTCTTAGATAAGCAGTGGGTCTACTTTATCTTTCCTCTCCATATTAATATCGCCTCAAAGAATTTTTTCTGCTCCACTATTTCCAAGATACTTCTATAAATAAACCTGTTATAGTTGCTATGAAACAATGGGCACTAGTAGCAAAAGATACAAATTAGGGTAGGGAAGTGAACTAACACTTAACATTAATGACTGCAGATGTAACAGACACGAACACAGGAGAGGTTGAAATCTTAGGTCTCAATCCATTAGCTAGTAAAATATGTCGGAAAGTGGGTGCTGCAGGCATTTGCTTCAAATAGTAACCATTGAGCAACGCACATGGTGGGGATAAGTTCAAGCAAAGGACAGGGAATGAGGGTAGTAATTTGAAGGGAATACCTGAACATTACAAAATATCAAAACTAGTAACAGGCAGGCAAATGAATCAGGTAACAAAATAAATTAAAATATTAAATACACAAAAACAAAACAAATAAACATCATGTTTATTTACTGGTGGTTTAAGTTAGGTAGTGAGTGTAAAAGAAAGGAGGGAGAGAGAGAAGGAAAAGATTGGGTATTACCTTGAGATCAGATGCTGCCTGGTGCTGAATTTGTATTGGTAGACGAGAGGAGTTGTCAACAGCCATTAATTCTGATGGCTAAAGGATTAGTGGTCAAACCATTTATTTATTTGTTGCTTGTGGCTTTATGCCTCATTGATGTCAACGTCATTCACCTGGAGTGATTTGGTGAAATCATGGAAAACCCAAATCCGGATGGCTGGACAGGGAAGCGAACCCACATCCTCCCAAATGAGAAGCCAGAATTTTAACCTTTCACCCACCATGTGAGGTGTAGCCGAACCAATGTAGCTAGACAGTAGTTGAAGGTTATTTGGTATATTTCAGGGGAGGTTTCACAGGTGGCATGTCCTACAGAGGGAAAGCTTTCCCCATGGACAGAGTTAGGGAAGGAGATTGAAGCAAGGCATATGTTGCACATCTTGTAGCAGAGTCTATTGCACAGGAAAAATACCGTTTTCATGGAATATGCATTGGCTGAGATTAGGGGTTCTACTGAAGTAAGTTCTGGGGGTAGCAGGGAGGACTTGGGGAGAAAGGTTTAAAGGAAACCATAAATTTGCCGATGGATTCAGTTGATAGATTTGAAGCCTGGGAAGTACCGAGTGACCTGAAGTGGACTATGGCAGGTTCTTATAAATTCTACTTATATGAATAAGGAAATGTAATCTCTCATTTTCTTTTGTGAAGTTCCCCACCATCCAGTGATATCATTTCCCCATAAATATTGATTGGGTATTTTCTGCCCCCCCCCCCCACACTTCTTTATTTCCTTCATTTCACATTCACTGGTTGGTATCAGTGTGATCACAGTTGATCTCTCCATGTGTCTCATCTACTTGCAAGACTAAGGTCCTACACCAAAATATTGTATTATACATGTTTATCAATGCTCAGGTACCTTCATCCATGGTAAATGTTGGGTTTAACTTACCTGTCCTTTGTTATAAACATAAAAACCAATCAAAACAAGTTAACGGCACATGATGAAAATTCCTGTACACAGACAACCCCCCCCCCCCTTCCCCCCGTTTTTTCACACAAAAAAAGCCAGTAAACAAAATTATATTTTAAATAAAGTTTATTATTTGTTTTGTGGAACTGTCTTCTAAATGGTATAAGTAATTAAATGCACAAAAAAAACACCTAACTAAATTATAGTGGGTTTTAGAATTTATTTCATTCAAAAAAAATATATCGTAATAACATATTTATTTTTATTTGATATGGATTTTAAATCCATATCACATGTGTTACTCTTTTAGTTATTTTTTGAAAAGTATAAGCATCAAAGACATGGTTATAATTTTACCGTAATCTTTAGTATGCTACATAAAACTGTACATTCTGAAAGAATTTTTGGATCAACAGTTTCAAAAATAAAGGTAGTAAAAATCAAACACATTATGAAGTAAAAAGAAAAACCCTACCATTTTGAGAGCCGGTGAGTTGGCATCTTTCATTTGATAACTTGAATACTATCTAAAGGAAAATGTTTCCTTCAGCCATTAAATGCTCTGTAATTAATTTCACCCCACCAATTTTTCCTACTTCATGTTATAATTGTGTTCAAGTTAGTAGCTAAAACAGTCAACAGTTACAAATTTATAAGTTGAAGGGTTCAGAGGATTGATGAGTGATTCTATAAATATTCTATCTACCATTCTGAAGATATGGAGGGCTATATAAAAAAAAGGTAAGGGCAAAAAAAGCATCAAGTAGTAATTTTGGTAGCTTCTCTGTATCACTTTTTTTTCCTTCTTCTTCAATTACTTTCCTTCCTTCCACTCCCCTCTCTTGCCAACACAGTGGTGCAACACTTCAAATTAAAATTTCTTTATGACCAAAGAATTAATTCAAAAATTTGTTTTGTTATGTATATTCAATGTGTTTCTAGCAGGTGCCCGTTTACTTTTTGGATAAGATTTGTGGTCAAAGGAATGATCATTCAACTATCAGTGCATTAAACAATGTCTTCTCCAAGGTTTTCTTCTGTGAGACTTCAGTCCAAATTTATATTTCTTTACTGGTCTTGTATATTAGGTTAAGGAAATGAACCACCACTTACCTTGGATGATGTTTGTATGATGAGAACACACAAAAAAGACAAAAACACAAATGATATAGTAATTTTTTAGACTTAGCACATTATCAAAAAGAAAATATTATGGAGAGAGGGTGGTGTAGGAAACTGCCTCACAAGAGTGACTTTTGGCCAGGAATATCGGCAATGTCTGGAGCTAATACATTGCAGATGATGGTGAAATGAATATATGTAACAAAGGGTACCTACAACTGATACAATAAAAAATTATTACTAGTTAAAATAATTAAATTAAAAATCGATGGGTTAAGTGGTAGGATTTTATCGTTGGTTAAGGCCAGGGGGATGTCTGGTATCCAGGATATACTGGTACGCTAGTTCCCATCTCCGGAGTTCTGAGGCAGTGGTGCTATCGGGAAAAACTCTGGTTGCTCTCAAAGCAAAGCAGTCATTGAGAATGTGAAATACAAAATGGGTGAAAGGTTAATTTACAATTCCATAATAATACTGAAGGAGTATTTAGACTGAAAGTGACACATGAATACGACAAATTACTTTACGTAAGTCAAATTAATATTAACTGTAATAAATAATAGACAATTTTCTGGGCAAGGATGAACACCAACAGTGTATGTAAAAAGAAACAGTCATAACAAACTGAGAAGTTTTGCATGGGACAGCAAAGGTCTAAACATGCCAAAGTACAATAACAAAATAAAAATAAAGTATTTGTCACAAAATTCATTTTATTAACAATCTTAAACATTTTTTTAATAAAGTATGAAACTTCCAAAATTTCATTAAAAATGTTGAATACTCCTTATTAACTACCACAGTCATCAACAAGTTAAAATTATGTTTTTATTTACAATTGCACCAATCTGGAGGTCTATAAACACATGGATCTTCAGCAAAATGCCAACAACTTATTACAGTGAAACACATGAATATCTTATGATTTACTGCTATGTGCAGTTTTAACACACAAAATATTAATCATAACAGGCTTTTGTGGTATCACATTTGTCAGGAATGACTCCTCCAAAAGTAATAGATACAGTTAAATATTAGGATACTGCCACTACAGCATAAAATTACTATGATATATAATTTTCTCCACAGTGATAGTGAAACTATGATTTCCATAATTCAGTAGAACATTTCAGAATATCCACAATCGTTCACCAGAAGGAAAAAAAAAAAAAAAAATTAATCTTTCAGTCTTCATTACCATATTCGCCAAGGAAAGCCTATATATATTGGCCACCTCCATTGCATTTTTAAACAATACAGTGGGATGGTTCCCACAATTGGCTTTAAAAAAACTCACACTGTTCTCAGATAGAAACATTAATAATCCTCGCTTATTGTTAGATAAATGTGTGCTTAATGATGCTAACAGTCAATAAGAAAAAACACACTAAAAATTTTTTTTAGCCCATGCTCAACTGCAGCTTTCCCGTCAGTAATAGTATTTTATATGTGGATCCCTTAGCAGGGGCGTAGCTACTATGGGGCCACGCGGTGCAGTATACCGGGGCCCCTATGCTTGGGGAACCCGTAAGCATACCTCAGGGGCCCACAAGCGCACCCTCTGGTGGGGGTCCCCAGCGCATTTCAGAGGGCCCACGGGACTCCACGGCATTCTGGCAACCCCCTTTTTTTTAGCTCTACCATCGCCTAAGGGGCCTCCGAGATACAGGGCACAGGGAGCCCCTCACAAAGGACCCTCACTGCTCAGAGGGCCCCAAATCACAACTCAGGGGCCCCTACCAGCAATACAAAGCAAAAAAAAGGTCGCCCATCTGGCCCAAGGGCACAGAATAAATTTTTGCACTGGGGCCCTTGTTGACCTAGCTACGCCACTGTCCCTTTGCAGAATTTGCCAGTTCTGTTGTTGTTCACAATACCCCGGCAGTATTATTATGTTATGCATATGAGGTAACAATAACAACTTTTTTCAAATTTAGTAAATAAAATGTGATATTAGATGAAAAACTGCAATACTTATGTAAAAAGTGGATAGGTTGATATGGCCCCTGGACCAACAATACTCTCATAGTATAAAATTCTGTGTATGAAAACACGTGTTTGAAGTGTCTTTTTAATTTAATGCTGTTTTGTATAATTACAATGATATTTATTTCCATGGGCATTGATGTGGAAGAAAGTAGTGTTGTTTCCCCCCCCCACACACACACACAGGTAAACCCTGGAAGGTGGGCTGCTGGAAGGTCTTGCGGACCCTTTTCGGCCAACTAACCTACCTAAAGGGGAGGGAAGGGGGATGGAAGTCGGCCGTGGCCTTGTAAGGGAACCATCCTAGCACTCGCCTTGAATGACTGAAGAAAACAATGGAAAATCCCGATCAGGATGGCGGGACAGGATTTGACCCCCATCCTCCCGAAAGTTGTAGGAGGGCAAATTTGCCCTCCTCCCAACTTGCTGGAAGACAGTAGTTCTGGAAGTGTATAAGTTCAGTATTACCAATTTGTTATCAACACACATTATTTAGCCAAAACAGGCACAGCCAATAAGCAATTACTACTATAAATGTCAAATAACTACTGTAAATATGTAAGCTAGTCAAATGAAGACACTATGGATTAAGCAAACATAATTCATTTTGCTTAATGGTATCAGTTCCATATATCAGAACTGGTCTGGAAACCATGTAAAACTAAGTATGGCCAATATCAACAGGAATTCATAAATTTACCACTTAACATAACAGCAAGTATATATTACACTGGAGACAGTCTACACACCAAATATACCTGCTGCTGTTGATTCTGATTGCAGCAGTTTGTTATAAAATGATAGCTTTGTCTAGTGAGCTAAGCAATGTCTAGAATGTTATACCTTTGACATTTAACTGCAATACAGGGGGGGGCTAAAAGACAGGTACTAATGTAGCTCCAATAATCTTCGGATGCTTCTCACAAGCTTTGTTGGTTTAATTCGAGATGGCGATACCGCTGCGTCGCTACTGTTAACAACGTGACGTCATCGTGACATCATGTTCACGTACAGTTGTAAAAACATTTATTGTGACCAAGTGTAGCGGTAGCTGGTAAGTGGCCGCAGATGTCCGATAACACAACCAGTTGTTCAATGTTTGAGGTGAAGCTCACATTTCATCAGAGAAATATTAGAAAATATTGCTATGATGATGGAATGCGAGCTTCACCTGAAACATTGAACATCCGGTTGTGTTATCGGACATCTGCGGCCGCTGGTAAGCGGCCGCCTGCATCTGATCCACCTTCGGGATATCAGTTTTTGTTGATATTATACAGCTTTATGTTTTTACGACTGTACGTGAACGTGACGTCACGTTAACAGTAGTGACGCAGCGGTATCGCCATCTCGAATTAAACAACTTTGTTGACTTTTGATTACTATAAAACTGGAATTTGTCATATAGGCCTACAAATATACAGAATTATAACTGATATTACATGGTACCATGTAAAACACGACACACATTATGTTGTGAAGTCGCTATTTGTAAATAGTTCTAGCAGTTCCATATAGGCCTACCTGTTATTCCCCCAGAATTCTTTACACTTTATTTAGGGACTGCAGTATTCAATATGTCTATAAGTAATATTCAATGATATCACAATTCTGCAACAGTAGTTTCTTTGCGGGATTATCTGCATAAACCCATTTTGAATCGCTTAAGATCCTCCAGCATCACTTGTAACCAATTTATTACCTATGTATAAACATTCAAACCTGTTTCATTTCACACATACTTAAAACATCCACCAGTTCAGTAAGTAACTGCTTAGCAACAGTAAAACTAGAACTGCAATCTTCAAATGCTTTTTCATTAATATTGCACAACATTTTCCAATATTCTTCCCTTTTTTTCTGAACCAATATCCTACCAACAACTAAGATAGATTCAGTGTCTTCTTTTGTGAATTCAGACAAGTACACCATCTGATAAACTGTCTTTGAACTTTCAGCTGACATTAATAAAAAGATAACAGATTTTGCACTGAAAGACAACCCATCTCGATTTAAAAATAAATTATCCAGCAGTCCATGGGATAGCATATAATCATACTTTGATGATGAATACTTGCATGGAACTCCCCTGGCATCTTCAACACTAACAACCAAATCATTTAAAGTCAAAGTGATGGAATCATTAGGATTACACGGTATTACAAAACCATATTCCAAGCAAAGTTTCACATTTGAATGTGAGCCATAATTTATAAAAACTTGTGAATATTTTGAATAACTCGACTTTGTAATAATGTCATAGCAATTGTCAGCATGGTTTATTCCCACATCTATTACAGCAGTGTATGAATGATTGAACAAATCTAAGTAAGGTGCAAGTGCTAGGCAATTTTTACCATCAACATTTATTCTTGGAGATGAACCATTTATAGCAGAAACTTCAAAAAATATGCTGCGCGTATTTACAACAAACCATGCCCACATATAAACACTTTCAGTCAAAGTTTTTCTAAGAACTGGCAGAAGCTTTGTAAAGTTTTTACAGTTACAACACAATTTTCTGCTCCAAATTCTATTAGATATTTTTTGGAATGAATCTGTCACAAGCTGATGCTGAATCGCTACTTCTGCAGAAAGTACAGATGGTAGAAATAACTTTTCTTCTTCTGAACAGAACAGGGGTGTTGAGAATTCTGATGGAAGTGTTCTTATATATGCACACCACTCTGAGTCACTGCCCAAAAACTTTTCCCAAACAAGGAATGTAGCCAAAATCTCGTGTGCAAGAAATTTTTCATCAGTGCTGTGAAAAACGCATCCCACATCTGATGAATTTACTGTGTTTGTGGTTATAAGTAAACTGCATGGTACACTCATTATTTTATCTCCACATGCAATTTCTGATTCTGTCATTAATCCCCGCCCTGTAGAAACAAAATACGCTGGGCGCAATTTACAAACAGGGCTCCATCCTCGATTTTTCATCCAAATGATGAGATTTTTTATATCTGTCATATGATCCAAAGCCACACATCTGTTGTTTGTTTTTCTTCTTCTTCTTCTGGCTCTGCTGGTTCTACCCATTTCATCAAAGTTTCAAAATATATTCGAAACTGAAACAGCGCGAGTGAAATAATTTGATTCTCAATGCCCAGATTAAAACATACCGCTGTTTATGCACTACGAAACGTTCACAAAACTTAACAGTGCACAGTACAACATAACCTATAAACTTACCCGAGCCCAAGTAACTGCATTGGGATACAGTGACACTCCACTTGTATGCGGTAATGGTTTACTGTACAATGATCTACTGGAGACAGTTCCGTAACAAGTGCAATACAAATGTCTTTTTACGATATTGTTGCGTGTAAGGGAGGTAACAACCTTACACCGCAGAATAATCGCCGTCGCCATACCCCGTGCAGACACTTCATGTAAGAAGGAACATCTTTTAGCAAGCTAGCATCATTCTTTGATAACACTCCTGGGTAATTGAGCAATGCAGTACATGTGATTTATCAATTTCAGAATTTGTCAGTCATTTTCTATTTTGGAATCATGGAAAATAAGATAGATTGGATTCCTTATCTAAAGATCTTCAAACGGTGACCTTCAGCGTCTTCTAATTTAAGCCAACAATGTAATCTACATAGCACAAAAAAGTGATAACTTCCTCACTGACGTAGAGATTATGTCACACTAGCAGGCTCTTAACAGTTCTGGCAATTCCTTGATTTCGCAAAAAGTAGTTTCTTCATAATTTCCACCATCTAACATACAATAATTCATTCTTGGTAACCTATATTAATTGTACATTTGTTTACATTTTTTTTTTTTTTAAAAAAAAAGTGATGCGAATGAAAATTTTCTTAGTTTCTTTTAATAGCAGACGATTGATGGAAACCATGATAAACAGGAAGGTTGAACTGGCAAATAGAGGCGGGATTACAATTCTTGACTGCTTCAAGCTCTTGTTCGTTGTTTATAAACTTTTTATTCTGTCTCCATTTGACAGAAAAAAAAATAGTTTTCAAATAAAGAAATATCAAAATCGACCTAAAACGAAAAGCATTCTTTAAAAATAAGGCTTGTAAAAGGTTACGCATACGATGATACATTCACAGGAACAAATCACACAAGATAAAAAACAACGTTTATTGAAGATTTTTGTTTCTGACGGTTAATTTGAATCATTCAAACGATGGTTGGCATTACACATTGAATGTGAAGCAACAGTGGTATTTTTTAAGTAATCTGAAATTGAAATGAAACGTAACATTATGGAATGCACAGAATGAAGAAAGCTATTAAAGCGTGCGCATATTTACTGGAAATCATGTTCCTTGAACGAGAATGACATTTCAAAAATTTCGTTTACCTCATTTTCGGAGAGGTTTTTTTCCCTCTCAAAGACAATTATACACTATCGGCAATCGAATAATATGTCCTGCTCATAAAATCAAAATTGGTGTCCCGTTTCTAATACTTAATAACTTTGTGATGAAACTTTTTTTTATATATTTTTTACAGAAATAGTATTTTTACTCCGAACAATTGTATTAGAAACATCCTAAGTTCAATATTCTGTTAATAGCATACAATTTTAAGTGGATTGTTTTAGAGCTTGGAGGATATTTCTGATCTCAATTTCCTCATTTTAATTCAAGTGAAAGAATTCGGAAAACTATTGAAATATATTTGTTTATAAAAAAACTTTGTTTTCACCAAACTTTAAGATTTAAAAGTAAAGAAGAAGCTGCATTATTTGCATACCGCTATTTTAAAATGGTAACTAAATAAAACAATAAGACATAGTGCTCCTAATAAGTTAAACGCCAAAGATCTTAGCCATAAAATTTTCCTCTTCCTATTGTGATATCTGTGTTACTCGTTGTGGATTTCTCACATTTTCATTTTTTTCCAAGTTTACCATTTGAAAAGCACCGTTCATAGGAATACATAAATTTACATTTCTCTTCGAAATTTTACGTTGACTTTAATTTTATATTTCGCATCGGAAATAAAAAATTATGGTAATTTAATGCTATTAATTTAACTCATCCCAGCTAAGGCAATGTGATATTTAAATACTGTTTCAGCAGAGATAAATGAGATAGTAAGTAATAAGAAGCTGGATCCAAAAGTATACATCCGGCGATACAATTATCAATAAACGCATTAATTCACCCGCTTCTAATGGTGATGATAGTATTTTAAGGAAAAATCTTAGCAAAACCCAAGAATGACATTTCGAGAAACTGCAGAAGTACTCGCCGTTCTCAATTCAAACGCGGGATTAGTGGAAAATTTGGACAAAAGGTTACTTATCCTAAGAAGTAAGAAAATTCGGCGCTTTATTAGGGCAATGGTAATCTGGTCCTTCAGAACCATTCCATGTGTGAAACATCTAATGCTTTATAACTGTCAACGTTATGGACAGTATTGCATCTATTCGAGTCACTTGTTTTACTTTCTCGGCTAAGAATCCACCTTGACTTTTGAATGGAAATTTCTGGAGCAGGATGCAGGAGAATAGTAATAATAATATTTAATTAAATTGCAATTGATCGAACACTCCGGTGGCAAATCCCTACCACCAACCTCTTGTTTCTTGAGTTGTTTTGTTATTATTCCTTGCATTGGTTTCTTTGTTGTTTATTGTTATTATTATTCCTTCCAAATTCTTTAAATATTTGAAGGGACTAGTCTCGTATATTCGTCGGATTCCAATCTTTGACTCTATTACGTACAAAAGAATATTTCCGTCTTCCTAACATTTAAATAAAGAGTTAGTTTATGGTGATCTCTTTCCTTCCAGGTAAGGTAAAGGGGTCCCTACATCTACTGCTGCTTCCCAGCAGATTCGCGGATGTAGATCTCCGCACTCCCACTACAACTTTCAAAGCACTTGGAAGGATGTAAGGGGACCAACGCTACGCTCCGACCATTCTTTTCCTTCTCGCGGAGTTCCCTCCTCGGTACTCACTAGATAGCAGGCTGAGTGGACTTGGGGAGCCGTTTCGTTAATTCAGTTTCAAATAAAAATTTCATCGTGGAACGCTTTCCGTCTGGATCGTAGTCAGACGCCCTACTGCATGAGTTTATCCTTTATCAATATCTATTCAACCCTCATATGTCACTTACACATTGCACCGCTATCTGCCACTGACGTCTACCCCAGCTTCTTTGTGATATTGGTTTCTGATTGTTTTCTAAGATAATTTCAAAACAAATCTAGCTACCCCCACCCCCTTTCAATTCTTTTCAACTTCTTGGTGCCCATAATGTGCGTTCCATACCACCATGTTCTGACCAAATACTTGTAAAATCCTTACCATCCTCCCTAATTAAATACGCCGAGAGTGGTGCGTGATCGGTAAACATTCTGGCCTCGCATTCGAGAGAACGCGGGTTCGAATCCCCGTCCGGGTATCCATATTTGGGTTTTTCATGGCTTCCCCAAATCACCCCAGGCGAATACCGAGATGCTTCCTTTAAAAGGCCCGAATCCCTTCCCGTTCTTTGTCCCCAGCCCCATCCTGCCTCTAATGACCTCGACGTCGACGAGGCGTAAAACCATAAGCAAAAATAAAATTAAAAAATGCGGAACTCTGAAACCTCTCTCTTGTATCTATGGACAGGCTAACGAAAAAAGAAGTATTGCTATTTTATTCATGAGTAGTATCGGGAATATTTTATCGTATTTGCTAAAGTATTGCAGAAAGTATCGATATCTCGACGTGTCGAAAGGAAAGAATCGATACCATTCTTCAAATCATTCATTGGGATTGAGATTTTCTTTTATTTAATTTTTTATTTCAAGATTAAAGGCCAGCACCGGCGGATTAATTTCAATTTTTTTGAATTGTAGTTAAATCGGCCTATATCTTTTTTTTTATGATGATGAAATTTGCAGCAGTCATGTTCAATTTGTAGTCATATATCAAAACAAGGCAAAACTACATCAGCCTCAACTTTTTTAAATTAAATTGATTTTAGTTATAAATGAAATCAACAGCAAAATGCGATGAGTAGTTAAACTATTAGAGTATGCAGCTAGGATATATAATAATCTTTCATTTCCTACACATCCTCTGTACAGTCCATGAAGGACAATAATTTATCCTTTTTTTTTTGTCCTTGACAATGTAATGTCTGCTGTTGAAAATAACTTTTCGGAGGACACTGACATTATTGACACTGTCAGGTATTCATGGGATAACTTACACAAGTGAGGGAATACCACTTTCATACCTTATTTTTTAAATTTAATATAATTGCGATGGAGCGCATGTTCCGGTGACAATTTCCCTACACATCTATTTTCCTCCTTTCCTCTGTCCATCTATTTTTTGCCCTCTACCAATTTAAACTATAAATTCATCTAGTGTTTTTGGTGAATTATTCATCATTTATACCAATCCCTAACACCCTTTCTTACAAAAGAAAATTTTCCCACACCCTTATGCCTGAAATCGAATGCCAGCTTATGGTCCTTCCGTACACCTCTCGTAATTCTCCCAACAATATCTTTCCATGATTCATCACCAATATACGCCTTGTACACTCAAATGACTCTCTTCACCCTCCTTCTGTCCTCCACTGTATTCCAGTCCAGCTCGTATATCATAGTAGCCACCGATTGTGTTCCGCGGTAATTTCCAGAGACAAATATAGCAGCCCTTCTCTGCTCTGCACCACCTCCATTCCTGTATTTGATACTCAAAATTTGGATCCCGTACTACTTCACCGTATTCAAGCAATGGTCTGACCAAAGTTTTGTAACCCAGTACCCTTACTTCTCTGGTACGTCCTCTCACCACTCTTTCCAACAGATAAAGGATTTTGAATCCTTTTCCTACTACCTGTCCAAGGTGTCCTACCCAGTTAAGTTTGTTATCAAATCTTATGCCAAGGAATTTACATTTCGAATCTTCAATAAGCAATTCCTTCCCCACTTTATAATCAATATCTCATCCAGATAGCCCCCGAATTTAATTTTATATTTCGTAGTTTTCTTTAGGCTCCATTGTTTTATTTTGAGCATTGTCAGGTATTCTTCCAAATTCTGGAAGTCTTCTGCAATATATCCTGCAAGTCAGTCAATGCAGGATACATTGCAGAAGACTTCCCAGAATTTGGAAGAATACCTGACAATGCTCAAATAAAACAATGGAGCCTAAAGAAAACTGCGAAATATAAAATTAAATTCGGGGGCTATCTGGATGAGATACTCAAAGACAAAAAGAACACCAGCTAAAGTTCTCGAACAATGAATGACAAGGAAAGGGCTGCAGTTTGTTGATTCGCCATGACATCGGAAGAGGGAGAGAAACAAGAGATGACCAGCGGATGAAGGTTCTGGTTTCCCGTTAGTTCGAGACGCCTGTTCGGGCTTGGTGGGCATTGGTTGAGAATAATTGTGGTGTGTGTTTATAACGAAAAGGGGAATGAACTGTTGTTGTTAATTTCTCGATTGAGTGTTTATGCTGGTTTTCATGTGTATGTTTTAATAAAGTTTAGTTGAGAAAAAAAAGTCATAATCATCCTTTAGTTTTTACCTGTATACATAAAAAGCTGACTATTCTTTGAATTTATCTTCCCATTGTTCCAACGGTGCAGTAGACAATGACTGGAGATTCCAAATAAAGGCTCATTTCACCCTTTTCGTTAGCCAGAGTAGCTTTTAAAATGAGCTTGATGTTTGACTTTCGTATTATTATTTTGTATGTGTTAACGTCTTCTGATGACTCCATCAGAGGCTGATATTGTGTCAGTAGAAGAATCACTATCTGGATCACTGGGGAGGTGACATTGGTTTTTACTGCTTCTAAACTCCCAACGGAAGCCACAAGCGGTGGCATCATGGAAGTGAATGTTTTTGTAATGTAGGATATAGCAAACAGAACAATTCAATTAAATGATTATCTTCTTTGTGTCAGATCTACGTTCTTAACACACACTCCATACAAACCAGAGACAATATAAAACCAAGCAAGCGACAACCATGGAGGAAGGAAATATATGGAGACGACGCAAGTGACCTTCACCACGCATTGAAGTGAAGCAGGGCGGAGGAGGAGTGGGGGGGGGGGGCATGGCTGGAGTGGAGGGGGCATGGCCGCTTCCATACAGACAAGGGGAATATGTACAAAAAACTCAAGGGGACTCTAGGATAAACGTGAAGCCGCAATCTGGTGATGGATTATTATGTTACTCGATATGACAAATAAAAAATGAAGAATAAAATTTTTTGATATCCTGCTTAGTTTTCGAGATATTCTGTCCCAAATGTGAAATGGTTTTGGTTGAAATTCAGAAGAAAAAATTAGTCAAATTCAAATTTGATGATGGATTCTTATTTAAAAAGACGAGACAAATGAAAAATAAAGAATAAAATTTTTCGATATCTAACCTAGTTCTAGAGATATACTGTATCAAAAGTGAGGTGTCTTGTGTTGAAATGATGAAGAAAAATTTCGCAAAAGTCAAATTTAATGATGGATTCTTATGTAACACAACGAGACAAATCGAAAATAAAGAATAAAATTTTTCGATATCTTGCTTAGTTTTCGGGATATACTGGGATTGGGTTGATATGCGGCCTGAACCAAAAATTAATTCTGCCATAGCTACAATGAATTAGATGCAGAATGGATATTTCAGTTTTTTTTACTACCTCTTGTGGTTAGGTTGAAATGCGGCCTAGACCAGAATAAAAATAGTTATTTTGTTACCATACAGCGTAGCTTAATTAGGAATAGCTGGAAGTGGAAGTAGTTTCCATCGCGATACACGTTTTGTCACTAACTTGGTTCTCATGAAATTACTAACAGTAATAGATAAATTCTTTGTCCCTCATGGAACAACAAAACCATTCTGGTACAGACTGCATTTAGACCTAACCACAATTTCCATTAAATTGTCGCTACAGAATCAAACTATGTAGACATACCCACACACGCGTATTTGAATCGCAAACTGTATTTGCAGTAACAACATCGTTTGCTTCATCAAGATTCCTAGATTGCATAGCATAATTTAACATATTTCATTTCATCATACAGTATAAACTGCAACGTGACGAAAGAAAGCGCAATACTAAATTCACTGAATCGCGATGTAAAACACACCCCCTTAAATCTCATTTTCAACACTCGTTAAAAAGTAATGCTAGTCTATTATGTGCAAAATAGCAAGGTATGCTGATTTTCTACACTACACCAACAAACATTTGAGAACAAAGTCATCCCATTGAGAGCTATGACTAAATATTTATAGACAGGCAGCGAAGTTTGCAACTTCTACAGCTCACTTCAACAACGATAATTAGAATTCAGCTTACTTATGAAATGGTTCTTTCCTGTCTGGCCTATTTGTGCAACCGTACGCAACACAAGATGGCATTATAAAACACTTATACACATTACAAAATGAAATAATCACTACATCTAACAAAATGTGAACATCGCAATTGTTTGGAAGCGCAATATCGCCGCTGCCGCCAGTGCGCATGCGCGAGAGTTTAGAGCCTGCTTCACAGATTTAACGTCACTTCTCATCCATATATTTCCTTCCTCCATAAATAGATAGATAGATAGATATGTTCACTTTGATCCCATGTGAGAATAATCTCGGGGATGTGGAACAGTACATACACTTATTAGTAATGTCAATATTACTATATAATTGATAATATTATATATTGACAAGAAGTTAGTTATGACCCATTAGTATAACCAATATTTCCTGTAATCTACAAATACAATCCCGAGTTAGTTAATACTTATTATGTGGAACAGTGTATAAACTTGTTACCAGCATCTAACAACCAGTTATTTTCTTACCAACCAGTTACCACAACTCATAAGCAGTCAATTACTTAAAAACCTGTTAGTATCATAATTTTTTACAGCAGTTTTTAAGTGCATGCTGTCCCATGTTAGTTACTATATATGAGTGAAGTTTTGTAAACAGTGTAATTACTTCATTTGTCAAAAGTTTCAACAGAAAGAAAAACCATATATCATTTTAGTAATTGTGGACAACTTTGTCGCCTTTCCCTTCCATACACCATATATACTATTTTATCAGTCATTCTTAGTTACCAAATTCCAAGAAGAAAATTCTTTTACAGAGTAAAATTGATTCTGAAGCAGAAACTCTTTCAGTTTGGACTTAAAGTAGTTGGGTTTTTGTAGATAACATTTAATTTCTGTTGGTAAGACATTGAATATGGAAGTTCCAGTAAATGTTAACCCTTTCTGTACAATTGACAGTGATTTGTAATCCTTGTGAATATTATATTTATTCCTAGTATTATGGCTATGTATGTCAGCATTAAGATTGAAGTGTTCAGGATTTTCCACTACAAATGATAGTACAGAGTATACATACTGTGCTGGAATTGTTAGTACACCCAGGTTTTTAAATAGATTTCTGTACGACGTCAGTGGGCTTGCTCCACAAACAGTTCTTATAGCACGCTTTTGCAATTTAAATACCTTCTGTGCTTGTGACGAGTTTCCCCAGAATGAGATGCCATAAGTGAGCAGGGAATGAAAATATGCAAAATATACTAACTTTCTGGTTTCTATATTAGCTATTCTAGATATTACCCTAAGTGAAAATGTTGCAGAATTCAGTTTTTTAAGAAGTTATTGAATATGCTGTTTCCAGTTCAATTTGTTATCTATACATACACCCAGGAATTTTGTGAAATTACTATCATTGATTGCTTTTCCTTCTGATATCACATTATAGCTGTCCTTTGTTTTATTTTTTGTAACAAACTGAAGTAACTGTGTCTTTTCTACATTAAGTATTAGTTTGTTGGCACTAAACCACCTGTTAATTTTCTTTATAGCATCATTTGCTGTGTTTTCGAGGTTTTGTGCTGATGGGTCTTTCAACGATATGCTGGTATCATCTGCAAAGAGCACCATGTGTTCATTATCACCTATTATATGTGGGAGATCATTTATATAGATTAAGAACAGCAGAGGGGCAAGAATTGAGCCCTGAGGCTCCATGGGCAGACATATTGGGCAGGTGGCTTCAACAAATAATTTCCCCTGCACCTTATAATGATACAGAATCTTTACTATTATACTTTTGTACTTTAACTTTACACCCGCTCCTTTATTTTTTGCTCTTATATCTCCCTGTTATGCGAGCCAAGATACATCAATGATCAGTGCTGTTAACTGCTATTACTATTGCGATCTTCCATTTAATACCATGTCGAACCTCATTACCGAAGATTGACTATGTTGTTGAGAATTACCGAATCAAGATAGATTTGTTAAGTAAATCTGGTTCAAACTAAGGATTATAATAATTATTTACAATCAATTTAATTAATATTAGATATCATACGCAACTTGTGTGTGAGGAATCTCAATTTACTAACCTTTCTAAAAAACTAACCCATGAAGAGCTACATAATCCAATGCTCCTATAGCTCACTGAATGCAAATTCTTTTTGCATGAAGCTTTTCCACAGCAAACTGCAACGAATATTACGACACCGTTTGTACGCTGAAATCATGATAAGAAATTGACTGTGAAGTAACTTAGCTTCGAATGAATACTAATTTGTGGACACTTTTTATCTTAATAAAACATACATTATTCTATAAGGCTTCGGGCTATAAACATGCCTGGGCACATACTGTCTTCCATAACGATTCATGCTAAAGAGTGATTTGCCACCCTTCCTTCATAATTTGAATCATAATCGGATCAAAATAATTCTTTAATCAGACTGAGTTTAAGTTTTTATCAAAAGAATTGGATTAGATGAATTTACAATATACTCCGCTAATTGTTTACTCCATTGAGTACCATGAAGACTCGCTGGCATTTAATCTAAAACGGGTTACATATTTAAACTGATTAAATTCATGTAAAATCGTAATCAGATGCAGTGGTAGATTTCAAGCATTATTAAACCATTTAAAATGTTTTTAATTCGTATTTAATGTCAAGAGAAACAGATTTTAACGAATACTATGAAGTGGTAGTAAGTTACGAAATTTCATGCCTCGCACTCCGGATATTGCAAGTTTGAGTTCCCTAGGCAGAAATTTGTTGTTTCCAACATATCACCAGACAAATGACTGTTTTCAATAATCCGGAAAAAACTGTTTATCCACTTTCAATCGACTAATTTAATATATCAATCCAAGAAATAACCAAAGATTCTCTCAAAACTGCTAATTTACGGTTCTAATAAAAACAGCTTCTGGAGTTTGACAGAAAAATGAATGCTTGATTGAACCAGGAGGCTCATCGGCAAGAAGAGAGACGCGAAAAAATGTCATTCGTGCCTTCTAAGAAGGCATCCTACTGTGACAAAATATAGCATTACTCTCTTTGTCACCTGAGCAATTAAAGGTACGTTTCCATTACTACAAATTTGCCCCGCAACATGTTGCGGCACAAGTGCCAGGGATAAGCGACTGTGGGACATATGTGCCGCAACTTGTGCCACAGCAGATGGAAATAGACTGCGACATCTCCCGGGGAAAAAGGCGCGCGCTCGCGCATGCGCAGCGCACACTCTGTCCAAACTGTGAGCAGCACGCGTTTCTTTTTTTCTTTTTTTTTTTAAAAAAACTGCTTAACGTCTCTCAACAGCGAAGTCTTCAGAGACGGCAAAGGATGGGATTGGCAGGCAAGGAATGGGAACGAATTCGGCCATGGCCTTTTGAAGGAAGCATCCCGGCATTTGCCTGGAGTGATTTGGGAAACCATGTAAAACCCAAATCTGGATGCCCGGACGGGGATTCAAACCGGCATCCTCCCGAATGCGAGGCCAGAACGCTAATCGTTACACCACCACGCTCGGTAGAAGCAGCACGCGTTTTCTTGTCTGTGGTAATTGTACTTTATCAAAGCTAGTGTAGTGTTAGTTTCGTGATGGATTGGTTGAAGAATAATGTAATAAAGCTTATAGAACTCTATGAACAGGAGACAGTACCGTGGAACATAATTGATACGAACCACAAGTAGTGACGTAGCTATTGGAGGACTAGGTGGTGCACCAGGACCCCCAAAGTTCAGGGAACCTACAAGCTTAGCTCAGGGGGCCCCCAAGGTCAGCTCAGGGTGCCTTTTTTTTTTTTTTTTTTTTTTTTTGCACTGGTGCCTTGTTAACCTAGCTACGCCGCTGACCACCAGATGTCGAACAATAGAAATGACGCCATGGAACGAATTGCTGATTATTCTGGAATGCAGTATTTAAGAAGAATAATTTTTTAAAAAAGTCACACTCTGGGGTCCCAATATTTAAGGGTGATGTAGGTCTGTCATCAATGAGACGAGTTATAAGCTTCTTCCGAATGTCTTTTTGCTAGAAAACTCACAAACCTCGGTCGTTTTTACCCACCCCTCCCCACGCCATTTTTTTTAAGTTCATTGTATACGCCTGTTATCTACAGTATCGTATAGTTCACTACATTCGCACTGCGGAGAGTTTTGGAAATCAACCCACGACTTTGTCCACAATCTGGTGATTAGGAGTCGTGCACCTGCTGCCCAAGATCTGATGATAAAAATTTCTCACGCCACTGGGGGTGGAACCAGCTAACACCTTGTCGAGGACTGGCCACCATTACGTTGCCGTAACAACTTCATGTAATTGGGAAAGCTATAGTTACTAAAACTGTACTTTTATGACATAATAAATCTATAAGCATGTTTCGAATTCCTACTGAAACACAGGTAGAGAACTACAAAACGCGAATCATATGCCGAACAGACTCGTAATATTTACTAAAGAATGTTGACCTTAATATTTATTAATCATAATAATGTTTTGCCTGCCGTCCACCTGCCTTACCTTCGAGGATGATCCTTTTCGTCTCCTCCAACGTTTGCGTCTGGCATCCATAGTGTCTCATACTATTATTCCATCGTACACAAACACAGTTATAAATTTAATTTGGGTTTCGTAGTCCAGTTATCTATTTTGGAAACAGCATAATTACAATTCAATTGAATTAGAATATTACTGCAGCATTTCTGGTGTGATTTCTAGAATTCCAGAGGTGTTCCGGGTATACATTTTAAAGCACAGCTTCTGAATGCAAACAGAAGTTCCATTACTTGAAATTTTTGGGAATGATTGGTTCAGTTCCCAACTGCAGATTTTTTTGTATAACTTTTTTTTAATAGTTGGTAAAATTGCGAGGGAGCGCCCGCTCAGGTGGTAATCTCCCTACACACCAGTCTTTCTCCTTTCCTCTTCCAATATTTTTTTTTTTTTATTTGCTTAACGTCTCTTAACAACGAGGTCTCTAGAGACAGGAAAGGACGGGGGGGGGGGGGGTAAGGAATGGGAAGGAATTCAGCCATGGCCTTTTGAAGGAAACCTCCTGGCATTTGCCTGGAGTGATTTGGGAAACCATGGAAAACCCAAATCTGGATGCCTGGACGGGGATTCGAACCGGCGTCCTCCCGAATGCGAGGCCAGAACGTTAACCTTTACACCACCACGCTCGGTCTGTTCCAACGTACTTACGCCCTCAACTAATTTTTACTTTAAATTCTTTCAGTGTTTCTGGTAAATTATTCTTCACTTCTCTTGGCAATTTATTCCAGTCTCTTACACCCTTTCCTACGAAAAAAAATTTCCCACACCCTTATGCCTGAAATCAAGTTCCAGCTTGTGATCATGGTCAACATTACCCTTCCAAGCACCTCTCTTAATTTTCCCACCAATATCTTTCGATTCTTCATCTCCAGTATAGGCCTTGTACACTACCATGACTCTCAACACTCTCCTTCTACCCTCCAATGAATCCCACTCCAGCTTCTTTAACATATTAGTTACCGATTATGTTTTTGCGGTAATTTCCAAAGACAAATCTGGCAGCCCTTCTCTGCACCCCCTCCACCTCGGTATCTGATACCCAAAATGTGGGTAGCATACCACACCACCATATTCCAGCAGTGGTGTGACCAAAGTTTTGTACCTCAATTCCCTTACTTCTCTAGTGCATCCCCTCATCACTCTTTCCAACAGGTGAAGGATTTTGAACCCTTCCCTTATTACCTGTCCAATGTGTCCTGTCCAGTTAAGTTTGCTATCAAATGTTATGCCAAGGTATTTAAATGTCGAGTCTTTAATAAGTAACTTCTTCCCCACTTTATAATCATAATCAACCTTTAAATTTTTATCTGTCTACCTAATAAGCTGGCTTTTATTTGCATTTAAATTCATCCCACGTTAACTCATCCAGCTAGTTATCCTGTCTAGATCACCCTGCAGCTGTTTACAGTCTTCTATGGTTTCGATCCTTTTATATAACATTATGTTATCCACAAACAATCTAACTTCTGACAATAAACCATTAACCAGTAACAGTAAACCATGTATTGGGACTCCCATGTTCACTCCTACTTCTTTTGATACTGTATTTCCTACTTTTTGCTTTATACCTTTCATGAATTCCTCTTGGTAGGTAAACTACGGTGTAGGCCCCACTGTTCACAGATATCAAACCTTACTTTTACTACATCACGTAATTTGTAAAGAAACATTGATGACAACCCCCCTAAAATAAAATTTGATTGTTCTCGGCATGTAAGATGTGTTAGACCTAACTGCCCTCTCGCAAACAAGAAGGTAGGTAGGTGTACATGCTCGTTCGAATACGCTGTCACATTAGTCACCCGAGCATGACTGAACTGCAAACGGTGAACCGGTTCTAGTAGCGGGAGCAGGAAGGCTTACTCCAGTTTTTCAAGTTATGAACGATAGCATCGGCGCTTCTATAATGACTCCATGGAAGATATACTGCTACTTAAATACGGCTGCTAATAAGATTTCTTTAACAGTTGTATAACGTCTTCAGCGAACGTGGTAATAGTGTGAAAATGGACGTCGTTCAGGATCATGATGAATTTTCTCTTTCAGCGTTTCTAAAATTAGCAGTGATCGTCTCTTTAAAACCTCTTTCAAATAATTGTCGTAATCAAGAAATGTATGAGCAATGTATCTGTCAGCACCATTCTAGACTAAAAGAAGACTACAGTGAAGAATACAGATTTTAATCGCTTCGTCGAGAAATATCACCTGCGTATTCATGTCTACATTTTTTAGATCACAACTCTGCACACAATATTTCAAATATGATTTCCGGTTCACTCTTCCAGAATTTACTTTAGATTTAAAAAAATACCTAGAGACAAATAATCAGCTAAATTTATGTTAACAAGTGGAAAAAGTCTTTCCTCCAATCCTTAAAACCACAGAAAAACCTCTGTTGGATCGATGGGACAGATGACGTCTTGGATTCTTCATATACTTTAACTTTTCGGGTTTTAATGTTTAAGATTTTATTACTATTATTATTTTACTTGCAGAGTAATTCACATCGCCGTCACAAAAAGCGACCCTTAAATGTAAATATTATATGCTGTTTTATTGTTTTCTCTGAGATCTAAATATCTTCGTTAAGTTTAACCTTATTTTGGTTAAATTGCAAATTTGCGTTGTCATTTGCTACAAAAATTATATGAATGTCAAATAGGAAAAAAGTCACAAATTTTAAATAATATATATATTTAATAAACACATGCAAAAACCTATATATAATAATTAGTTTGATTATTTTTTTATATTTATATATGCCTTTTGATATACATCATTTAACCAGCTACAAAGTGTTTTTGGTATATATTTTTTGCTGAAATCTGAAGATAGTAATTGTTGCTAGTTGTCTTCTTTTTCATCATCGCATTTCTAATCGTTTTTATAGGTTGAAAGGAATGATATTTGGACGTTTCATATGTGGAGGGTCGCTTCGTCCAGAATTATTATTTATTCCTTGTATCTGGCTTAATGATTCGTCAACATCTGGGTCACTAGTGGCAGTGGCAGTGAAAGACATTGTTGAAGGAACTATTCCGGCATTCGCCTGGAGTGATATGGGGAAACGATGGAAAAATCAAATCTGAATGGCCTAGCGGGGAGTCGAACCCGCCTCTTCCCCAATACCAGACCAGAGCGTTACCGCTCACCCACAGCGATCATTAGAAATTTGGTGATAGACGTTAGAACATGTAAATTAAGCTGGTGTTGCAAGGTTATTTAATTTTATCCAAGTATATTTTGTTTGCTGTAAATATGTTTTTATATTTGTCTGATGACTTTGTTAAGTATTTTATCAAGAATTCTTCGAAAGTTTAATCTCATCAATGAATAGACTACAGTTATTACCGAGTTCTTTATATTTTCGCAAGAGATCGCACGGTATTAACGAAAATGTTTACCTACTAGTGAAAGACTTCTGTTTGATTTTTCGCTAAACAAAATTTTGTAGCATGTAAAAACTAACGCAGGGAAGGCAACTGAATCTACTCTTTTAGAAGAACTCACAAAGTAAAGTAGTTTGTGATCATTTTCGAACGATAATAATGTTGCCATAAGCATATATAGTGAAAGTAAAAATTTACTACCTGTAAATCAAACAAATGAAGATAACTTGCACTGATTCTGGGTACAAAATTTAATCATAACTGTAAGGTTATTGAAACACTTTATCGATAGGTGAAATTTAGGATCAACAACCAAAAACCGTACACTTGTTCTTTCCTTTCTTAATCTTTAGAAAATTCACGATCGCTACTTCTAACTAAGAAAAATACGCATAACTTAGATTAAAATTTTACACATACGAGCGCTGCGTCAAATTTTCTTGGTTAAATGGGAGTCAATTCCTATAAAATAGCAATCAATTATTGTAAGAATTAACATGCTTACAAAACTCTGAGAGAGAATAAATGCAGAAACAAGAGAGAGAGTTAAATGACAGCAAGAGTGAAAACGAAAGTCAGACGGAGAGAGAAATGGGAATGACAGAAAGAATTAGGACAAGAAAAATAATGTTTTGGAGAACGAAAGTGAGGCAGAGAGAGTGATAAGTTGAAATGCAAATACCGAGCGTGGTGGGTCTGGCATTCGATTCCAGTCCCTGTCAGGGAATCCAGATTTCGTTTTTCTGTGGTTTCTCGGCGAATGCAGAGATGGTACCACCAAAAAGCCATGAGTGGATTCCTTCCCATCCCTTGCTTCCTATACTCTCCCGGGTCTAATGACCTGGACGTCAACAAACCGTAAAGTCTGAAGCACAAGAAAGAAGCATAGGAAGCGAGCGAAGAAGAAGGACGAATGCAAAGCATACTTAAGTCAGGGCAATAGTGGGAATGTGAGTAAAAGGAAAGGAGAAAGAAACTAATGATAATTTCGGGTGGTCTTAGTGTCCTATGACTTTTTCTTCTTGACTGTGAAATCCTGCTTCGTCGTAGGCGCTTAAGCTTATCCGTTAAATTCACTGGGTTGAGTATGGTGGTCTCGGCCGGCGTTGGGGGGGGGGGGGGGGGGTAAGCGGGTCAAATGTACGCGGGACTCGCCGGCTGAGGCCCCGATCATCGGGCCCATTTTACTCCGGGCCCGAAATTCTTGGCGCCGGCCATGATGGTGGCTCTGTGGTTAAAGCCTCTGATTGGAAGTCGAAAGCTACCCAGTTCCACTCTCGGCTGTTATTTTCAAAGGTCTTTAACCCAAACTTAACATCTGATGCAGCTTCCTGTGTAATCTGAAGCAATCCAGTGTTCAGATTCCAGGTTAAACTGTAGGTCCCCTATAACCGGTAGGACTACTGAGTTAGGCTAGACGGCTACGATAGGGACGGATTGCTCAGCAGAAAGAAACACTTTCACCACGTCATTACAACCACGCTAGTTTACTTTACTGGATACCTACAGTCAGTTAAAGAATGAATCTAAACCACGGAATATCCTTGAGATGAAAAAGTAAAGCTCAGGCAGAGGTGATGAGGTCCCTAAAATACAGATTCCGCCAGAGACTGGAATCCGAACCCAGGACCTCTTGTTTGCAAACCAACGGTGCCACCATATCACCTAGAGTGAAACAGTAAAAGTGGGAATGGGAGAAAGAATGATTGAAAAATCAAACGCAGACTCAAGAACAGGAATGTATGGTATATGGTAAAAATAAAAGCATGTCGATGTTATAGAGTAAGCGTGTAAAGTAACAATACTGAAAGCGAACAGGGGGAAGGATAAAGAGAGTGAACTGTAATGAGAATGAAATAACAGCACAGGGAACAGATAATAGTAGCGAAAAAGAAAGTGGAAACGAAAAATGGAGCGAAAGGCGAAATGGGTGAGATATATAGGATGTTAGGAGAAGCGTGTTAATCTGACAACGAGGTAGAAACGATACTGCGAGTGGAAATAGAAATCCATGTGAGTAATGGTGTGCTTCAGATAACCGAGAGGGTCTGAAATCGAGATTAAGCTGTAGAGAGTTTTCTATTCTTAACAAAGCACAACATTTGAAGAAAAGTGTCAGTATTTTTAATTTTACGATTCCTGAAGGTATCGTTAGGTTTATAGCAACTAACTTAACCAAGAACCAGGTACGCACAAAGACTGGAATTTTATTAAGCACTTCACGGAAAACCTCGATTTTAATGATAATAAATGATCACAGACAAAATTAGAATAATTAATAAAACGGTACTCGAATGGCTCCTGCAATATGTATTATCCAAAAATTTTGGCGAAAAAGTGAAAAAATTTATTATTATATGTTAAGACGAAGATTGGTGGAAAAATAAATCATTCCAGTTATTCAAAATGAATCCGAAATAAATGATGCAGCTCATTTTACAGCCAAAATGTATGGCAACCAAGTTTAAGAATTCTTTTATTATCAAAAATCTTAATTAGGTGTCAATATTTGAACGCTATTAAGAAAGATAAATGAGCTAGCAATAGTTATTAAATTATGACAGCGAACAAGTTAACGTCGGAAGGCTCTACATTCATTCCAAACTCGCTTATAGTATTCAGTGGTAATCGAATTACTCAAATTTGATATAATTTTCAGTCATGAGCAAAATAAGCAAAAGTTTTTATTTTGAGATTATTTTGCCAATTACTAGCGTAATTTTGTTATAACTGCTCTAAATTTAGAGTTCATTGTATTTTAAAGATTACGAGGGTGAATCAAATATAAACAAGACTTTATTTTTAAAAATATTATTTTTATTTCAAGTGCAAAAAAGTACATATCTTATTTTTCTACGTAATCTCCTGCTTTAGAAACACATTTTTCCCAGCGGATAGGCAGCTTCCCAATTCCTTCCATGTAGAAAGATGCAGGTCGTGTCTGCAGCCAATTGCGCACGTAGGCTTCCACCTCAGCATCACTGTTGAATTTTTGGCCTCCCAAAGCTTCCTTGAGAGGACCAAACACATGAAAGTCACAGGGTGACAGGTCTGGACTGTAAGGAGGGTGGTCCAGTGTCTCCCACCCCAGTTTCTCCAATTTTTCCCTGGTTAAGGCTGCTGTGTGGGGGCGAGCATTGTCATGGACAATAACCACTTTCCTCATCGGTAGGTCTCGTCTTTTGCGGCGATATGCAAGTCGGACCTCACTCAAAATGTCGCAGTAGTAGGCCGCATTGATTGTCCAGCGCTCATGCAAAAAATCGAGGTGCAGCAAACCACGCTGGTCAAAAAAAACCGTAGCCAAAACCTTGCCAGCCGATAGTCGTGACTTGGCTTTCACTGGTCCAGGTTCTCCTTTTTTTCTCCACTCCATACTCGCTTGTTTGGACTCAGGGGTGTAGTGGTGCACCCAAGTTTCATCACAGGTGATGATGTGAGTCAGAAATGGGTCCCCTTCTTCCCGAAATCGTGCCAGAAGACGCTCACACACCTGAAGTCGATTCATGTTCTGTTCTGCTGTGAGAAGGCGAGGAACCCACCTGGCGCACACCTTACGGTACCCAAGCTCCTCTGTGAGTATTTAGTAAGTGCTCCCATAACTTATTCCGACCTTACTTGCAATTTCAGAAGTGGTAAGACGCTTGTCATCTTCAATAAGCCGTCTAACACAGCTGATGTTGTTCTCTGTAATGCTGGTGCGGGGTCTGCGATTATGGCTCTCATTTTCAACACGATGACGACCATCCACAAACTGTTTATGCCATGCAAACACTCTGGCTCGCGACAGTGTCTCTTTCCCGAACTGGGCAGTCAATCTCCTCAAGATTTCTGCCGGTTTTACGCCTTCTGCAGCGAGAAACTTGATTATAACACGTTGCGCAATCGACGAGTGTACCTCTTGCTCCGACATCGTGACGGTTGGCACTGAGCGAGTCGAGGGGGGGGGGGGCTAACGGTCTTCCCCCACTCCTGACAAACCTACCTATCGCCAAACGAAGCGGGAACGTTCTCCCACCACTATTGCGCCCGAACGGCCGAAAGTCTTGTTTATATTTGATTCACCCTCGTACTACACCAAATCTGGTTGTAACTGAACAGCAGCATTAGCAGCACAAGCAGAAGTGAGGCGCCTAGTTGAAGAACCTTGGAGCGGAGTCCGCTACACATTTTTTTTTTTTTTTTTTGTTATTATTATTATTATTTTGTGATCTTTCACTCCCCAGGCTGAATGCCAGGGGAGGACTGCCGTAGAGCGTGGAGCTCTTTTCAGCCTCAGGGTAAACATATTATTTTTAAATATCTTTATCTGAAACATTCCGTGTTTGGATTCCACATTAAAACTATAGGTTCCAGAGAGAAACTGGTCGTCCTACATTTGAAACAATAGTTTAGTATGTCTCCTAAGTAAGCTGAAAATACGCCAGGATTGATTTTTGTACATTCATCTGAATATCACATGTGAAATATGTGTTTGACCATTAGAGTACGAAACCAAAACTGTCCGTAATCGATTATGTTTTTTCTAGTGCGGAAATTTTCATATATTCAGCAGATTCACATCAGAATTGATATTTTGATTTTTTACTTAGTTATTATAAAAACAATGGCGCTAGAAACTATGAACGGCCATTTGAGTATTTTCTAACTCTTCCAGAATCTACATTTTCGTTGGCGCGTTTCATCGTCAAATAGAACTAGTCTGTCAAACGAAATTAAGTTGGCTCGCAGCCACGTTTTACAAACAAACCAATAAATATTTATTATATTACAGAACGTTTTATTCGCCAGCTTTATACTTCAATTCTTATTTTGTATTTTCTGGGACGTTAATACACCGCCTCTTTCATCTGTTTTCTCCATCGGTAAATTAACCTATCCCCATGTCCTTTCTGTCAGAAGTTTCCACACAAACTTCTTTCTTGTGTCATCATTTCCAAAACATGTTCCTACGTGCTTTATCATTATTAATCAACTAGCAGGTGCCCACGACTTCGTGTTTGTAAAGAATTTTGATTGTTAGCTACCGACATTTAAACACCATAGTGCTAGATGGGAGAATCGAGGCTAATACCACACACAAACACCAGTGATCAGCGCAGGATATTTATTGCTGCAAAGTGAAATATAGGGATACACATGTCTTTGGTCGAAATATAAAAACGCCCTCCGTCGACCAACACCCCCATAGCTACCGACATGACACCACCATGGTGCACGTTGGGGGACGTGAGGTTAATGCCACAAACAATCAACAGTGGACTGCGCTAGGTAGTTTTGTCTGTGGAGTGAAATATGGGGACACAAATGTAAAATTTCTATATCAGGTCGACCACTTTCAACCAACATATCTACCACATCCCAACAGCTACCGACATACAATCACCATAGTGCACGGCGAAAGACTCCAGGCTACTACAACACACAAACGCCCGTGGTCTGCACATGGTATTTCTGGCTGCAGGTTGAAATGCAGGGACACATACGTTTTTGGCAGAAATAGGAAAATACATCTACCACTTTCAACTACCATATCTCCCACACCGCCATAGCTACCGACATCTGACCACCATAGTTCACGATGGGAGACTTGATGCTACTACCACACACAAACACCAGTGATCTGCGCTATGTAGTTGTGCCAGAAAAGTGGCATATGGGGACACATATGTCTATGGTCGAAATACGAAATTATTCTTGATCGACAACTTTCAACCACCATATTCTCCCACACCTCCACAGTTACCGAAATTCGGCCAACGTTGTGCACGATCGGTGAATGTAAGCTACACAAACACCAGTGATCTGCGTTTGATAGTTTTGGCTAAAAAGTGAAACATAGGGACACACACGTTTTTAGTCAAAATGCGAAAGTACCCCAGGTCGACCATTTTCAGCCACTATATCTCCAATTCCCCCATAACTACCAATTTGCAACCACCATAGTGCACAATGGGAGACTCGATGCTACTACCCACACAAACTCCAATGGTTTGCGCTATGTAGTTGTGACAGGAAAGAAAAGTATAGGGGCACACAAGTCTTTGGTCGAAATATGAAAATACCTTACATCGACCACCTTTAACCACCATATCTCCCACACCCCCACAGCTATCAGAATTCGACGAACGTTGTGCACGATAGGAAACTCCATTATACTACCGCATACAAACACCAGTGATCTGACCGATCGCGGTGGTGTAACGGTTAGCGTTCTGGCCTCACATTCGGGAGGACGGCGGTTCGAATCCCCGTCCGGGCATCCAGATTTGGGTTTTCCATGGTTTCCCCAAATCACTCCAGGCAAATGCCGAGATGCTTTCTTCAAAAGGCCATGGGCGAATTCCTTCCCATTCCTTGCCCCCCATTCTTTCTCGTCTCTAAAGACCTCGCTGTTAAGAGACGTTAAGCAGTTAAAAAAAAAAGTGATCTGTGCTAGGTAGTGGTGGCTGGAAAGTGAAATATACGGAAACACACGTGATATATATATATAAGAATGCAATGGGACATTCGTCGCGGTGGATATTTTCCTACACACCAAATTTTACGTTCTACGAATTTTTCCTTTAAACTGATTCAACGTTTGAAGTAACTGGTTCTTCATTTCCCTCTGTTATTTATTCCAGTCATGTATTCCTTCTATACTAAAACAAAAAGTTCACCCATTATTTCATGCCTGAAACCATGGTCATGGTCATTTCTCCCCTTAAACGTAGTATTTCTCACTCTTCTACAAATATCCATCAACATCTCATAGATAATATACATTATAAGCACTCTCATCAACCACTCCTTGTCTTACAACGATTTCCAACCAAGTTCTTTTACCAAATCACTTACTCCTTGTATTCTATGGTAAATTACAAATATAAATCTAATTGCCTCCTTCTGCTTCCTCTTCTAATCCTGTATTTAAAATCCATTATGTGGGTTCCATATTACAATACTACGCTTGCTTATTACCATCTTTCGTATCCATTTTTCAATTGCGTTGAAGAGATCCTGTGCTACACTATCTACCTAACCTTCCTTGTCCATTTAATCTGAAATATCTTACGCTCGGCGCACTAACAAAGATTCACTTAAACATTCTTTCCTAAACCCAAGGTGTTGGTTCAGAAACCACAAGACGGTATGTTATTTCAGTGATTGCAAAACGAATCAACTTTACAGAGAACTTGGTAGTATGAGCCAACTTAACAGTATGACGTTAAACTCCCTCTGGCCTGCATGTATGCACTGATTCTGTTTAAAAGGGTGTTATAAAGCCGTTGAATCCTCTGCTGAAGAAAGCTGGTCCTTAATAATGGCGCCCCACACATGTTCTATCGGGGACAGATCTGGAGAGTTGGTCTTGGGAGTACCTCAACTTCACGCAGACAGTTCATAGATACACGTGCCGAATGTGCACGAGCATTATTATGTCGAAAAATGGCACCACTATAGAGTAGCATGATAGTTCGAGAGTCCACATTTTGCCGTCAGAGTTCCCTCAATCACTATCAGCCGTGTGCGGAAGTCATGCCCGATGACTCCTCACATCATGATGCCAGGAAGAAAACCACTATGCTTCTCCAAAATATTGGAAGAATAGGATATCTCCCTAGGTCAGCACTATACTCATCAACGATGGTCATCCGAAGTACTGCAGAATCGTAATTCACCGCTGAAAAGAATGCAACGCCATGGTTTATTTTTAATGGCGTTGCGTATTACTAACTGAAACAGAAAACAATTAAGCATGAAATACGTCGGTGTTGTATGTAAAGATCCATGTTCCCAATATTTATGTTTGTTTCCGATCGTGGCAAATACGGGCGTATACGGTACTGTTGCAAAGAAATGTGAAACACTGTGATTTGTAACTACTAAAGTGGCGATAAAAATATTCTGTTTATGAGCCTGTACATCTATTGCAAGATAATTTCACTTCTTTCCGCTCTTGTAACAATTGCAAATGGACAAATTCTTAAATCCGGGCAAATTATCATCGTAAGTTAAAATGATTTCTGATAACTGCACTGATGTTTTACTAAGAAAATTCATTCTGATAAGATAATCATACATCGAGACTTACATATTTCGATGACTTGTCAAATATCTTACAGATCAGTAAAATAAACACATCACCCAGTGTCCATTTTTACATTAATTAAAATATTTTTAATGGCCTTGAAATACAATGAATGAATAACAACCACGCTTAAAATAATGTTGCTAATATTACTACCTTAACAAAATAATGATCGATTTTGTTAGACCTCCAATACAAAACAGAAAGTGTGCTCTGAAGGTTCTCCCTAGATGTTACGAAATTAATGGTCGTTTCGTGTCGTTCGGAACGTTGTCTGACAAATGAATACGGCGGTCACATGGTCCAAAGATATATATGTGTCTCTGAAAGATATTCCCCACTCTCGCGGAACTATCAGCGTATCTGGTCTTAATTACAGCCATGTCGGCCGATATTTATCTACCGCCCCCATGTTAAACATGCCCAGCAAGTCTTAAAGACGTCAGATGGTAAAAGCAGGCACGACAGAGGTCGATAATTAACACTAAGAGTGAAGCTGAACTCATAAATAGATATAGCACAGTGGATGTAAAAGCGGCTGGGCAACTGCTGTTATTCGGTTCTTTCTTTGATAATGGATAGTGGTTTTTATGTAATCCGTTTACGGTGATTTTTAAAACACAATAAAAAATATTAACAATAGAGACAGTGATGGTTACAGTGATGGGTACTAAATGTGAAAATGTGAATGAAATAAGAAATCAGCACTTTTTATATACAGGGTGAGTCAAAAGTCGCAGTACACCCTTTTATTTCAAAAACTCTGCAGGAATTGGGAAACCTGAATATTCCAGTAAGGTATTGGTGAGGTGGTCTATCTTTTACGGTATGTACCGAACATGGGCGCCATCTTGAAATCGGCCATCTTGAATCTAAGTCAATTTTTTTAAATGGAAAGGGGGTCGTGTGACACATCAAATAACATCAGAATTTTCTCACAAGTTCATTCCTGTAAACAGATTTGAAATAGCAGTTGCGGTTCAAAAGTTACATAGCTTTTTTGTTGCAGATAACTGAAGATGGCTTTGACCAAGGAGGAGAGAATTGAAATCATTTTGATGTCTGGAAAACGAAGTTTCCGTGTCATAGCTGCAGATTTTAACGACTTACTCCTCGTCGATGTCAACGTTATGAGAGGCTAGGAAGTACTTGGGATAAGGAATGGGAAGGAATTCGGTCAAAGCCTTTTGAAGGACCATGCCGTCATTTGCCTGAATGGTTTCGGGAAACCATGGAAAACCGAATGGAGATTCGATCCTGCGTCCTTCAGAATGCGAGGCCAGAACTTTACCGCTAACCCACCATGCTCGATTTACCTGAAACATTGAAAGACAATGAATTAAATGTTAAATGATCGACGAGGCTTAAAGCCACAACCAAAAAATTAAATTATAATTTCGTGGGGGACCCTCATTTTACGTATCAAATGCAGGAGTTGGAGAGGGTGCAAAGAAGGGCTGCTAGATTTGTTTCTGGAAATTATCGCAGAATGCTATCAGTGACGGATATGATAAAGGAGCTGGAATGGGATTCATTGCAAGACAGGAGGTGGATGAGGAGGGTCATGGGAGTGTACAGGGCATATACTGGCGATGAGGCATGGAAAGATATTGCAATAGGTATGAAAAGTAGTGCATGGAAGGGAAAAGATGACCATGACCACAAGCTGGCACTCGATTTCAGGCACAAGGGTGTGGGAAGATTCTCTTTTTTAGGTAAGGGTGTCAGGGATTGGAATGAGTTACCAAGAGAAATGATGAATAATTTACCGAAAACTTTGAAAGAATTTAAAGATAAAATTTGTAGAGGGCAAATGTAGGTAGGTGCAGGATAGGGGGAAGATGGGTGTGTAGGGAAATTGCCACCGGAGCCTGTGCTCCATTGCAAATTAAATTAAATTAAATGCAAAATTAGGTATGTAGCGAAATAACTCAGTGCAATAACTCCCCAGTGTTTCACTTAATCATGAAAAACAAGTTTCAGTAAACATGTAGAAAGTAGTTTAAATATAGAGCTTTTATTTGAAATTTTAATTATGCTTCTTCAAGACGAATATTCATTTATGCGACGGTACAGATGGGAACGAAACGGACAGACTGCACAAAACCTTGTCGCAAAAACGATTCTCAAGGAATCGTTTGCGACCTTAGGTCGAGAGAAAAATAACTTTGACCATTAAAACAAGCAGTTGATTGCAGGTTTTAAGCCCGTCACCTTAAATGTATTCTTACCAATACGAACGTTTCTCCAGAGTTCCTGCCATTGTTGATAGCAACTGTGGAAGGTTATTTTGCAGATGGAACAGAAATCTGCCCTTTCATTCAACCGTGACACAAACTGGATCGCTTAAACAGACATTTTCAGTCACATGAAGTTCATGGCCAGTTTACATTTCCGTCTTTACGAGATTCTAACAAAAACTACAATTTTAATAATTGTTATGACCCAGCAATATTTCTTGTTAATTTTCGGTTTACTTCAGTATCGTTTAGAACGAGTCAGAAATCATTTTAGTGTATTAAGTGGTCGTTAGCCAATGAATTCATTGCGCAAGTTTGATTAATCACGTTAATAATAAGCTGGGCTGCATAGCCATGTCTATTCCAGACTAATATGCTTTCGGTGATAGAGCTGGAAACAATGCAATAATACAAGATTGATATGCAAAGGATAGAGAAAGTAAAATTCATTACTTAGCAGAAATCGAGGAAGAGCTGCGAAGAAAAAAAAGTAACTCCCTTTTCTTTTTTTAAAGAAAGTGGTATTTTGGATGGTTATTTCTGGATTTCAACGCACTACTTCTTTTTACGGCAATATTATTTTCTCATTTTATAATCTGTTTCACCAGTATCGGTCTTAACGTATGATTAACGAGACACTCGTTTCTTTCAGTTCGGTACGACTCTAGCATACGATTCACATCGTTTCACATATGACGAAGTGGTCCATCACAAAGTATGTCTAGCAAAATTTAGGCCATTCAGATTTCGTTTCTCAATATTGTCAGAAATTACCCCGAGTGAATGCCGGTATGGTACTTCGAAAAGTCCATGGCCTGATTCCTTCACGTTCCTTCTTTACAGTCCTATTCCGGCTCTTATGACCTCGTCAACGACTCGTAAATACCTAAAAAAGAAATTTTTGTCGTAGTAGGGGAGTCAGTCAGGAAATGGAATAAGTTATCGGCGAAGGTGCCGAACAATTTACCTCAAATATTGTAACAATTTAAAGTGAAAATTTTAATAAATCCGAAGTATTTACGAAGTGAAGAAATTAATAACAACGCTTTGATATTCTAGTGTTTTTTTTTTTACGCCTTGTCGACGTCGAAGTCATTAGAGGCGGAAAGGACTGGTGGCAAGGAACGGGAAGGAATTTGGCCGTGGCTGTTTTGATGAAAGTATTCTGGCATTCGCCTGGAGTGATTTTTGGAAACTATTGAAACCACAAATCTGGATGCCCGGACGGGGATTCGAATTCGCGTCCTCCCTAATGCGAGGCCAGAGCGTTACTGATCACCCTCCACGCCCGGTCTAAGTAAAGAGAAGTAATTTATTTCCTTACGTCTTGTCTTATAATATAAGAGTTTTACTGATATTTGGTATGCACAAGAATTTCCAGTGCACTATGTCAACCTTCGTAAATCAGAATATTTTATACAAGTTTCTACTTCATTAATCCTTTAGCACCATGGCACAGAGTCTGAGAAGGGGACTAACAAGCCCTGTGTTGAAAATCAGTAGAACGGTTCAAGGAAACCGAAGAGTGCTAAGTTCTATTGAAACGTTGGTACAAAACTTCTTGACGCTCTTTATGTTTTCTATTTAGCACTGTATAGAGAGAAAAAGCGTAAGTTATAAATAGAAAGTGTGTTCCAACTATTTTCTGAGGCACTCCATATTGCGTGTTAAATTTCATTCTCCGTTTGAGCTCATTAAACTGGTCTTCGCAGACTTAATGCTCGAAATCAACTCACACCGCGAATGAAGGAGAAATAAGCACCCAGATTCTCGATGATAAACTTTTTACTTACATTTGAGTTTAAACATATGAAAATAAAGGTGATGGAGAACGTATTGTTACGTGGAACCAATAGAGAACTCAACAAATTTTTACTTTTTTTTTAATTTAATTTTTAATTGCAATGGAGCACAGGCTCCGGTGGTAATTTCCCTACACCCTCATCTTCCCCCTACCCTGCAGCCACCTACATTTGGCCTCTACAAATTTTATCTTTAAATTCTTTCAACGTTTTCGGTAAATTATTAGCTTATTTACTGACTTTACCAAGATGTCAGTATGATCATGAATTTTTATTTAATAATTTATATTCTTTTTTCCCCACTGATACCTGGTGGCAAGGGACATCCAGTAATTTCAATTATCAAAAACTATTACTCTGTACAAATAGGGTCGAAATAGACGAAGATTGCTTTTTTATGTTAATAGTAATAGACACTTGTAAATAATATTTAATTAATATTAAATTTTATACAGGAACGTTCAACTTTAGGTGTTTAACTGAGTATTATGTGCGAGTACAAAACCTTTGACGACGTAGAAGGTATCTCAGTAAGATTTTACATATTATCCGTACACTATTTTATAATCGTAATGATGTTTGTCAAGTAGTAGTTAAAACGTCTGTGTATTAATGATAATGGTGTTTGAATTTTATGCAATTTATTCCCGTTCCTTGATAAAAATAAGCTTATGGGCATTTGGTTCCGATGAAAGAAATTTTTCGATAGCAAATCACACGAAAGATAAGTATTTAATGTTACCAAGATTACTGTTGGGTTGTGTACAAGCCTTTGGTTTTTCCTTTCACAGAATCCTGAGACTCTCTTCTTCCCTATGAAAACTTTGTAAAACAATGTTAATGATGTGACTGATTGAAAATTTTACATTTATCTTGCCTTATTCGCAATCTCAACTCGATTTTGATTTAATATTTTTAATGTTTAATAATTTCTGTTTTTTACAATCTATTTTATATAATATTTATTTTAACAACATCTGATAAAAAGAGTACCATGGATCTCAACGTTTTGGATCCCAACCAGATTTTTGAGAAATTAGTTTCAAAGTTTGTCGTTGCGATCTATGGTAGAGTGTAAGTACTTCCCACATATCTGACACAGCGAATAACAATTTGCTAAATGGTTTTTTTATTGTTGACTAGTAACAAAATTTTATGTAATGATCATTTGGTAATTTTTGGCCAAACTCCGTATTGAACAGTTTAATTCTAAAGAAACGTTCCTTTTTACTGGATTATCAAAAGACTTATTCTGACATTTGCATTGGCTTGCTCAACAGATATATTTTCATTTAATTCGCCCACTTATGTTTAAGGCTTAGTAAAGGTCGGATCGAGTATTAGGATAGTAAAATGTGTAACAATCTACCAGCGGAATATAATTCTTAGTCCATAGTTCTTAGTCCAGATGCAACTGTTGACGGTAAGTTAGCTATCAATTTAACAATTTGTTGGACGTTGATTATTTTCGTGAGAGTTTGCCTATTAGGTAAATTTAATTTTTTTCTAAGTATTTTTTTTAATATCTCGACTAGCTCCGAAAAATATGTACCTAATGAATGATGAATAGAAGTTAGAACAATGATTTCTAATACAGAGTTGCGTTATATTCACGCTCCTCTTGTTTCCAGTACAAAGTTTTTGTGGAAGGCAACCTTAACATTGTATTATTGATCCTATTGAAATCTATTTTATAAGTAAAGGATACCACAGAAGCTCAAGGAAATAAAAGCGATGTACAATGGACTTGAACTACAGAAAGAGTTGAAGATATTTTGTTAATTTTCTTTTTCCTTTTTTTTTTTTTTACCATGGGTAAGTGGTAGGACATCCTTCATCCACACAAAATGAGTTCTGCTGGAGGTAAAAGTTATGTTATGGACCTAAAAAACTGCAACCTGTATCAGGAATCAAACCGGGGACCTTCAGCTTTCAGATCAGGCACAGGACCACTCTATAGATTATAACTAACATCATTCTGAAAGAATATACTTAATAACAATTATAGTTAAAGCTATTATATTTAAAAGTACAAAATTTTAAACATTAAAATTTACAAATGTATCAGGTATAGTTAATTGTTTTGGATTTTTTTTTTGTAAAGCAGGTTATGTTCTACAGATTACTAACATATTGCCTATGAGCTTTTTTTCTCCCTCATGTGATTCACGTTTTTCCACGATGGTGATTAAATTTTTTGTTCAATAACTGTCTATTGCTACAAAGCTATTAAACAGTTTCTTGAATTAACAGTTGCATCATTCCTGCTTTTTTGTAAATTAGTTCTGAGAGATTGTGTTAGTCAGCGTGTGTTTGTAGCTCCTGCCCTGGTTGTCTCATAAAGCTGGATTTAGTCTGTCCAGACTTTGCGGAAGTAGCTGTCCAGCAGTAGTGTCCGAACTCCAGATGACGGCGAAAGGTCATTCAGGGTCCCTGCTGAGAGAAAGCTTAGGGACTGCTATGCCAACGGTAGGTGTATCAGGGAAAGTGGTTGGGTATAGACGCGACAAGCTGTTTCGCTACTTCGGGGGGCGTGACCCAGCCGAACACGTTGGAGACTGTGTGTCTGGGGGAGGAAATGGTCCAAATCTGTCCCCCTCCAACTCACATAACGATACTCCGGAAGATACTCTTCGGGGGGTATATATAGTCGGTGTATCGGTCAGCTAAGGCACCAGTGGTCATCCTCTCATTAGCAACAGTAACCACACACAATGAGGAACACTGCGCTGGTGAGTACTGAAAACATGGTACACCACAAGGATCAGTACTAGGTCCCATAAGTTTTTCATAACTTGGCGTTTGCGCCACAACTATAACTGTCCTCTATGGCAACATTTTTTAATTGTCGACAGCGAATATGTTATAGTTGGAAGAGGATTTTTGGCTAGAAACGATGGAATAGTTAGCTGATGACTCGATAAGTAAATGTGGCGCGATTTGCCTGCACTAATTTCTGGAAACAGTGACCGATATAATGATCGCTGATCTGGCACCGAACCCAGGTCTTTCTGAGTAGAAAGTCTTAAACTTAAAATCTATGTTTCAGACGGTGAAAGTACTGTAAAAGGATTTTCATCTCTTTTTAATCAGATTCAGTATCACCGATTGAATTACATAGTGTATAACATTATTACAGGTAGAGGAAACGTGACTAGTAATACTAAATAGCTTGCTTAGTGTTAACGTTGTATTGCATTGCATTTTACGTTTTCAACAGTGTATGTATGTGGCAGAGGTAGCTTTTACAGCATTATTACAGAATCTTGCTGTTTCAGTCATTAACATGGTTGAACATGGTTGAGTCATTATAAGACCTGTGCGTTATTTATTCTTGTTATAGTAACTGAAAAATGAAGAAAATTTCTTGCCCAAACTAAAATTAATATGGATCGGTCTGGTAGCTCAGTGGTTACCTTTAATTTTAAAAGTTTGAGGTCCGATCTGGGAATCAAATCACGGTGGAGTCATGAATTTTTTAGAGTTGTGTTTGTTAGTGTTAGCTACGCTTGGGCGTCACGTGTTTCGGATTCCACGTTACCTTCGAATTACGGTCTTTTTTTTTTTAATTAAAGGTAAACATTATGCCATTGCCATTTAGAATTGCATTTCTGATCTGAAACTCGTACGAGTGATTTTCGTAATACTATCCCAAAAGTTAGCATTCATCAGTCAGCTGGGGTTGTATGAGTAAGCTTGAAATAGTGTCGGTGCTTCAATTATGTTTGTAGCAAGTTGGGGATTTTCTCAGTGCTTGCTAGGATGACATTCAAAAATAACGTCAGTACTATTAACAAAATGAACGACAGACAAGTGGCAGAAATTGAACCAAGAAACGTCTAGATCTCCGACATCCCAGTTGAGTCTAATTTTGATACAGAAAATTCATTTTCACTTAATAATGTCTAGCCAGCCCCTTAAATACAAACTTAAACTTCTTTTTGTAGTATTTGGTACAGCTAATTACGATTTTTCCTGACATTGCTCTCCAATCTTTCCACTTGTTTGTCAACTGGATTACCACTGCCTCAGTATTCATATCTAGCAAGTGAGAGAAAAACTGCTTGTCCTTAATTATTGCATTGATTCTTTCCTTCCCGGAGCATTTTGAAACAAAACAAGTTTTTAAACACAATTTTCGTAGAATTTTTATTTTTGTGGTTTTGATGCACGCCATTTAAGCAACATTAACTACTGATGGCTGCGATCATAGATTATTTATATGGTAATCACCTTGATTCAGTTGAATCTTGGTCTTATCAAACTGATTTGGTGTCTGCCCAGAGGTTCGATTTCGTAAGATCTGCTTCGTACATGAATCTGGTGACAGCTCGCAAGACTTGTGAATTATATTCATGAAGCTAGATTAGCAAATTTATTGCTAATGGAACAGATAACTGTAAAAAATGTTTAAGTAATCTGTGGAAAGATCTTCCCAGTAAGGCGTATCAGCAACTTTCATCTGTGAGCGAAGTTCACTTTTATTATGGTTGACGTATGCCATTTGATCATTTGAACATATATATCAGGGTTGCCGTGGTTTGTCCGGCTGGATGATAGCTTCTTTCTCAGTGGTTTTCTATTTTATTTTTTTTACTGAACTTTAAACGAAACTTATATGATAATTGTCTGTATATTCGCAGGTTTACCTGGCAGCCGTGTTGCTAGCTTGTGCTAGCGCCGGAGACGTCAAAGACACCAGCGACGTCAAGAAGGATAAGAGGGGCATCCTCAGTGGAGACTATACCCTACTCGGCGGCGGACTTGGAGGAATTGGAGGAGGCAGCTATGGAGGAGGCAGCTATGGAGGAGGATATGGAGGCAGCTATGGCGGTGGTTATGGTGGTGGTTATGGCGGTGGTTATGGTGGTGGCTATGGATATGGAGGAGGCATCGGTCTGAGCTCTGGAAGCATCGGCCTCTCGTCCGCTGGACTCGGATCTGGTGGTATCGGTCTTGGATCTGGTGGCATCGGACTTGGATCTGGTGGCATCGGACTTGGATCTGGTGGCATCGGACTTGGCTCAGGTGGTCTCGCTGTGTCCATAGCTCCTACTCAGACTGTGGTTCAGACAGTTAGAGTGCCAGTACCACAACCCATTCCAGTACCTGTGGACCGCCCAGTCCCGGTACCCCAGCCCGTGGCGGTTCCCGTCAACAGACCAGTCCCAGTACCACAGCCTTACCCCGTCAGGGTACCTCACCCAGTCCCCGTCCATATACCCAGGCCGTACCCCGTGGATGTGCCAAGACCCGTACCAGTACCTGTCAACAGGCCTGTGCCAGTTCCAGTCCCCCAGCCGTACCCCGTCAGAGTACCCCAACCCGTACCTGTTGGAGTACCTCAGCCGTACCCTGTCAGGGTTCCTGTACCACACCCAGTACCTGTTCCTGTCTCATCTGGAATCTCCTCCGGCATCGGAAGCGGAATCGGTGGTGGCATCTACAGCTCAGGCATCGGATCTGGCCTGGGAGGAGCCATCCTCTCGTCAGGATCACTGGGATCTGGTCTCATCTCTGGCGGTGGTTATGGAGTTGGTTATGGAGGTAGTTATGGAGGTGGTTATGGAGGTGGCTACGGGTACGGAGGTGGTTATGGATACGGCTCCGGTGGCATCATCTCATCTGGTATCAGTGGAGGATCCCTGAAGGGGATAGCTGGTGGCATCAGTGGAGGTAGCCTTTACTCCGGAAGTCTTTCGTCTGGCTACGGTCACGGCTTGAAGCGCTGATGTTACACATAAGTACCTTTAAGCCGTCAATACTGACGGACGCCAAATGCGATCGGTGAATGGGCTTCAGATCTCTGAAGGAGATGGAAGCAGCTTTACCGATCCAATCATGGATGAAGATCTCCTATCTTCGTGTAGTTTTCTCATTGACATTATTCATTGTATCAACATTTATTGTTTTTTTAGTCTTTTCATATACTCATAAAATGTTTTTATGTTCAATTTATACCGTCTTTCATGATCACCAATAAAGAATATTTATATAAAATTCGTGACGTTTTGCTTTGCTCATTTTTCATAATACTTTTTTGTCCCCTTTTATATAGTAGTTAGTATCAGTAAATACAGTTTTAGTGATTCGTAAGACGACAATAGCTGGCTGAAAACTTATATGTTCATTACTATTATTTTCTTGAACAACAACAAAAAAATTGTTGGCAGTTAATAATTCTGTAACATAAAATTAAATGTAATTGTTCAATTAAAACAGCTTATATCATAATTTATAAATGGATTAAATGGTCTTAGACATTGTATTTGTGAATGTTCCATATTTTATAATTTTTATGACTCTTTCCATTTCGCTTCTTGTTGTTACGATAGCGGTTTACATTTTGACTTCTTTTCTTTAATCAAATACTCTTCATTCCTCAAACATATTAATGTACTGCTCTAGATATATTACTTATGTCCTGTAAATAATATCTCTACCTAAATTGTCTTGGAAATCATATTCTTTTCAGGTATATTAACGTTTCCCTGCTGAAAGAGTATTGTGTTCTTAATTTTAAAGTACTTTTTAACTGCGATGGTCCATATGTCTAGGAATCCTTTCCCTTACACTACTTCTGCACTGTTCGAAATTAAACTTATTTTCACTGTTTGTGTTAAAATTTTCAGTACGTACCTAAGTAATTTATTCCCGTCTTCCTTACCCAAAAATGAAAATTTTCTCAATACTTTATCCCTCATGTCAAATTATAGTTTTTTTTAGATGAAAGTTATGTCACTAGAGTTAGAATACTGTGGTAGTACGAAAAATATTTAAAGGTCTTGGGAGCTTATCATAGTGGACGAATGAATCAATAACGAGACTACCAATGAAAAACTGAACTGAACGTTGGAAAAAGGATGGTAGTAATTGGTGGAGGCCTAAATGATAGCATGCTTGGAAGGGTAGGGTAGTTGTAGAGTAAAGAACAGGAGGAATTCCTGTCTGATATCTTCCCAATAATGACTGAGTATAGCAGGTTACGAGAGGATTGCGTAAGTGACCACGAAGTTATTGATTTGGATTCAAGCGAGTTCAACAAAACAGTGCCCAAACAAGAAATCATACATGTATATAAGAACAATTATAAAAAGATAGGGGGCTGCAATACCGAAGAGATTTATTCCAGAGAAAAGTTGTGTTTGGAAGGGGGCATCAGTACATTGAAGATGAAGTGGAAACAGTTCTAGGATGATAGCAAAACATTCTAATGATGATTTTTTCGCCGGAAGAGAACATAAAATATGGTATCTTTCAGAAAAGTAGGGCTGAATGGCTTAGCAACAAGTTTTAAGCTCTCTCACATGAACAACACACTGCGCGGAACAACCACCGTTACGTTAACGCATAAAATAGATAAATTATATTGGTAGAGAACCTGCGTTTTCCTGAACTCCAACCTGATCAAGTGTAAATAGTAGTTTAGGCTTCTATAATTCTGTAGCAGAATGTTTGCGTTGCCTGCTTTATTGGTTGTTTATCAAATCGCCATTATGTACTTTGTCAGTGGACAAAGCTTTTACATTCTCCTATATTATTTAAATTTGCTCCTGGATATGGACAGGGAGGCCTATATATTACCATAAATGATATGGTTTTATGTTAATATTTATCACTAAACTGTTTGGTTAAAAATTTATTGGATTAACAAAATACAGTCAGTCTATAGATGCGCAAACCAGACACCTTTCAGTTGCCTAAACCGGACCCCTTATTTTTTCATAGTTAAGATCAAGTATGGGATGCTATACCTCCATTTTTACGGTCATCTTATCTACGCCTTATAAAGCCCGATTGATAGAAGCTGAAAAACTAAAGAAGTCAGGAAAACTTAATAGCAAGAACGTAATCGAGGTTGCAAAAGCAGTCGCGGCCAAGAGTATGGGTCAATTATAGGACCTCTATAAAGAGATTGTGAAAATGTGAAAGAATCAAGCACCGCAAATGAGAAGAGCGTGACGTCTGCAACATCGGGATTGGAGATTCTCACTTGAGTGTCCTCTTCCAAAGATGATGACGATTGGTGCTTGTTTTGAGACAGGACATTTTCTGATATTTCAGAAGGACAAATCTGGACAATGTGCGTTCTATATTTGTTGTGGGCCCATGTGGATTGTGTTGGGGCTCATAAGGATGTGTACATCTGCGATTTTTGTCGCCAAACGGTTTAATTCTTTTATGTATTTTCTGTGTTTATATATGCTCTACATGTATGCTATATTTGTATATTTAAAAAAAATTAAATCTGTAATTGTTAAATTTCACTTTTAAATTATGTTTTCTGTGATTCACTCCGTTTTTTCTAATTTTCTTTAGTGTTATTTCGTTAATTTTTGTGAGGGGTCAGGTTTAGGCAACTATTTTTTATATCGCCAAGCTGTAAGGCTTTTTAAATAATTTTTGTAATGATTTTTAATTATATTGTTTGAAATAAGAATTTAAATGACGTATAACATTCGGAAGTAATTATTTCATGCTTTAAAAACTTTATTTTACCAATTTATCGTTTTTAAAGGTAAAAACAAAATGGGGGTCAGATTTTGGACACATTCCTCTATTGTTTTCAAGGAGACCCCGAAGCTACAGTGTATGGATTCGCCGCGCATAACGCCTCTATCGTGGCTGGATCTACAGTTTAATGTGGAATTCGAAATATGAATTCTTCACACCGCGCTTGATATATACAAGTAAAAGCTTTAATGCCGTGTTTAACGTCCATAAAAACTCCAGGCCTCACCGAGATTCAAACCGAGGATCTTGAGTTATCAAAGCGGAGTTTCTTGAAAATAAATGTATTAATACTCTTCAAGCATACATCACTAGGGCCCGGATTTTTCAAAAAAGCATATGCGCATATGCAAATGCATATTTTGAGGGTTAGTGCATATTTTATGGATATGTGCATATTTTAGCTTTTATTTCATCTCATAACTGAATATCCGATACTTCTGAAGAAACTGTAAAGCCTAATGTACCTGTATGTTGGACATCCTTGGCAACCGCAACAAGTAAGTTAAATTCTTGGAGTAAACAGGATTTTTTTGTACTGGCATTCACATGTAGAGAATTTTCTACCTTATCCAAACTCACACAGTGACATGTTTGGAGGTGCTGCAAATGGAAAATTTGTGTGGCGGCGACCTTCTCTACTGCCCTGAGCGGTAACATTCACGGGAAGGGCGGGTGGGGTCGGCAAAATCAAAGAATAGCTCTATTCTCCCTCAGGCGGCAAATTCTTGTTTGAGGAGACGACAGTCACAAGTATTTACCCCCACTTGGAATATTCGTTATCTACCAGTGTGTTTATTCGTGCGACAACTACCGGGAAGGCCAGCGGTTTTCTTTAATCTTTTCGGGAATATTCCCCTAATTGCGGTACGAGCCAGTTTTCCTGAGAACAGATTCCTGGCTTCCAGACCTGAGGGATTCGTACTTTTAAAGGGACGTGTACATTCCTTTCCAAAAACAGTAGCCTCTCAAAGTTTGTGTTGACAGGAGTGTTCGTGTGCTAAGATTAAGTTTCTTTAATCTGACTCCAAAAATGCCTAAAGAAAAATGCACAAGATCAGTTTTAATTAAGCAGTGGATTTCAGGCAACAGTGACTATTCTAGTGACGGTGAAGTTGTGTACTGTCAAGTATGTGAGAAGAATATAAAATGTGAGAAAAAATTTCAACTTGAACAGCATTCTAAAACAGCTGTACATCTCAGGTCAAAAGAAAAGAATAGGAACACGCAACAGCTACTTTTAACTCAGGTATCACGGTCTGTTAATACATTCTCTGCTGACCTGTGTAAGGCTTTTGTATGCAGCAATATCCCGCTGCATAAATTGAATAATCCAGATCTACGAGCATTTCTTCAAAAGTATTGTGTTAATCAAAGGATACCGGATGAATCCACCCTCAGGAAAAATTATTTGCTCTCTCTACACGATTCTGTCCTGGATTCAATTCGGTCTGACATAGGAGGGAACTGTGTCTGGATATCGGTAGATGAAACAACCGATTCATGTGGCCGATACGTAGCGAACTTTATAGTGGGCAAACTATGTCAAGAAGAACCCGGAAAACCACATTTACTTTCAACCAAAGTGTTAGAGAAAACCAACCACAGTACAATTGCAAGATTTATAAACGATTCCCTGCGACTTCTGTGGCCTACTGAATCGGAGAGTGATTGTTACAAGGTGCGTGTTTTAATCACAGACGCAGCTTCATATATGTTAAAAGCTGGTCAGTCGCTTCGAGTGTTTTTCCCCAATCTGATCCATGTTACATGTTTGGCGCATGGATTACATCGCATTGCAGAAGAGATACGTTCTCTATTTCCTTCAGTTAACAAAGTAATTTCAAGTGGAAAAAAAGTGTTCCTAAAAGCACCAGCGCGTGTACAGTTTTATAAGGATCGTCTGCCTGAGGTTCCTCTTCCACCGGAACCTGTTCTCACTAGATGGGGAACTTGGTTGTCTGCAGTGCTGTTCTACCAGGAGAACTTTCATCAAGTGAAAGATGTGGTTACAAGTATTGGTCATGACGATCGTGCTGCGTGTGTTCGTGAAGCAAAGTGCGCATTTGATTGTGATACTGTATATCGAGATATCAATTTCATCCATGTACACTATTCGTCACTTTCTAATGCTATTAAGGGTCTAGAAACTAGCGGTGCACCCCTTCACGAGTCTATTCAGTTGCTTCACAAAACAATTTCTTCTTTAAATGCCGTCCCTGGTGAAATTGGAGAAAAAGTTAAATCTAAACTCAGCAGGGTGTTAGACTCAAACCCAGGTCTGCAAAAGATTCAATCAATTAATACGTATTTAAGTGGAACCACACAATCTTTGCCAGATGAATGTTCCGAACAGTCAGCACCATCGTACAAGTATTGCCCAATAACGTCCGTTGACGTGGAACGATCATTTTCGGCTTATAAACTAATTTTGTCTGACAACAGAAAATCTTTGACCCCTGAAAACATTGAAAAACTGTTGGTAACATATTGTGATTCATCATTTTGTAAGGAATGAAACGTGTATATCAGTGAGTTGACATAAAATAAATCATTTGATAACTGTATATTCTTTAATAGTTAGTCCATGTTCGTTAATTGTTAGTGTATATTCGTTAATTGTTAGTGTAGATTCGTTAATTGTTAGTGCATATTCTTTAATTGTTAGTGCATATTTTAGGACTTTTTTGTGCATATTTGCATGCATATATTAGATGTTTTACGTGCATATATATCCGGGCCCTATACATCACTCAGATACACTGAGGAAAGAAACTGGCTGTCCATCCTCCTTAACCGGGATTAGTACGCCTTCTACGGGTGTACATAACCAGTTTGCAGGTTGTGGACCACGCATACGTATTTGGATAGCGAATTAGTTAGATCTGGCTGTAGTTCCACAACGTTAGTATGGAAGGAGAGTACTCACTATATACCATTCTGAAATCTAGTGGTCCATTTCGCAGTTAGTTAATATATCATCTGAGCTTCGTGGCTATATTGAATTATATATATAATTGCAATGGAGCACACGCTCCGGTGGCAATTTCCCTAAACACCCATCTTCCTCCCTTCCTGCACCCACCTACATTTGCCCTCTACAAAATTTAACTTTAAATTCTTTTAACGTTTTCGGTACGTTATTCATCATTTCCCTTGGTAACTAATTCCAATCCCTGACACCCTTACCTAAAAAAGAAAATCTTCCCACACACTTGTGCCTGAAATCGAGTCCCAGCTTGTGGTCATAGTCATCTTTTCCCTTCCATACACTACTTTTCATACCTACTGCAATATCTTTCCATGCCTCATCGCCAGTATACGCCCTGTATACTCCCAAGACCCACCTAATGTCTTGCAATGAATCCCATTCCAGCTCCTTTATCATATTTGTCACTGATTGCATCCTGCGATAATTTCCAGAAACAAATCTAGCAGCCCTTCTTTGCACCCTCTCCAATTCCTGTATATGATACGCTAAATGTGGGTCCCATACTACACTACCATGTACGAGCAATGGTCTGACCAAAGTTTTGTAACCCAATTCCTTTACTTCTCTCGTACATCCCCTCATCACTCTCTCCAACAAGTGCAGAATTTTGAAACTTTCTGCTACCACCTGTCGAATGTGTCCTGCCCAATTAAGTAAGTTTGTTATCTACTATTACTACTATTACTATTACTCCGCGATTCACTAAAAGCGTGTGGCGGAGGGTGCATTGCACCATCCTGGAAGGTAATGGTTTGGAAAGGATATACGGGATATGGTAGGAGGCGCCCATGGGCTATTGAAAGGAACCATCCCAGAATTCGCCTGGAGTGATCCGGGAAAACCATGGAAAACCCAGATCAGGATGGCCAAATGTAATGCCAAGATATTTACATTTCAAGTCTTCAGCAAGCAATTCTTTCCCCACCTTATATTCGTAATTAACCTTTTATTTTTTATTTGTGTATCTAATATGCTGACTCTTCTTTGCATATATCTTCATCCCAAGTTTACCAACCCAAATAGATATCCTGTCCAGATCACCCTGCAACTGTTTACAGTCCTCAATCGTTTTGATCCTTTGATATTTGACAAGTAAAATAGGTTTGGGTAGGCGCGAAGGTTAAACTCACTTTAGAGACTGTATTGTAAATTCATCTTTATTTCGGCCCTTCATTTTGCACAACAGGATAAAGTCCACGAGATTGGCTCGGTAACCAACTGTTGGATAACAGGTATAAAATTACAAAGAAACGTTATGAAACATTGAAGATACACTTTATTCAGCCCATTGCTAAACTTGCATTGAATACATCGACTTAAGGAAGTAATAAGCGGACTGTGAAGCTGTAACCTAAATGAACTACTTTGTTCTCTAACACGAGAGTATATTCGTACATAAAGCTGACACCCGTCGTTAAATCCCTGAACGAGTCTGAATACCAAAACGCGCGCCCACGAGCATCATTGCCAAAATTATGTAACAATGTTGATCTGTAGCACAGCTTCGAATTATCGGACAGCCATGAACTTTTGCTCATCTCCTGTAGGAAGTTTTTTTTCAGAAAATATCTGCTCTCAGTTTTTCGCACGAAAACAAATTGGCAGTCTATGATTATGTGAGAATAGTGAACGTTCTTTTGCTGGAAAAATCAGTACAATAGAATATTACTCTGATTCGTCAGGCTTCTTACCCACCCTATACGGCTTGTTCTAATTTTTTGTTCGGTCACAAGCTAACAAGCCCTCCTGCAAGAGATCTGATTGACCGAGCGTGGTAGTGAGTTATAACGCCGCCGGCCTAGCGTTTCAGGAGGACGCGGGTTCGAATCCCCGTCCAGCCATCCAGATTTGGGTTTTTCATGGTTTCCCCAAATTACTCCACGCTAGTGCCAGGATAATTCCTTTAAAAGACTAAGACCTAATTCCTTCATACCCTTGCACCCAATCCGTCCCCACTTCTAATGACCTCGAAGAGGCGTAAAGGAATTGATTTGAGCCAAGATGGAACGCGATCTCTCAAAAGAACTCCATTCACAAAGAGGCTTACTTGAAACAGTTTTAACAATAGCTGATAAAAAGTTGATTGTCCTGGAGGATCGAATTTTAGAAACTGTAAGTGGGAAACTATTTTTCCCTGACCGAACGTCCCATAATTATAAAGCAGACCACCTACATTGCTAGTACCTCGTCAACGATCATGCAATTTCCTATGACAGCAGGAGCACTCTTGTGGTTATACCAAACACACTGACTGCAAATTTGTACGTCAGTCTGGTAATTCAACCTGTAGTGCTGCCATTCATGAACAGCATTCAAGGGGGAGTTTTTCAACAGGATAACGCTCGCCCTCATACCGCTGTTGTCTCGCAACGTGCTCTACAGAGTGTCGACATGTTACCTTGGCCTGCGAGATCACCAGATCTGTCTCCAATTGAACACGTATGGGATATCATTGGACGACAACTCCAGCATCATCCACAGCCAGCACTGACCGTCCCAGTATTGACAGCACAAGTACAACAAGCATGGAACTCCATACCACAAAGTGACATTCGAAACCTGTATGACACAATGCATTCACGTTTGCAGGCTTGCATTCAAAATTCTGGAGGTTACACCGGCTATTAATTTAACAGTATTTCACATTTGAAATGCATTTTCTTGAGCTTAAATTAACCTGTGATCTTGAAAATTTAATCAATTAAACATGTTAACTTGACAAATGCATTGTCCAAATTTCATTACTCTACAATAATTTTTTCTTGGTGTTGGGATTTTTTTTTCCGTCTGTGTATATATATTAACCATGATATGTTTCACATCTCAGAGGTCGAAGGGATATATGGAATAAGAGTAATAAACAAATAAATAAAAGCAACAGTTTATCATCATACACAAGACCATTTGATTTAATTAGTGAATACATTCATTTTTTTTTTTTTTTTTTTTTTTTTTGAAACATGACACAAAAAGATCTGTTAAATCTTATTTAATATTGTCATCTCGAGGCAGACTTTGATATTTTTAATTTTTGTGTTATATCTTCTTACACACCTCTTTCGAATCTGGATGATTCTTGCTACGTCATAAAACAAACAAACTTAGTTTATCCAGACCTCCGTGACATGGCGTGTTGCTATCTAGTGGCATGCGATCACTACTCATCGTCTTCAGCAAAGCCAAGCAACGTGACCCTAAACTATCTCATTTTGTAGCAACAATGTTTAATTTGGCAACTCAAATAACTAGCGGTAATGCGATCATGGGCCGTGCGAAAAATTCGATATCTGGTGCTCCTAAAGGTATATAGCCGTATGTGATCTCTCCTTATCGTCTTCAACAAAACCTAGCTGCTTGACTCAACTATTGCATATCCGTGACCTTGATCGTTCATAATTTTACTATTTATGTTTTAAATTTTGATAATCCCTATTTTCATTAATGATGTTTCCAAAGAGCAGAACTTAATGTTTAAAATGATACCTCAGTCATCGATTTTAGTTAAGCATGAAGGGCTAAAGATGGTTCGTCACATAGAAAACACGTTTAAGAAACATTAACTTCAGTTAATCTGTTGGTAGGAAATTTATCATTGATTCTAAAGTTTTTAAAATCTGTTATACTGCTGATTATCGTTATTGGTTTTTAATTTCTCTGGAAATGTTAAGTCTGAAATAAAGGAGCAAAAATGGATGTTAAAAAAGTTAAAAATAAAATTGTAGTTTAAAAAACTAAAAACACGCTTTCGTAGTAATGTGAACTAAAAGGTTAAAAATAATCTTTAAATATAAAGATTTTGTTTAACAGTGATGGGACGTCCCACAATACAGGATAATTTAATTTTTTTTGAATAAGCTTAAAGAATAAAGTCACTGATTACAAAATTAATTTTAATGTAAAAAAGCATGGGGTGCTATATAAGTTGTCTTATATTTTTTGTCGTTCGCTGTTTGTAAAGGTAGAGTCATTGTCAAAAGTTGTGTAGAGAGCACCCCACGCTTTTTTTTTACATTAAAGTTAATTTTGTAATCAGTGACTTTATTCTTTAAGCTTATTCAAAAATAATTAAATTATCCTGTATTGTGGGACGTCCCATCACTGTTAAACAAAATCTTTATATTTAAAGATTATTTTTAACCTTTTAGTTCACATTACTACGAAAGCGTGTTTTTAGTTTTTTAAACTACAATTTTATTTTTAACATTTTAGTTCAGATAGTTTCAAAAGTATGTTTCCTACTGTTGGATTTTCTTCGCCAATCTCTCTTTATCTTTGTGTTGTAGTTTCATTTTTAATTATTACTTCCACGAGTTAAATACAATTAAATGACAGCTCAGCCAGAGGTCCAATAGCAGGGTAAATGTGGAGGACTACTCTTCTATAATAACTTAGTACGAAGTAATGTTTCGAATACTCACTATTCAAAATCACGTTAAGTGACTGCAGACAGAGAAACCTTTCAGGATAGGAGACAGTGGAAGACGATCGTCGTCAGCAACCAAGGCTCGTAAATCACACCCGGGAAACTGGAGATGGTTAAAGTGACGAGAATAGCAGGACGTTGCTAAGAGACTGCTGTATTGTCAACGGTTCTTAAAACGTGTGCAATTTTTTTCTGTTTTTACTGTAAAAGTAATGATAATATCAAGATATAGCTATGAAATTATTGTATTGTAATCAGTTATCAATACATCAGCTAAATTTCAAACAATTCGGACATCTGGAATTGGGTTAAAATTAAATTGCAAAATTTCACGACATTCAACCATTTTTCTTTTGTTACTGTCAAAGTAATGAGAATAGCAGGATATAGCTATGAAATTCTTGTATTGTCACCGGTTCTTAATATGTGTGCCAAATTTCAACCAGCTCGGACATCTGGAAGTGGGTCAAAATGGAGTTGTAAAATTCCGTTACATTCATACATACATACATACATACATACAAGTCAAGCTAATATAAAGCGTGTAAAAAAGGTAAAACACTACCATTAGCGTAGACTGAACGGAAATAGATTCATTCTTAGTCAGCTTTTCAAGTCTGTTTCATGCGGAATAGCATTGAGCTAAATATAGGCGGAACATCTTCAGTGGAACTAGTAAGGTGAAGGATTAAGTACGACATCCGATAAAACGAATTAGCACAGCTAGAACCGGTTACGTCAGGTGAACCGCGGTGGCTGTTCCAGTTTTTAGCTGTTAACGGGCATCTCAGAGGTTAAACGAGAGGACGTTAACACTTTCGTTTCGTCACCAGTCTCTTGGCACAGTTTAATGCTACCTTCTCCTGCCCCAACGTCATATTTCCGCATGGCCATTACAGTTTCCGCCCAGTTATATGCTTTGAATATTCTAATTTTAGTCTTTCACCACAGTTGATCCATTTAGTTGTTTCTTCTACTAACAAATTATTTATTTATTATTTGCGAATAAGAGTAAACAGCATTCTGCATAAACGTCCGGGAGCCGTAAGTTTTGTCCCGATGTGTCTGTCGATACTGTGCTACTGGAAATCCAGAATGGCATGGCTGGCAGACTATTCCGGGATAATGGTGGTGGGTAGATTAGTGTTGATAGAGTAGTATAGGTTTAGAGTTAGATTAGTATAGACGTTATAGATAAATTTTTGTAACATATAAACGGATAAGGCCTTACAGGGGATAAGTAGATTGTAATACCAGAGGTGATTATAGCAAAAACAAATCAAATGCATAACTGTTAAATTAAGTAACAGTTGTTAAAACGAAACCGAGCATACTACAGGCCTGAGTCAGAACGATGGCGTGGCAGAATGAGCAAACATCAGCATACCATTTACAGAAAACAAAGCGCTTCTACCGCTGCCAAATCAAACTTGTTTGGAATGTATATGGAATGTATCATTGACTTTTGTACAAGTACACAATAAATCATAACAATATTTGGGAATTAATTCCATATTAATGGTAATTCCTTGCATGTAAATGTTTCGTTCAAATCTCCTGACACTATGTCATCAACAATTTAAACGTAGGGCCTGATTTAGTCACTAAGATATTAGGCTGTATAAATGAAGGGTAAATTAAAAAAAACTAACAAATTAACTATTTACGCTAGAACACCGACCCAATGCGATGTCCTGTTTTTGGAAGGTTGTCATAATCCATCCAGTGAAATCGAAACAGCCATTGCAATACAAAGCCGAACTTAGCTTTCATTTTTAGCTTTATTTTTAAATACTTTAAAAGTTATCTAAAATACAGATAATATTTTGTTAATTTCACTGTTTAAATCTTTATTGCCACCATAAACGATATTGCAAGAGGATAAATTTATCACACAAGGATTTTCTCAAAAATGAGTCCGCTCTCGCAGGCGTAAAATAAACAAATTATATATAATTATAATCACATGAAAATCCTGTCGCAATTTATTGACGATTATACTTGTTAAGATTTCCTTTCCTAGAGCATCTGTTTCCTTAAGTTCAGTTTCTAAAGTTTATTGTATGTGAAATCAGTGAAAACCTTTTTTTTTTTTAATCACTGCCTCAACGGCGTTATACAGCCCCGCTAAGATTCGTAGCTTTATCTGGGGTAGGGCTGTTGATATTTTTAAAAATATCCGATTTTCGATATATCGATATTTTAAAAAGTATTAATATCGGCTGTCGAATTCTGGAGTTTCACTGATGGTGATGGATTGGATTTTATTTTCGCGAGCTGTACACTTTGGGGGAAACCAGTTTTGACCTTAGTGATTACTACCTGTGTGGAAACCCTTTTGATATTCTTATTCGTTCGATAGCTAACTGGTTCCATGTGGTCAGTTGGGGATCATTGCCGCAATCAGATGTGTTAACAACTCGACGATTTTCCCCAGCTGATTTGCTCGTCTTGGCTCTTGATTACAGCATTGGTGCCCGTGTTGGTCATTTGAATTGGTCGGCGGGATGATTATTGAAATGGCTTGATGACCATCTCTGAGGTCCTTCCGGTCTTCCCATTCGTTGGGAGTTACTGGGTTGGCGCTGGCGTTGACGGCTTCTGATGGCTGCTTGAAGCTTTCTTCTTATGGGGCATCCCCCATAACTGGTGGCGTGGTGAGAACCACAGTTTGCACACGTCGGCGTTGCGTCACGCGGACGTGTGCAAACCAAGTTGTTATGGCACCCTCCGCAGTGAACGCAGCGCACTTGCTTGAGACAGTCAGAAGCTTGATGCCCGAAAGTAGTGCTATTACGATGAGGCGGCGCCATCTTGTTTTTTCCCCCTCCCCTCCCCGCCGCGCACGTGCCGCCAGACCACCCACGTCGCGCAGGTGTTCGCCTGGCCACGTGCCCACCATAAATCATCAACACCTGTCATCAAGCTGTCAAGAAGGCCATGTGCCGCGTTGTTACGGGTCATAAATTGTATGCTAATGTGAATAGTATGCTAATGAGGCTACGCGGCACTTCTTAACCTGAGTTACGGGTCATAAATCGTACTCCAATGTGAATAATATGCTAATGAGGCTACGCGGCACTTCTTAACCTGAGTTACGGGTCATAAATCGTATTCTAATGAGTGTCGTGTGACCAAATCGTTTAAATGGCTTTATTATTTATTTTTTAAACCTCAATTACGGTACAATATTCACTTTTTCCTTTTATTTTATTACATTCTTGTGGTGTGACGTATCGAAGGCGGGCCGGCGCCAACTTGTGGTCAGTTTGTGGTCATTCCCGCCCCCCCTACCCCTCCCCGCCGCGCACGTGCCGCGCAAGTGTTCACCTCAGATCATAAATGGGAATAATATGCTAATGAGGCTACGCGGCGGGGTCGTCGCGGGGATTACGTAATATTTCCGGCAGTGCAAGACCCTACCCTGGGGGGGCACAAATCTGTACCTAGGTGAATGTGTATGAATGTTTTGCAAATAGTGTTTGTGTGAAGAGGAAATATACCGTTTATCTGTGTATCTAGTTGGTAAATATATACAGTGCACCGCTTAGGTTGCTGCAAAAACATGTATACCAGTATAGTTCAAATATTTCAATGCTGTACATATTAAAAAAAAAAATTATGGAAAGTTAAAATTTATTCACAAATTCGCCTATTCCTCTTAGGCAGATGGTCGTGGGTTCAAAGTTCTAAACATATTAATTAAGATTTAATCTTTAAATAGTGTTACGACATATCAATTTACAAGTAATTTTTCTACCAAGTGCAGAGAAATTTATTCTATGAGAATCTGTCGAGCCGTTTTCGAGATACTAGTTTTAACGTTATATGATGCTGAATAAGCCGCCCGCCCGCTGACTTGAATGAATTTCATATACCCCGCAGCCGGCAGGCCACCCCAACCCTACCTGGAGCCGCAATGTATTATACTGTTTGGGCTCGCACGAAAAAAAAAAATCCATCGACCGCCATTAATTTCTTTGTCCGCCCATCTGTTTTGAGAGGTGTCCTCCTAACAAAACGTTCTTAGGTGCCGCCACCCCCTTCATGATATAATAATTGTAGATTGCACTTGAATTCAGAGTACAGATACACGTTTTATTTTTTTTATTCGTTGAATACGAAATAACGAAATCCTTGATAATTTCCAACATGAATACGACAAAAACATTCTGAAAGCTGTGAACATTTCAACGATTGGGCAAATAAATCTGGTATTTCAGATAGTGTACTAAGTACCTAGGTTATATTCCCAAACATCGCCACAGTATGTGTGGAGTAAGAACAAACGACATTATTGATACTGGCTGGTACTGTGAGTAAGCATTCAGCCACGGCCTTTTGAAGGAATCATCCCGGTATTCTCCTGGAGTAATTTCGGAAACCATGGAAAACCGAAATCCGTATAGCCGGAAGTGGATACGAATCTTGCGTCCTCCCGAATGAGAGGCCAGAGCGTTACCTCTCACCCACCACGCTCTGTCACAGAATTCTCACATTTACTCAATAAAGAGGGCGACGGCTGCAGAAAAACCTAATTAACCCACAGAAAGACTTGGGATATCAGCATCGAAGGGGTCAGAACCGGGAAAATGCGTTAATAAGCTGACTCTGTCGAAATGAATTTAAATAAAGTCGGTCGTTTCACAACACCTTGTTTACAATTTAACAGTGATCAAATTCCTAACAGAAAATCAGTTATGAGGACGAAGTGATACAGAATGATGTTCGATGTGCAATGTCATGCTCTGCAGATTTTTTTTTCGTTCTTCTGTCTACTGAAACAGAAAATGTATATGGATGTGTGTTATTTCGTTCTTATCACAGCGTGCCAGTAAAACTTAGTAAAATTTTCGTCATTGTTTACTGCATAATGTTAAGTATGCCAAAACGTTTCAGTCTTCGGATTCCACGTTAAACCCAGGAACCTCGGTGCCCTGTAGTGTTACCAGATCATGTTAGATAAGCATTAAAAGAGCTGGTCGTCCCACATCTCATAAAAATTTCCGAAATGTTATGAAAACTATAAAAGATAGTAAACACAGATAAAAAAATCACAAAAATGATGTAATATTCACTCCACGAAAGAAGTCATCGATTGACATGGTTAGAAGGTGACTGAGGATGTATCAGTTTCATTAAGAATTCGCCATTCCTCAGTGGTGCGGTAAAGCGTGTACGATTCGTTGAATATGTCTCAAGGGAGTTCAGAGGTCGACGAGGGGTTCGACTGATGCCGCGGGAACTGGAGTAGGGCATTCTGCCTTTTTAGGTGCCTTATTATCAGAGTTAGCTCAGTTTTACGCGCTCGCGTAATACTGAGCTAACACGTAAGTTATTGTTAAGATATAGTGTACTAACCTAACTTACCCCAAAATGTCACACATCCTATATTCACCGGAGTTTAGTTAAATTTATGTAGGTTTGTAAATTTACTGATGATAGCGGTTTTAGCTATGTCTTGTGTGTATGTAATGTGCCTGATACGTTCTGTTAGCGCCTTGGATGGTATACATTCACCTAACGTATCTTACCCCAAAATGTCACACATCCTATATTCACCGGAGTTTAATTAAATTTATGTAGGTTTGTAAATTTACTGATGATAGCGGTTTTAGCTATGTCTTGTGTGTTAATGTGTCTCATACGTTCTGTTAGCGCCTTGGATCGTATACATTCAGTGCTATGATGCTCATATTTGTTGTTTCAATCCCATGCGCACACTATCATGATGGAAAGGTGGTATGTGTGGAAAATATGCATCACATAGATTTCCTAACATGATAGAATTGGTACAGCACTTTTTATTATAAGCGTATTTTCAGTATGAATGAATAAATGCGATTTTAAAAACGCTTGGTCCAAGGGATCGTGTTTTTAAGGGCCCAAGCCACTTCGGAAAGGTGAAGAACCTTAGGAATTCCATGTCTCAACGATGTCATCAGAACATCACAAACATCATATCCACAGCACTTGCGACTTTGGTTGACTGTAACACCAAGCTCGCTTGTTAACACAATGCAACAATTTATCCAGCGCAGCTGACCTGAACGTACCCTAATATAACGCAAGTTATGACGGCTCGTGTGTCTACTGATGGCTAGGCATTCGATAACATTGAGATCTGTGATACACACATCTGTCCAGTTACCATCCTTTTTCTTCTTCCTGGAGACTGCTTTATCAGCCGAACACGCAATTTACACAGATATCACGCTTTTTCTTAGTCCATTTCAGTGATGAATACACTTCATAAAAAGATGCCACTTTGCTGTGTAATGCAGGCAGATGTAAACTGTGACTTTTCGTGAAGTGAATTGAAATAATTTTTTCCAACTTCTATATTTATGCAATTGGTGGCTTAAGGTATTTTATTCATTTTTTCACACCTTTTTAAGGAAATACGTGGGGGAAGTGACATATAATACATGTTTACAATGTATGCTAGCGAGTGTTTTGTGTACGAAAATGCCCACTCGCGTGATGTCTATGTGGGATCCATTACGATTCTTTCTAACATTTTTCTGTAATTGATGAAAACTTATGTGATGGTGCAGTCAGTATCTCCGTTGTACATTTGGTGTGCGTTTTAATATTTTGATTTAAAAGAGAATAATGTACAAGGCGTTTTGTTTAGTGTTCATCCTTTGCACTCGCTGACGATAACGTGATTTGTGTTATAGAGCGGTGGTGCAGGTTTCTCTGGAAACTGTAATGACAGCCAAAACATACTTTTTGGTAAGCATATGACACTTTTCTGTAGCCCGTTGTGGTAATGAAAACACATCACATAGTAGGGCACTGTACTCTGTGATGCACGCAGGTGTAATTCTCATGTCAATCGACTACGTCTTTTTTTGGAGTAAATTAGGTAATTTTGGCATTATTTTACGTATTTTAATCATTTTTTTTACCAATTTTCATAAATTTCATGAAAATATATAGGATTTTCATGCTTCTCACTGAAATTGTGTATTTTTCACAAAATTTTGCTTCTCTCCCCTTGTCATGAATGGACCTGAAGTTTAACGTGGAAATCGAAATCGCTGTCCATCGTAGTGTTCCTCACATAGTTAAAAAAAAAATATGTATAAAAAAATTTATCCACATTCAGTTAATCGTCAAAGGCACCTCAAAAGGCGGAATGCCCTGCTCCAGTTCCCGCGGCATCAGTCGAACCCCTCGTCGTCCTCTGAACTCCCTTGAGACATATTCAACGAATCGTACACGCTTTACCGCACCACTGAGGAATGGCGAATTCTTAATGAAACTGATACATCCTCAGTCACCTTCTAACCATGTCAATCGATGACTTCTTTCGTGGAGTGAATATTACATCATTTTGTGATATTTTTACCTGTGTTTACTATCTTTTATAGTTTTCATACATTTCGGAAATTTTTATGAGATGTGGGACGACCAGCTCTTTTAATGCTTATCTAACATACACTACAGGGCACAGAGGTTCCTGGGTTTAACGTGGAATCCGAAAGACTGAAACGTTTTGGCATACTTAACATTATGCAGTAAACAATGACGAAAATTTTACTAAGTTTTACTGGCACACTGTGATAAGAACGAAATAACAGTAACCTGTTTTAATGTAAGTTATGCTGTTTCCATACTTCGATTACCCTATCATGATGGAAGATTGTATGTGTGGTGAATACTCAGCACATAGTTTTCCAAACCTCTTGTGACAGCCAGTGTTTACTATAAGATACAATGGGTCGTTCGCATACTGATAGTAGTAGTTTTAGCTATACCTCATAGAGTTAATGTTCGCTTTTGTGTTAGTATATGTAATGCCTACCGCTTTTATCGATAACATCCGTAGTGTCATCCTTTGCACTCCCTGGCGATAACGTGATGTGTGATGGAGGGGCGGTGCAGGATTCCCTCCCCCCCAAACCGAATTCATTTAACTCCTGTATCTGATCGTGTAATCATATTCTCTTAGTAATATAGTATTTACCGGTAGAAAACGTAATACCCTATGCTAATGCAGGACGGGGACTGGAACCTGCGTCCTCTGGAATGCAAGGGCAGAACGTTACCACTCACTCACCACGGTCGGTGACATCATTGAAAAAGACACAGTGAGTTAAACTACACTGAAACTTGCAAGAGGACACACTACAGTGCAGGAAATGATGGTAAATTAAGATGTTGAAAAGTTTTTGCTCCCTGGGTAACATGTTTGTCGGGCGAAAACCACAAATTTCAAATAATAATATTCGCTAATGCCCTCTTTACGGCTCCCAATATCCATTTTCTCGCATAGATGCTTGCACGAAACCTAATTCTTTGCAAGGGTCCTCGAAACGTCCTCTTTTTCTTAACCTTACAACAGCAGTTGAACTAAAAGCCACCACTCACCTCGACAATGAGACAGCAAGATTAGTTTTCCATTTATTTGTGTTTGTAGATTCGAATTTATCCAAAAATGATTGCGAAATAGCAAAAGAATAACCACTTTGAGTGTCTTTAACATGTACCTAAAAACATTATATAGCTCCTATTTAACTGTTAAAAGGAAGCTTCTTCTACCCTCCAACTCTTTGCTGCCATATTCAACAAACCGCGTGCACTGACTCTCTGATAATAAGGCACCTTAAAAAGGCAGAATGCCCTACTCCAGTTCCCGCGGCATCAGTCGAACCCCTCGTCGACCTCTGAACTCCCTTGAGACATATTCAACGAATCGTACACGCTTTACCGCACCACTGAGGAATGGCGAATTCTTAATGAAACTGATACATCCTCAGTCACCTTCTAACCATGTCAATCGATGACTTCTTTCGTGGAGTGAATATTACATCATTTTTGTGATTTTTTTATCTGTGTTTACTATCTTTTATAGTTTTCATAACATTTCGGAAATTTTTATGAGATGTGGGACGACCAGCTCTTTTAATGCTTATCTAACATGATCTGGTAACACTACAGGGAACCGAGGTTCCTGGGTTTAACGTGGAATCCGAAAGACTGAAACGTTTTGGCATACTTAACATTATGCAGTAAACAATGACGAAAATTTTACTAAGTTTTACTGGCACGCTGTGATTAGAACGAAATAACACACATCCATATACATTTTCTGTTTCAGTAGACAGAAGAACGAAAAAAAAAATCTGCAGAGCATGACATTGCACATCGAACATCATTCTGTATCATTTCGTCCTCATAACTGATTTTCTGTTAGGAATTTGATCACTGTTAAATTGTAAACAAGGTGTTGTGAAACGACCGACTTTATTTAAATTCATTTCGACAGAGTCAGCTTATTAACGCTTTTTTCCCGGTTCTGACCCCTTCGATGCTGATATCCCAAGTCTTTCTGTGGGTTAATTAGGTTTTTCTGCAGCCGTCGCCCTCTTTATTGAGTAATGTGAGAATTCTGTGACAGAGCGTGGTGGGTGAGAGGTAACGCTCTGGCCCTCTCATTCGGGAGGACGCAAGATTCGTATCCTCTTCCGGCTATACGGATTTCGGTTTTCCATGGTTTCCGAAATTACTCCAGGAGAATACCGGGATGATTCCTTCAAAAGGCCGTGGCTGAATGCTTACTCACAGTACCAGCCAGTATCAATAATGTCGTTTGTTCTTACTCCACACATACTGTGGCAATGTTTGGGAATATAACCTAGGTACTTAGTACACTATCTGAAATACCAGATTTATTTGCCCAATCGTTGAAATGTTCACAGCTTTCAGAATGTTTTTGTCGTATTCATGTTGGAAATTATCAAGGATTTCGTTATTTTCGTATTCAACGAATAAAAAATAATGTATCTGTACTCTGAATTCAAGTGCAATCTACAATTATTATATCATGAAGGGGTGGCGGCACCTAAGAACGTTTTGTTAGGAGGACACCTCTCAAAACAGATGGGCGGACAAAGAAATTAATGGCGGTCGATGGGATTTTTTTTTTTCGTGCGAGCCCAAACAGTATAATACATTGCGGCTCCAGGTAGGGTTGGGGTGGCCTGCCGGCTGCGGGGTATATGAAATTCATTCAAGTCAGCGGGCGGGCGGCTTATTCAGCATCATATAACGTTAAAACTAGTATCTCGAAAACGGCTCGACAGATTCTCATAGAATAAATTTCTCTGCACTTGGTAGAAAAATTACTTGTAAATTGATATGTCGTAACACTATTTAAAGATTAAATCTTAATTTATATGTTTAGAACTTTGAACCCACGACCACCGGCCTAAGAGGAATAGGCGAATTTGTGAATAAATTTTAACTTTCCATAATTTTTTTTTTAATTAATTGAAATATTTGAACTATACTGGTATACATGTTTTTGCAGCAACCTAAGCAGTGCATTGTATATATTTACCAACTAGATACACAGATAAACGGTATATTTCCTCTTCACACAAACACTATTTGCAAAACATTCATACACATTCACCTAGGTACAGATTTGTGCCCCCCCAGGGTAGGGTCTTGCACTGCCGGAAATATTACGTAATCCCCGCGACGACCCCGCCGCGTAGCCTCATTAGCATATTATTCCCATTTATGATCTGAGGCGAACACCTGCGCGGCACGTGCGCGGCGGGGAGGGGGAGGGGGGCGATGGGAATGACCACAAACTGACCACAAGTTGGCGCCGGCCCGCCTTCGATACGTCACACCACAAGAATGTAATAAAATAAAAAGAAAAAGTGAATATTGTACCGTAATTGAGGTTTGAAAAAATAAATAATAAAGCCATTTAGACGATTTGGTCACACGACACTCATTAGAATACGATTTATGACCCGTAACTCAGGTTAAGAAGTGCCGCGTAGCCTCATTAGCATATTATTCACATTGGAGTACGATTTATGACCCGTAACTCAGGTTAAGAAGTGCCGCGTAGCCTCATTAGCATACTATTCACATTAGCATACAATTATGACCCGTAACAACGTGGCACATGGCCTTCTTGACAGCTTGATGACAGGTGTTGATGATTTATGGTGGGCACGTGGCCAGGCGAACACCTGCGCGACGTGGGTGGTCTGGCGGCACGTGCGCGGCGGGGAGGGGGGAGGGGGAAAAAACAAGATGGCGCCGCCTCATCGTAATAGCACTACTCCCGAAGCCATGGCAGCGGAAGCATTGATGTAACATTGTCATTGGTAGTGATGTTCCGATACAAGTAAATACGAGTAAGTACTCGATACTTTGTTTCGATACCGAGTACTTTTTGTATTTGAATTAATTCATTCGATACTTACTTGGTATCGGAAGAAAAGTACTTGTATCGAATCGAAAGTATCGAAACGCGCCCGGTGTTAAATTCAGAATGCATCATCCCTGCTGCGCCCCTCAGCCGTGTCTGCGAAATTAATTGCCCGCTGACGTCAAGCTGGTACCATTGAAAATAATAATAACAAAAAAATCAGTCTCAAAATAGACAACTTCCACAGAAAATATAATATCAAAGAGTTTGTTTAGTTCTCTATTTCATTGTGATAAAGTGTTTTGTTTCAATAACGTCAACGAAATGTTTTTTGAAACGTTTGGCACGCATTTTGCTATGCCCGCCCAAGGGTTGCCAGATACAGTATTATAATTTCCGGGACATTTCTGGGGTTAAAAAGGTATTTTAGTGTTATTTTTAAGGAGTCAACAAATATTCAAATTAATTTTACGTAAAAACTATGCTACATAACACACACGCATATATATATATGATTATTACCTCAACTTTGGTTGAAAATTACTGCGTCATAGTTGAACAGTCTATATATATTGTCTCTGGCCATCGCGTCGGTAAGGTGGAGCGCTGCCCTACCTCCCTCTGCGAGCGCGGCATGGCCACCGTGGTATCTTAAGTTTGACAAAAAAAACTGGTATACGGGAATTTCGGGACAGTAAAGCTTAATTCCTGGACACGGGACCAGACACAAAAATCCGGGACATTCCCTGATTTCCCGGCCATATGGTAACCCTAGCCCGCCCCCTCCCCCACCCATTAGTCGCTCGCAATCGACAATCGCCCGGCCGCCCGCCATAGTGGTGTTTGTTATTGAACTGCGTGCTTCGTGTTAACTTGTACTGGTTTTTTATTATTATTATGGCACCACCAAAATCTAAAGTATGGACATATTACACTAAAGTGAATGAAACCATGGCAAAGTGCAAGCAATGTTTTAAAACAGTGAAGTTCTGTGGAAACACGCCCAATTTGTTTAAACATGCCAATACTCATGGAACTGTTATAGAAAGAAAACAACAGAGTACTCTGGATCCTAATAAAAGGTGTGTATCTAATAATTATCTTTTGTTATTCATAAACTGATAAGCAAATGACAGAAACTAATATCCTTTATCTGTACGAATTTATTTATATGTTATGAGTCGTTATTTTTCCATTTGAAAAGTTTCTAGAAATTACAGTCACTTTAATTTTAGCGTTACAAGAAACTTTGAATAATGAGATGAAGAATTAATATTCCTTAAAAAGAAATAATATAAATAATTTTACTGCTGGAAGTGTCGCCCTGCAAACAACATTATCGAAATCGTACTAGATAGTTCACTCTTATTATTTACATTTCAGTTCAAAAAGTATAAAAGCGTCTGGTAAGTCAACGACTACGGTTAGTGAGGAGTCCTATCTCTCCAGCCATCAACATCAAAACATTCGGAAGAACGATCTGATTGCGTCGTCGACAAAGTGCAAATAATACTATACTCCAAACTACTTTACAAGAGGCTTTTTCACGAGTTTCGTCTGATAAAGGCAAATACATTATTTTAGTACTTATTAATAATTACAATTATTTGATTTTTCTCTCTTTTTTTTTTTTTTTTTTTTTTAATTGGCGTCTTTATTTCAGATGGAGGTGCAAAATATAAAAAAAATACTGCAAGCTTTAGTATTTTTTATCTGTAAGGATATGCGGCCTTTCAGCATAGTTGAAGGAGAAGGCTTTTTAGCTCTCATGAAAGAACTGCAACCTAATTTCAAAATGCCTAGAGCAAAATATTTAAAAAAGAAAACTAGTAACAGATAATGCCAGTGCTATGATTGCAGCCATTAGAATATCTATTGGTGAAAAGAAACATTTGCCGTGATTTGCGCACACGGTGAACCTCATAGTCGAAGAGGCTTTAAAATTACCTAGTGTAAAGACAGCTATATCAAAAGTTCGAGAAATAGTGCATTGGAAAAAAAAAATAGTGTTTTGCAGTCTGATAAATTAAGGAAAATTCAAATGCGAAACAATACTCCTGAAGGCTCAGTTTTGAAACTTGTTGCTGATGTGAAAACAAGATGGAATTCAGCCTTTTTCATGCTGGAGCGCTTTTTACTTTTAAGAAGAGTGATATCTGAAATCGTCATTGAAAGTGTTTCAGCGCCCGACATGCCAACTGCTGTAGAGATAGAAACACTTAAGCCAACTTACTGCATTTTAAAACCATTTGAATATGTTACACGAGAGGCGTCGGGACAAAAGTATGTTACAATTTCCAAAATAATACCAATGCTTAGTTGTTTGTCAACAGAAGTTAACAGTATCACACCAAACGCACCAGTTGTGAAAGAATGCAAGGATATTTTATTGAGAGAACTGAAGAGAAGACATGGTTTGTTAGAATTAAATGATAATGCAGCCATCGCTACTCTTTTGGATCCAGGATTTAAAAATCTGTATTTTCAGGATCCAGTAGCATGCGGGCAAGCCATACAAAAACTAAAAAGTATTGTTCATGAACAATTAAGTAGCCCTTGTGAATCGGAAGAGGAAGCTGCTTCAGCTAACGTTTCACATGAATATGACTTCTGGAAACATCACAAGGAGCTAGCCCACGGCCACAAAAATAAAATGTATCATACTGACGAAGTTTCTCGCTATTTGTCAAACAGTGTGACATCTCTAAAAAGTAACCCATTTACAGAATGGGAAGAAATGAAACTTATATTTCATTGTTTGTACAAATACGCACAACAATATCTTATTGTTGTAGCTGCATCAGTACGGAGTGAATGTTTATTTTCTAAGGCGGGTGAAACAATGTCAAACAAAAGAAACAGGCTGTCTCCAAAATACTTGGAACAATTGCTTTTTTTTGGGAAACCTCTCAAATGCAGACTTTTTTGTTTAAAAGTGCTAAAATTATAATAAATAAATATTTAACTACAATACCTTCAAAGTTTGTGATTTTCTATAATTTGAATAAATAAATAAAAATATTTACTGTGTTTTATTAGATTTTACTAGACTAGGCACATAAAATAAATAATTTAGCAAAATGTCACATATATTCTTACATTTCGAAAATATGGTAGGTAACTGAGTACAAAAGTATCGATATGAGTAAGTATCGATACTTTTGCAGTACTCATATGAGTAAGTATCGAAAGACAATTTGAGTACTACTCATTTGAGTAGGTATCGATACTTTGATGGTATCGGAACATCACTAGTCATTGGTCTCCGCTTCTGTGTGATGCTCACGTAAATTGTGACCACAAGCCAGTAATAATAGACTTTAAAGAGCAGCGCTTTAGAAAAGATAGAAGGGACTTAAAGACGCATAGATATAATAAAATTAGCAATTCCTGAAGTGAGAACTAATGTTGACACTGACTGATCTGGAGAGAAAATATAAAAATTATAGAAGAGACTTGGCCTATAGCAGTAGATTCTACCTGGAACTTTATAAAACATAGCATTATTCAAGTCCAGGAAAATAACATTGGATACATCACTAACAACAAAAGGCAGATCTGAATGACTGATGAAATCCTCGACCTTATGAATGAATGAAGGAAATATAAAACCAAAGATCCCATAAAAAACAAAAGCCTGCTCAAAGGCATACGCAGAAAATGCAGAGAAGCGAGGGAAACGTAGATGTCTGGAAAATGTAAGGAAACTGAGATATTCCAGAAGAAACTCGATCACTTCAGTTTATACAAAAATATAAAAGAGCTGAGTAGTTATTTTTTTATGGCTTTACTCCTTGTGAATGTCGAGGTAATTAGAGGCGGGAGAGGACTGGGGACAAGGAACGGGAAGGAATTCGACCATGGTATTTTGAAGGAAGAATCCCGGCATTCACTTGGAGTGATTTGGGGAAACCATGGGAAACCGAAATATGGATGCCCGGACGGGGATTCGAACCCGTGTCCTCCAAAATGCGAGGCGAGAACCCACCACGCTCGGTGGCTGAATAATGAAAATAGGAAGCGGCGCGAACAGTTACTGAGGAATGCAAACAATGAAAGGAAGTTAAAGGAAAACTTAAAAGGTGGAGGGAATATATCGAACTTCATTTTAAAGATGACAGAGAGGATCCTCCTCCATCAGACGAATCAATCAATGAAGTCACTCCAGAAATCACAAAGGATCTTCAACAAACTGTTGTCTTCGGAAACCTTACCACAACAAGTTCTTAAGAATGGTTTTGGCTTCTCTGTACAGCACCACGTTTCAGAGGCTTCAATTTTCATTTGGTTGCTACTCAGAAGTACAAGTTTCAATATATAAGAATCTAGTTTCGCAGATATAGTTTTAGAATACTCTTTCTTAGTAACTAACGAATAATATTAATCAAGTTGCATTCCTGACACACACATACATACACACACAAAAAAACAGAATATACCAACAGTTTATATTAGGCAAATTCTTGAAATACTCTTTTTGAGCTAGTAGGTGAAAATTTTCTTTTATGGGTAAGGCGGTCAGGGACTGGAATAAAAATGCCAAGGGAAATGGTGAATAATTTACCAATAACTACCTTTATTTTTAACTGCTTATCGTCTCTTAACAGCGAAGTCTTTAGAGATGGGAAAGGATGGGGGCAAGGAATGAATTCGGCCTTGGCTTTTTGAAGGAAGCAACCCTGAATTTGCCTGGAGTGATTTGGGAAACCATAGAAAACCCAAATCTGGATGCCCGTACGGGGATTCGAATCGGCACCCTCACGACGAGAACGCTAACCGTTACACCACCGCCCTCGGTTTACCATAAACGCTGAGAGAATTTAAAGTTGAAATTCAAGGAAGGTAAATGAAGGTAGGTACAAGAACGGGGATAAATGGGTGTGGGGGAATTGTTACCGGAGCGTGTGCTACATCGCAGTTAATTTTTTTTTTTTAAAATGACGAATAAAAAATTTTGTTTATCTTTGGTAGCTGGTACTATGTTCTGAGCAGTGTATTATCCACCCGCATACTGCCGTTATAGCTGACTGGTATAAAGTTTAATTTTCTGTAGGAAACAGACGGTTTTCTATTTGATTCGGGTTCTTCGCCTTGTCGAAGTCGATGTAATTATAGGTGGAATAAAAGTGAGGACAAGAAACGGGAAGGAATACGGCCATGGCCTTATAAAAGAACCATCTTCGTTGAATGATTTCAGGAAACTATGGAAAACCCAAATCAGGATGGACGTCAGGAATTTGAGCCTTCGGAATGCCAAGCACGAGCGTTACAGCCTCATCAACCTTAGACAGATCAACTCAGTTAAAAATTCACAACAAATTTATCGTTTTGTAAGTGGCTACAACTTTTAAGATAACGTATAGGTCTCAAAATGCTATGTGCTGCAAAATATCTCCTGGAAATTAGAGCCACTGACGGAAAGAGACATGAACAGATTATTTCAAATGAAACCAAAGGGCACTGAATGCTTTGAAAGCTTGAAAAAAACTATTCAGCAGTTGGGAAACTATCATGAAGTGTGGAAGCGAACAATCATCCAATATCAAAATTTCTGATCGATAAATCTGTAGACCAGTTTCTATTATTGTATAATGAATCTGCCACCTGCTGATACTTTCACGTCTGCTCCCTTAATCAGTTTCGGAGAGTTATTAACAGTGCGGGAAGCGACCAATCGCATCTGACACATTTATTTCCAAGAGGTCGAGTTTTTACTGCCCCAGCTCGTAATTCAAATCGTAACGTTCGCCTTTCTCCCATTCAGCTCAGAGCTTGTGTTTTACCTAACTGGCGCACTGGACCATAAATGCGATCGCAGGAGTGAGTATAACCTCTCTGTTATCACACACTCACGAAAAATACAAACATCAGTCAACGTTTAAATAAAATAAATACTCACCAGTTCAGAAACAGTTAAAAACTTCAGTCTGACCAGAAATCTGATTTATGTGAAAAATGAGCCTACAACCTTCAAAACTTTCAGTTTTGAGATATCTGCTACCTTCAATATATCTGGTCAATTTTGGGTGGATGTGTTGCTATACTCTCTCTCTCTCCCTCTCTCTCTGTGGTATGGGTGTACAAATACTTTTAGGGTTCCCTAGGCAAAATGTTATAAATGGAACCTTTATAATTTCATTGTGCCGGTCTAAACGTCGCAGCCTAGTAACTTGCACCGATTGCCATGAAATTTCACCGAAAAATAGATACACAAACAAACACTGAAATGTTTACTCATACTTCTCCAGAAAAAAAAGACAGGCAAAAATTTTTCCCCTGTATTCTTAGAAAAAATACAATCTTTGTTGCTTGGGACATTTTTATTTAATATTTCACGATATATGAGTTCCAAAAATTATTGAAATTTACTTCCCATTAATTTTTAAACCATATAACTGAACAATATGAAAAATTGAAAATGATGGTACATTATAAGGACTTCCAATGGAGTTTTTTTTTAGTTTTTTATTTTCATCTAATTGTATTACCAACTTATTATGCGGTCGATAAAATAACCCGTTAGTCAAAGTAGTAAGATTTTTTTTTTTAAAGCCAACGGTATGATAGCTTAGTGACCACCTGGAAAATTCAATTCCCTCGTTTGGAATCCCGTCTATGCAGGAATTTTTATATACACTTTACCTGAATTACTGCAGTATGAAAAGGTAAGCACAAACCAATGAAATGTACATACGTAGATGAAATTAAAACAAAACAAAAATGATGGAATTCGTGCCAAAATATTTTAGATGAAAAGTTGGTAATGTTAGCTGATGGATGAAAATGAAATAGAATATCAATGAAGATTTATACGGATCATAGCAAGGAGGGAAAGGAAGCAGACTTTAGGACGAAAGAATTTATGAACTGTTAGTCTTCCACTTGAAAGAAGAAGAAGGCCAAAAATTTTGATATAAAAAAATGAATGTTTAGGCGACGTATAAAGTAACCCAGTTTTACCCTCCGTGCTTTTATTGTTTTGTGCCGGGTGTTGCATAGAACTGAGTAACTGTTAATGGATTTGATTTGAAATTTCTCTGGTCGCAGTGCTCGTGATAGAATGCGACATGCCTTTTATTTGTGGACATTCTGCTATCACCTCGAAAGCCCTTCCCTCTCACCGTATTTTCTGGACAGCTGAAACCCGAAACTCAACCTCTTCCATATTTAATCCTCTGGGCCGAGAAAGTTGGAGCAGTCTCATACTAAGCGACCACGTGACCACATCGCATCGACATAACTCCGCGCGGGCAGGAAGGACAGAAGGCTACGTTCCAGTTCACTGCGCTCCCTATGTGGTATTTCTTTTCCCGGTTTTTTCTTCCCTCTTATAGATGTCGCCTCCCGTAACCGGTTAGACTGACTGAATCTTTCCGCTTTCGCCATTTGCCGCATCATTATTTTTTAAAAGCTAACTGGCCTCTTAGAACAAGCGCAAGACTTTTGAGTTTATTTTTTTAAGGAAGGAAACTTATAAAACAAAGCGTAAACAGTATCGAAAATAATAACTCGATTGCTTCCTTAGGGGCCGTCCATTAATTACGTGAGGTGTTTTTCAGGAAATCCGGACCCCCCATTTTTCTGGTGATATCTGGTCGACCCCCCCCCTAAGATGACGTGAGATTTTGCCATGACCTCCCCCCCCCTGATAATCGACCTCGTAGCTCTTCTCCTCCCGAGGGCGATTATACACACCCCCCCCCCAATCCCCCAAGGTCGGTTTCCGCGTCGATTCTAGACCTTTTACCCCCCTAAAGTCGAAATCCGCGTCATTTGTAAACTTTTTTTTAAGCTCTACACTCCAAGAATTTCAAACCCTCATGTGAGATTTCCGTCGATCCTCCCCCCCTTCCCCCTTGTTGATATTTGGTGAGATTTCGCCGGACCCCCCCCCTATTTCACCTCACATAATTAATGGACGCTCCTATATAAACTTTCATTGCGGCAATTACAAAAGAATTTCGCAGTTGATTAAGGCTTGATACCTTCATAACAAGAACCGTCTTGTTTCTGGACATTTTACTACCCAAAAACAAAGCTGAGAGTTCAACAAAACACCATGAGAAACTCAGTGATGTCCCATGAAACGATTGCGAAAGATTTCTTCCAATGATGCAAGCAAGTAAGTACCTGTGTGAAGGTCAGCATCGAAGCGACATTTAAAGCTTAGAAAACAGCAGCGTTCTCAGGTATTTTCCAAGCTGCTGAACGGGGGCACCCGAAGCTTCACTCATAAATCCTCTCACACATCCCACCCAAAACTATCCACTACCCCACAGCCTTCCCCACTCCGGGAAACAGGGCATCACAGCGGGAGTGCCGAGCCAAGGAGCTCTTCGCCACCCATTACGAGAGTCCATGGGGAGGGGCGCGGGTGCGGCGCCTGCCACTATCCAGGCCGAGGACACTCGAGAACCTGGCGGTAGAGCTGAAGCCTCTCCGCTAGTCCCGCGAGCGCCCGAGACGCGGCACAGACAGAGCACCGGGTTAGAGGGTCCGGTCAAAGGGAACAACTGGATTGACATCCTTCAAATCCCTCACGGATACCCCTCGACTACCCACCACCCAGCATCCACCACCGCCGCATAACTACCCGCCATTTACAGCCACACGCGGCACAGCCAGAAACTGTAATACTGCAGTTATAGAGGCGGGGAATGTTAATATTAGATGCATTGTCTGAATAAAAAGTTTAAAATGTAACGGGGCAATTGGAAAAATCATATGCACGTTCACTATGTTCACTCTCTCACAGACCTCCTGCGAGCTACTTTCCTCCACCTACAAAGACTTCAAAACTGGTGCCTAAGGACCATCCTATGTGCACCAAGATTAACATCAACAGCTCTTATACACAATGAAACTGACACAGAAACAATACGAACAGAAATCTTTCGTCAAACAGAAAAGTTTCATGAAAGAATAGAAAAATTCAGAGAAAGTGACGAGAGGCTCCATACCCTTGGCACCACGATGCCAAGGCACTGGCACTCCCATCGAGTACCATTAAGTATCATATATACGCCGGAATAGCACTGATATGATTACAAGAAAACTGTAGGGGTTTTTCACGTAAGGTTGTCCTAGACGACCATAGCCATGTTTTCCCCTCAAAGCGCAAAGTCCCCAAAACAACCCTATCCAATACAAAGTGACACATAGCAGTAGAGCTACCTAGGTGGCGGGACATGCACAAACACGCCGTTAAGGCAGCGCACTTTTAAAAAAAAAAAATAAAAAAATCCTCTCCAGGAAGGGAGACACCAGCACGAAGATGCAATATATCTCCCAGTCAGAGGACACCTTCTCTTGTTTCTATCGGGGGGGAAGGGGAAATCAAGGTTCGATAATTTTTTAACAGACCTGTAATATCCGAAACTTTTGCTCACTGATTTGTCGATTTAGTTTCCAGAGCAGAGAATTTGAGGGAATGTGTAAGTAGACCTTGACAGCCAAGTATATTCTTCAACCGGAGCGCTTCTTGGCATTGCCCGCAATGTTAATAGTTCTGTTGCCATTGCTAGCCTCCATAACGTGCGGGTATCCCAACTATATTTCATAACGCTAATGGACATGTAATAGGCCAGTCCTGGTAGCCTTGTACTTGCCTTACGGTATGAGATTAGTGTTTCCGAGACCGATCCTGGGCATGCGATGATTCAATCAAATGGTGCTTAATACAGCATAAGTCAAATGATCTTGGTAACATATAGCGATCTTCAACCGTAGCGCAAAGTGAAACGGGAAACCAACATGGTGGGTGAGCGGTAACGCTAGCGCCTTCAATTCCTAAGGACGTGGGTTCACATCTCCATACGGTCACCCAGATTTCTGTTTTACACATTTTCCCGAATCACTAGGCGAATGGTAAACTAATCTGTTAACAACTTACAAAGTAAAGTAACAAATTTAAAACTCCTAGGAAATAGCTTCTTGAGACAGAGTGGGTAGCAAACATCGTCTACAACTGGCAACATTACCCGCCACTAGTGTTTTGATTTCCGGTGAAAAAATTAAAAATTATTTTAGTCCAATACTGGAGTAATTTTAACCAATCCCCTTTAATACTCTTTAGCATCTAATACAAAATTTCACAAAATTATGAATAAATGTTAATTTCGTTCAATGAAACACTAAACATATGAAATTTGAATGCTGAAACTTAATCTGTTTTTGGGCAATGAATCTTTCGGTGCGGACTGTAAACAATTATAAAAATTAACAATCCCTTCCTAAAATTTTGGAAAGAAGATTGAAGACTAAACACAACTGTAAACTTCAGCTGACAGTAGCAGTTCTCCCGCACCAACATTTTCCCATATCACCAATTTTTTCTGAGGCTCTTTGACTGCAATATTAACACACAGAAGCTTTCGTTTAGGAATTTTATTTTGTCTCAGTGTTTCCGGTAAGTTGTTTAGAATTTCCCTCCGTAATATATTCCAATCCCTCCTTCGCTTGCCTACAATCAAAATATTCCCACTTTCTTAGGCCTAAATTTAGTGCCAGCTGGGGGTCATGGTCATCTCTTCCTTCCCATACACTAATCCTAATTCTTCCACCAATATTCATCCAAGCTTCGTCGTCAACATCCGCCTTGTATAAAGTAATCAACATATTATCAGATAAGTATAATCTGCCTCCGAAGCGGCATGCGATACTCGTATACTTTCATCTTTTAAATAAACTAATACAATGGCAGTAACCTTAAGGTGCAAACTTGTTTGAATTTGTATTGGAAAAAATAAGTTTTAAATCGCATTTTAATCTGACTCTCGTCACTAAAATTTCAGATATTAATAAAATCAAACAATTGTGTTGTCTAAATTCTGTCGTACATTTTTTTGAAGCACCCTGTATATATAAAGGTTAGGAAAGCTTAAAAATGAGACAATGATTAGGAAACTAGCAAAATGAAGTATTTATTTGAATTATATTTTTAATTAGTCTTTTGCAAAGGCAATTTGAAATTACTGGGATTTATAAATTAGAAATTCGAATAGAAAGATAGAATAAAAGTAAAACGAGGAACGCTGAAAGAGAGGCAGTGTTGAGATTCTAATCTAATTGGAATTTATAAATCCCAATATTTTCTCTCTAAACTTTGCATAAATAAAATTTTATTAACCCGCTTTCCTTGAATTCTGTTTCGTTGTTGATTTAAAACCAAAGTTAAATATTTATAAGCTATTTTGTACAATTTTTGAAACTGTTGTTTATAATCGGACCATACTTCTAACGGATTTTTACTAAGCCGGTCAACCGGAGTTCTCAAGTAGACAGACAGCTCGTCGGAAACACTTTCTTCGGTCTTGTTTGATTTCCAGTTTCTTTGAACTAGTTTGTGATGATCGGTTCAAACACTGAAATCTTCCGATGTTTTGTCTGAACTATCTGAATCAGATTCTGTTCGCATTTCTTCCAGCTCCCTCTTCTTCATATCTTTTGAATAGCATTTGAAGCCATCGGGTCTTCAAAATGTAGTTTTTTGGACCGTGGATCCAATAAGGTCGCGATAGCTAAAGAAGAAACTTGTTCGATAACACCCATCCGTTTGTTGATTTCTTTTAGGACGAGCTTATGTACTTCCATCACTAAAGGTTCATCAGTTTCAACTGATTTGAGTTTTGAAAGCATGCAGTGCACTAAAAGGATCACTTTACTGCTGGTACAATATTTATCCCCAGATATTTCTTTAGTTGCTGCTTCAAGTGGGCGTAGTATGTTAGAAGAAATGACGCGATATTTAATTCCAAACCAGTCAGCATTCGAGAAAGATTACATTCATTTATAACATTTTTAAGCTCCAAAAATTATTGAATCATATAATATGTGCTATTCCAGCGTGTTGGCAGGCCTTGTTTTAAGTTTATTTCAGCACTTACTGACTTTCTCAAATTGTCGCTCCCAAACAACTGTTTTTAAAGAAAGTAACAATGGTCTTTATTTTTGACAATATATTTACTAAAGGTATTTTGAGAATATTTTGAGCAACTAAATTAAGTGTGTGAGCTAAACAAGGGATGTGCTTCTTCTTTCCTAATCCTAATTCTACAGCTTTTACCATATTCGGGTCGTTATCAGTAACGACCGCAGAGACTTTGTCCGTATCAAATCCCCAATCGTTGCAGGTCTTAAGGAGCATGTCTGCTATATATTCCGATGAATTACTTTCATTGAGTTCATAAACTCCTAATGTCACTGATTCGAACACTGTGTCTAGAACAAAATGCGCTGTGACACCCAAAAAGCTGCGCATCTGCATGTCCGACCATATATCACTTGTCAGTGTGAGGTGTTCAACATTTGAGAGTTTTGATTTTATTAATGTTGCCAAGACGTCATACTTGTCATCAAGCCACCGTGTCACAGTTGATCTGCTGGGTATTTTATAATGAGGAGCAGTAACTTTAAGCAAATTTTTGAAGCCTACTTGGTACTTTTAGCCTTTCCTACACTGTCGGGAAATTTCATGTCAACTGTATTTTTTTTTGTTTTATCAAAATTAAATTAAAAGAAAAATGTGATGTGATTGGGAGGTGACAAAATAAAATATAGCAATACAATTCCCTGCCTTTTGTTTTGCTTTAAAACCAATCATATAACGTAGTTTTTTTGGTAGTTTTATCCAAGTTAAAAAAAATGAGATTTTGTAGATGAAAAAATATCGTATAGCGATACAAGTTCCCGTTTTTTTTGTTTTGCTTTAAAACCAATCACATCGTGTAGTTTTTTTCTTGTTTTATGCAAGTTAAAAGAAAATATTTAATGTTGATTTTGTAGGTGACAAAAATAACGTATAGCGATACAATTTTCCAGTTTTTGTTTTTCCTTAAAACCAATCGTGTTGCATATGTATTTGTTTTTTTTATTCAATTAAAAAAATGTAATTTGATATTTTAGGTGACAAAAATAACGTATAGTAATACGATTTTCTGTTTTTGTTTTGCTTTAAAACTGATTCTATCACGTCGAAGAAACGCATGTGTTCTTTCGATGTATCGAATGAAAAACATTGATGCATCGTTAAACATCGAAAGTAAACGATGCATCGGATTGATTCGATGCATCGAATAGTAAATATCGATCTTATCGATACATCGATGAATATCGAGCATCCCTAATGAAGGGACTTCAAGACGCATAGATATAATAAAAATTAGCAATTGCTGAAGTGAGAACTAATGTTGACACTGACTGCTCTGGAGAAATTAAAGTTACAGAAGAGACTTGGCCTATAGAAGTAGAATCTACCAGGAACTTTATAAAACATAGCATTATTCAAGTCCAGGAAAATAACATTGGATACATCACTAACAACAAAAGGCAGATCTGAATGAAAGATGAAATCCTCGACCTTATGGATGAAAGAAGGAAATATAAAACCAAGGATTCCATAAAATACAAAAGCCTGCTCAAAGACATACGCAGAAAATGCAGAGAAGCGAGGGAAACATAGATGTCTGGAAAATGTAAGGAAACTGAGATATTCCAGGAGAAACTCGATCACTTCAGTTTATGCAAAAATATAAAAGAGCTGAGTAGTTCTTTTTTTTATGGCTTTAGTCCTAGTGGATGTCGAGGTAATGAGAGGTGGCAAAGGACTGGGGGAAAGGAACGGGAAGGAACTCGACCATGGTATTTTGAAATTTGAAACAAGGATCCCGGCATTTGGTGGTTAGAAATATTAGTGCCTCTTCTAGGTGAATGAAGACAAAGCTCTTTCACGATTGCTGCAAAATTTCGTTTTCCTGACTTGCGAAGCTGCACTTCGGTTGCCATCGAAATTTCTTCTTGGCTTGCCGTTTTAGGGAGATGCTTGATTCGTCGTCTTTTTGCTTTACTATTTGAACTCTCAAAGTATTTTTGTGGTCTGCCATATATGCCCCAACTCGTCCCAGGAAGTGCAGTTTTGGTGACAATATCAGGTAATGAAACGTTTAATTCTAACCACTTAGAATATGTGTTTAGGAAGCGGTCTCTATGTCTTCCCGTTTTACACCATCTTTGCTCAATTTTTAGAGAATCAATTCTGATGGTAGCTTTTAAACTCATTATAATGTCATTTGAAAACGATGTGTCACTTAGTTACTGCAATACAAACTGTAAAAAAGCATCTATCCTTGATTGTTTTGCGTTAGCAAACCATACATTGAAAAATTCTGTACGCGAAATTTGTGCAGTCATTCTGAAAATGAAGAAAAGTTTTATGGGTGTCGCAAACATGCGCAAACAAATGAACGTAATTCTTGTAGTTAATAAGTAGAACTTTCAAATAAATATAGAAATAGATTGGTATAATGTGGTATAATAAACTAAAACTCAAAATGAAACTGGCTCAGTAGTTTTTCTTTATCAGAAATAATCTCGCTCTGTTTTAATGATGCTCATGATTCAGTTTTAAAACGTATTACGGAAAAATCATGCTTAAACTTATCTTGGAACTCACCAAAAGCAATAGGAACACACAAATTCCTAATACCACACAGAAAAACAGCGTAATCATCGACCAAACTCAGTCGAATGGCGCTGCCGAATGGAGCACTTGATCGGTGGGTCACAGGAAGCCCATTGTTTAAATTATTTTTTCTATTGTTAGGCGCAGATACGCGTAAAATAAACCTTTGTTCCTAATAATATAGTTTGTCTACTTTAAATATAAATAACTATTTTTCCTTTGTAGACTATTGTCAAAATTGACTTTTGTCCCTCTAGATTTGGAAAATAACACACTGTGTGGCGTCTTCCCGAATGAGAGACCACGCTCGGTGGCTGAGTAGTGTGAAAAGGAATCGGCGCGGACAAATACTGAGGAATGCAAACAATGAAATTATGCTGGGAGGTGAAGGAAAACGTAAAAGATGCAAGGAATATATCGAACTTCTTTTTAAAGATGGCAGAGATGATCCTCCTCCATCAGACGAATGAATCAATGAAGTCAGTCCAGAAATCACAAAGAGTGATATAGTACATGCCATTAAACTTGAGAAGAATGTAAAACCACAGGTCCTGATGGAGTTTACACTGAAGTTATAGCTGAGCAGGATTAGGAGGGTCTCAGACTCCTAACATACTGTAATTGTTCTATGTTATTTATACATCAGGAAAGATACCTGATGACTGGCTGAGATCAACTTTCATATCACTGCCGAAAAATATTAACTCCTCACAATGTGTTGACTATCGTATGATCAGTCTGATGTCGCATGTACTGAAAATATTTCTGCGAATCATACAAACCCGCATTTAGAGGAAGTATGAATCTCATATGCAAGATATGGCTTTCGATATGGGCTTGGCACATGTTAAACACTCTTTTTCCTTAAATGCATTAGTGAAGACGCACAGGGACATGAATCTTGATGTGTATGCCTGTTTCACGAAATCACTGCAAATTAATGACAGGATTGTTTCCTTTTCTCTCGTCTCCAACCCTTTACCACCGTTAATGACATAGATTTCGACGAGGCATAAAAAAAAAGAATTTACATATTAGTAATTGATTTTATTCGTCTGCATTATGTTCATAACTCACATTATAATTATAAGAACGATGAAAAAGACAACGCATATCAGAAACTGCACAGTAAATTTCTTTTTATTCCTAAACCCCCTTCGAACTCATTTAAATAATTTACCAGAGATTTTATGAAAGTATTTTCTTAAACAATAGAAGGTGTGAACGTCAGCAGAATAGGTTGTACCATTCAGCAAATTCCCTCTTTCAAAAACTTGGCCACTGCTTTTGATGATCACGGAGATTCAAAACGAGAGATAGGAAACAAACTTGAACAGGCTACAAGATGATTCGATTTTTCTCTGTTCCGACCTCAGCCTATAAGTACGAGGGTGGTCCCAGAAGTACCCGACCTAGCAATGAAAAACATTTTTTTTTTTTGGAAAACACTGTATTTATTTTTCAACGTAGTCTCCTTTCAGCTCTATACATTTATTCCAGCGATTTTCAATAGCTTCGATACCACTTTTATAAAAAGAACGGTCTTGCTCCTAGAAATAGCCGACATCACTTCTTCGTTGGTAGAAAATCTTTGACCACTGAGCCATTTTTTTAAGTTCGGGAACAGGAAGTAATCCGAGGGAGCTAAATCTGGCGAATAGGGTGCATCAGGTAGCAATTCGAACTTTAATTCATTAATTTTGGCCGTTGCAATAACGGGTTCTGTGAGCTGGAGCATTGTCGTGATGAAACAACACTTTCTTCTTAGCCAAATGTGGTCGTTTTATCTTGATTTCTTCGCTCTGCAATAACTTCAAATAATAATCGCCGTTGATTTTTTTTTTCCTTTTTCAAGATAGTCAATGAAAATTATCCCATGCGCATCCCAAAAAACAGACGCCATGACCTTGCCTGCAGATGGAACGGTCTTGGCCTTCTTTGGAGCAGGTTCTCCCTTTTCAGTCCATTGTTTTGATTCTTCTTTTGTCTCTGGGGTGAAGTGATGGACCCATGTTTCATCCATGGTTATGAAACGGCGCAAAAATTCAGCTTTGTTGCGGTGAAACATCGCTAAACACTCAATTGAAACATCTTTACGACACTGTTTTTGCTCGAGTGTGAGCAAACGCGGCACCCATCTTGCACATAACTTTCTCATGTCCAAATTTTCACTTAATATGCGATGTACAGCCAGTGGCGTAGCTAGGTCAATAAGGGCCCCGGTGCAAAAAATTTATTTTGGGCCCTCAGGATGGGCAGTGGTTGGGGCCCCCCCTAAGCAGCGAGGGCCCTTAGTGAGGGGCTCCTGTGTTCTCAGCAGGGGACGACGGTAGAGCTAAAAAAAAAAAAAAAAAAAGGTCGCCACTTTGCCGTGAAGGCTCGTGGACCCTCGAAACTGCACTTGAGGGCCCCTAGAGGTGCGCTTAGGGGCCCCTTGAGGTATGCTTGGTGGCCCCCTGAGCGTGAGGGCCCCGGTGCACTGCACCGCCTAGCCCCATAGTAGCTACGCCCCTGTGTACAGCACTTTTTGAAATGCCTACTATGTCTGCTAGCTCGCGCACTTTCAGTCGACGATCATCCAGTACCGTTTTGTGGATTTTCTTCACCATTTCTGGAGTCGTCACCTCATTTGGTCGACCACTGCGATTTTCGTCTTGGCATCTCGTACGACCTCGTTTAAACTCTGCCACCCAATATTTTACTGTTGTAAGCGAACGAGAAGACTCACCCAGAGTAGAATCTAGCTCAGTTTTTATATCGGTTGGGCTGAGGCCTTTCAAATGAAAGTATTGTATCACATAACGATGATCAATTTTCACAAATTTACTCACAACGTTCAAGATTAATTGTTGCCAAACAAATACAAAACAACGTAGCGTCTTCAAACTTGAAACTTGTGCTTCATAGACTATGTGCTTTGAAATAAAGGGATATTTTTCAAGCAACTACTGCCACCTCTCGGTCAGGCCGGGTACTTCTGGGACCACCCTCGTATCTGACATCCTGCAGGCGAGATGTTAAATTTCCTTTATACTTTTATACAGTTATGAAAGCTCGTTTCAAGAAAATAACCTCTAAAAGTAAACGAATACATTGTCAATGTGTATACACTGTCTTATATAGCGCATGTCATATACTTAAAAAGTCTCTAGCAAGGAGAACCTAAACGACGCGCAAATGAAGTAGTCCTTACGAAATTACAACGTCAGCCTCAAAATTGTGGTTGTGAAAAATTGAATTGCTAGGTACAGGATTTCTGAAAAGGTAGGACGTAATGAATTAGGGTAGGGTGGTGGAAGTGAAAACATGGCTGTCACAATGTTCTCGGACCATTGCTGTTCATAATTCAAATTAAGGTTTGTATTGGAAGTTAAGTTTACCGGTTGTAACACTTTTTTTTTTTTTTTTTTTTAAGAATTTGGCCATTTATAAATCGCTTGGATTCTAAGACTGCAGTCGTTTTGCAACATAATGCTATATATGAAGATTGAAAATGGACAGAAATCGTATCAGTTACAGGGCAATCTGCGTAGTAAATAGAGCTGAACTGATCAAAGAATGAAGATAAATGCTGAGAAAAATCAGTTTGTTAGATACACAGGTAACTGATTTACTTATTTGAAGAAAGATAGGCACCAGAAATATTTTGTGTTTTGGACTAAAATATCAAATTAATAAGAAGAATTAACACTTTCACTTAAAAAATAATAATAGCATGAACAAGCGCTCATTATACTTATTTAAAGTGTACCCAGTATTGACTAAACACGTGTATAAAACTCCGGCTAAGCGTCAGTCGAACCTGTTCCAAAATGGGGTATATTTTTTTTTTAACTGCTTAACGTCTCTTAACAGAGAGGTCTTTAGAGACGGGAAGAGATTGGAGGGGGGGCAAGGAATTGGAAGGAATTCGGCCATGGCCTTTTGAAGGAAGCATCCCGACATTTGTCTGGAGTGATTTGGGAAACCATGGAAAACCCATATCTGGATGCCCGGACGGGGATTCGAACGCTAACCATTACAACACCACCATGCTCGGTGAATTAGGGTATTGAACATTGATCACTTTAATATGCAAGGAGCAGAAATTTTTGAGAGTAGTGTTTGATCATATGAGCTATGCCAGGACGCTCCGTGGTTCGGATTCCACGTTAAACTGTAGGTCCCAGAGGAAAGGAACTGGCCGTCCTACCTCTGACACAATGGCTTAGTATGCTTCCTTCGGGAGAATTCAATCAATCTTCGGGTAAGTTTTTTTAGTTAGTCCTTAGTTCTCTCTGTGCCAGTGTCTCTGCAACACAGAAATTTAATCATTTTTTCGATAAATCGTTTTCATAAATGGCGATTTTCTTTTTTCCCCAATCTTTACGCTTGCCCTCCAGGCTAGGTTTTCTGTTTGAAGTGGTGCTGATGTTTTGTATTATGTAGGGCTCACATACTTCGTATTTGGTCTCGGCCGTGAGTGGTTTTATTTAAGTTTCATGACATCCGCCCTTTGCTGAATCAATATATTGTGTGGGTTAGGAGGCAAATGCTATTTAAGAAATAAATAAATAAAAACTTCTTTACCACCAAAGCTTCATTGGTCTGCCAAGGCATTTGCTGCTTCTGGTACATATTTTCTTATTATCATTGAAATCCTTTCTTCTTCCATTATGTGTAAATATTCTATCCATTGTATGTATGTTTGTTCGTTGGGACCAACTAGGATCACGTTAAGCCTTCTTGTACGAGTATTTGAGGGCGGTTTTCATTTTCTTTTGGTCCCAGAAGTCCTTCATTCGTTTTGAGTGGGCCTATTTGCGCTCTTCTGTCCAAGGGGTATCGGGTCTAATTTGGATCGTTCTTCTCGATTTATCCTATATGTCACTAACTTCTTCTGAAAGAGGTCTCTATCAAAAGTATTTTTGGGCTTTAATCCCAACAAATGAAAGTCTTATTTTATATTTACAAAACAGGTAATAGCAGTTCTGGGTTTTGTATAGAAGAAATTAAAGATTTTAGTAGACAGTTTTCCTCCATTGAGTTCAGGTGGCCATAGAATCGTGCCGTCTTTTACTAATTGTTTCAGTGATTATCTCCATTCTGCTGTAGACGTCTTTGTTGGGCACCTTTTTATGAACAACGTTCTTGAAGTTGTAACCCAAATTCTTCTAACAATTTATCGCTCGTTTTTTCTCCAGTTCTGTCAGGAGATCTTTATTAGCAATCAGGATCAAGGGTATGGCTGCAGTAAGTCTCTGGCCTTGCATTCGGGAGGATGTGGATTCGAATCCCCGCCCGGCCATCCAGACTTGGGTTTACCATGGTTTCCCCAAATCATTCCAGAAAAATTCCGAGATGATTCCTTCAAAAGGCCACGGTCGAATTCCTTCATGTTCCTTGCTCTCACTCCTTTCCCGCCTATAATGACCTCGACGTTGACGAACCAGAAAAAAAACTGATCCATAATGACATATCTTAGTATTGTAAGAAAAATCTTTTTGCTGTAAATCTCTCGCGATGTTTCGTAAATCATCTGCAGCTCGTTTCGTACTATTTCATTTGTTATTTAGTCTTCTAGGTGCTTCCTTTAACCTTGTTAAGAAAATTAGCTCAGATGCTCTATACTCTTGAATGTTTCCTATGTGTCATAACCTATGTTTCGCTATATATAGTGCAACCTGTGATTTAAAGACGAATTTTTAAATATGTTAGATGTTATTCCATATCAAGATACCGAGCGAGGCGGGTGAGTAATCACCTCGACGTCGCTGATGCGTAAAGCCATAAGGTAAAAAAGAAAAAAAATAAGCGTTACGGAAGTAACTTTGTTAATTTTACTGTTGAAATCATTATTACCAGTAATATAACATTCAAAATAAATTTCACAAGACTATTAACAAAAACATTGATATGAAGAATTTGAAACTCTCTCGCAGGCGAGAAGTAAGATAATTGCGTATTAAATTTAACACAGGAAAGGCCAATATTGGCCTCCTACCTATCATTCGGGAGGACCGGGGTCAAACTCGGTTCGGCCATCCTGTCTGAGGTTTTCCGTGGTTTCCCTCAGACACTTAGGCGAATGCTGGGATGGTTCCCTACAAGGCCACGGCCGACCTTCCATCCCCCTTCCCTCCCCGTAGAGTAGTTGGCTGAAAAGAGTCTCCTAGACTCTCCAGCAGCCCGCCTCCCAGCCTTCTGCTGGGAGAAATGAAATCGTAAAAAAAAAAAAAAAAAAAAAAAAAAAAAAAAAATAATTGTTAGTGCCCCAAACTAAAGAATATATTTCATCCATACATAATAGCCCTCTCAATTTTAGAAAAATTTAGTGATGAAGACAACAGAAAACATTTCCCACATCTAATATCGCAGGTACTGCTCAAACATTGCAGTCCATTTATACCGAATACTTCTATGCATTAATAGTCTAAAACCATTACCAATGCAGCAAGGGTTACTGTATATATTTTGATATATACAAAGAACAAGTACAGTCCCAAAATCAATTCTCACCCCTCTTTTCATCTCATCATCATTAAAATCCTAATGATTATAGTTATTGTTATTATTTATAGTAAACTGTTAACAATCACAAAAATTCTATTTTTAAAATCACTAAAAATTCTGTGTTGTTTCAATTATTAAGTTTTAAAATAACTTCATCATCAAAAGCTCTGCTTGATGTTAAATTGCTAATTGCTGCTACATTTCTAAAGCTGTTAAACGTGTCCTTTTTTTTATAATATAAAATATATATAAATACTGTTACTTCTAAAAAAAATATTACTGTCTGTTATAATTGCTACCATTTTAATTAATAAAAACTCTTGGGGGCATAAGCATATCAAAAGCCGAAAAGGGCAATTTTTATGCCCTCCAACGGCTGGGGAAATGAAAGGTTTAAAAAAAATAAGTGTTTGACACCGAGATGGGAGGAGGCCGTTATCGGCCTCCTACCTATCATTCGGGAGGACGAGGGTCAAACCTCGTTCGGCCATCCTGGCTGAGGTTTTCCGTGGTTTTCCTCAGCCACTCTAGGCAAATGCTGGGATGGTTCCCTACAAGGCCACGGCCTACCTTCCATCCCCCTTCCCTCCCCGTAGAGTAGATAGGCTGAAAAGAGTCTTCGCGACACTCTAGCAGCCCGCCTCCCAACCTTCAGCTGGGAGGAATGAAATCGTAAAAAAAAAAAAAAAGTGTTTGATTTGTGGGATTAAATCGTTCTGTCTTTGCTGAGGTGACTTCAGAATTATTGCAGTGGTTCTTTAGTATCTGCACGAAGTCTTCATTTGATTCTTGCCTTTGTAAATAATCGAAGACTTTGCGGTTAAAAGTTCTGGCTAAGATCGGCGGCCTTCCCGACAGGAATAATTAGTTTTCATGCTCCCACGATGGTGCCACCGTATCATACCAATAGCATGGTAACTGCAGTTGGAATTAGGGCTGTCGATATTTTAAAAAATATCGGATTTTCGATATATCGAAGAAAAAGTATCGATATATTGACCCTATTATATAATAACATTGTTACAAAAACAAATCATTTTAAAAAAGGTCGAAGTCTTGTGGCTATTTACTGATGAAGAGTTGTGAGATATTCTTCTGAATCAAGTTATGATTTTCTGAAACAGAATGGTTTTTCATGACGTTACGGATAAATCTTTCTTTTTTTTTTTTTTTAATTGTGATTTAGCCATTATATATATTTACTAAAAGGAAAGGCATAATGTGTAAGATTTACTCGAAGACTTGTGAATCCCGAAGGAGGATCGAGGGAAATCTTGGCCTTCGCCAATTTAAAACATCAAAAAATGCAACTCTGTAGTGGCATTTATTTATGTAGAAGTTCTACTATCAGAGTTTGCATAATGGCCAAGTCCCTTTGTTTTATTTTTTACAAGGATTGTGATATGTGGAATTTAATTTCTTTTTGTAGGTTCATAGCTTATTCTGAGTCTTCTTACTTTTTTGGATCAATTTTTTGCACATTAGCAACGATACGGTATCCGAATTTATCAATATTCCTGCTTACATCCAGTTTTCATATCGAAATACTTCCCTCGACAACGCACGCTCATGTAAAACAACGGGCTCGAGCCCGATTCGTTCTGTGGGAGCGACGCCGTTCCTGCATTGTTACCATCGGTGTAGGACTACCAATAACTTCCAAATTAAATGTAGGAACAAAGTAAAATTTAATGTGTTTTTTATGCTTCTGATCTTTGTGCAAAACTGAAAATTAAGGCACATAGTCTCATCGATAAGAAAGCAATTAACGTACAAATTTTCTCTAAGACGTTTCAGCTTTTAGATTGGTATTGGATAAACAACAGCAACTTTTCGTATGCTGTGAGGATGAAACAATATATGTGTACAAAATTAAGATTTTCTAGGACAACTGGATGTTGCATAGAATTATATGATGAGAGAGTGTCATAGTCATTTAAAAGAGTTTCAGTTCCACAAAATTCCAAACTAAAGTGATGAATGAAGCAAAATTTTACACATTAATTATGCTTTCTAAGCTCCGTTTATAAAAAAAACTTTGTGACATATAAAGAATAAGATAGAAATGTACACTGTGCTTCCAGGAATTACTTATAAAAAATAAAGTTATGTGTACCAATATTTGTCAATAACTGTTTTATAGGTTCTGATGGTAGACTATTGCAATTATTAGGCACTGGAAGATTAATTGTTGATGCAATTCTATATATGATTAAATTTATCTGCGAGGAAAGCGGAGAAATGATAACTTATTTTTTGAAAATATTGACTCCGATATACAGGCTCAATATCCTCCTGAAATATCACTCATAAATATCGATATTTTCTAAAAAAAAATGATATCGATATATTATCAACAGTTCTAGCCTATGATGACTAGGCTACCAAGTTTCAACTTTATTTCAACTACTGGTAGTGTCAAAATGCATACAAACGGTTCTTACCAGAACCAATTGATTACTAATTTTGAGTCATCCATCGTTCCAACGAGTAACTAACAATCGGCCGCTGCATTTCTTCTGAGAAAATAATCTACACCTAACAGTTTCTTCCTATAAAATCTTCCCTATACATCGAAGAACACAAAATTCTCTACTGTGGCTGCATATATATTTAGACTCTTCGTTAATAGTCTCAATCAACCTAAAGATTTCAATGTGGGATCACTTACTATGAAAAGTTATGCCGGCATATTGGAACATCACAAATGTTCATTCGAACAACAGCAGCCCCAACACAATCAACTGCTATACAGCAAACAGTTCTGTATACAATTCTTGAGCGCCTCAGATCGTAAAGCAAATCAAACCCCATTACCAAGACCCAAAATTCTCATAGGTGCTCAAATACATATCTCCGCGAAACAATAAAGGAATACCTCGCAAGGCCATTCTGATATCAGCGACAACCATCCCAAACACTCCATATCACGCTACCTATCCCCCCCAAAATTTCCAACTCTCCAATGTGTAGGTTCTGCTGAATAGTAGACTTTTTTCTGCTGTAGATAATGAAATCGATATCATCAACCTCCTGGTATGTGGACGTTCAGCATTCCGAACCACCCTTTATTCAATTTCCTGCAATTTCCGCGAAACACTTCATGTTATTGTTCGAATTATCCCTGATAATAGTGTTGGCGTTTTCGTATCATTTCCTTGCCCACAATCCTCTCCCAGCCCTAATGATACCCCCTTCCCCTTCGCCCCCAATTAGTAAGCAAGTAGTCGAAACATCATAAGCAACGTAGGTAGATAATCCGGAATTCTACAGCTCCTATAGACCAAGAAAACCTCGGTATTTCCTCCAGCTTTTTTATGCACGTAGTTTTGGGCCGCGGTCATAATAATTATGGCCAATTGATAATTATTATCAATACATCCTCTGACACATTACTTCTCACTTGTCTGTCAAAGATTGGGCTGCAAATATGCAGAAGATTCTTGCAATAATGTACTCGGATGTCTAGCCAAGTCACCAGAAGATGCCGACAGTAATTTGGTTCGCCGAAATGTTATGTGTAAACAGTTTGTTCATTCGGCTAGTCACTTTAGAACATTATATTAATTCACAACGTCGGAAAAACTTGGTTTTTCAGAGTCCCAGATGCCCTTTCTGTTCTGGACGACATTCCCGGACTGATATACTTGTAGCTTAGTGTGCTTTGTAACGTTTCGCTGAATCTATTGCAGACTTTCTCAGCACTTCGCCGAAGGCTCGTATCTGGCTGGTTTCACGGTACGTAATTTTGAGCACGTCATATGCATCACGAATAGTTTTTTGTTTCGATGTTGAAGATATCGATGATTAATTTTTTTAGTCATGGACGGGTTGACCGTGTATACTAGAGAGTACGCTGCATTTTTTTAGTCACTTTTTCAGTGTCCGTTAGAAGCAAATAAATACAACAGTGATCATTAATTTCTAGAATCATTTTCTTATCACGATACAAGAGTTAACTGTACTCTTGCTCATGCGATAGTTTTTTTTTTTTTTACTAGCGAAAGTTGTGGTTGATACTTAGTGTTACAAATTGAAAAAAAATATTTTTTTTAGCTTTGTGAAGAAAAAAACATGAAAAAAAAACTTGGAACCCTTGTTTTTTTTCTTAAATTTGGCTTTTTTTTCAGAAAACAATATATTTGACAAATTATAGTTTTCTTTACGGAACTTACATTTTACATGTGTTTTAAATCTTACTAAATCATATAATGTCTTACATAATGATTCATAAATGTATCTATGTAGCTAACATAATTTTATTCATCCTCTATGTCATTACCACATTCACTAGTATCAGCACTACCAACATTAGTTTGGTCTGTGTCGGAATTTTCTGTTTCTTCTTCTGTCTGCTTTAGATACATAACTTCAGAAATAGTTAAATTTTCTTTTACTGTTGGTTCTTGTTTGTACGCAAAAGATTTTGAGATTACAATTTTAAATTGTGAGCAAAGTACACACTGCACATAAAAACTGCGCAGATAATTCTGTATTACGGTCTTTTAAGTTTGAATTTAAATCTATTATCATACAAAATTGGAGCTTTATTTCTTTTTCGATCTTTGGTTTACGCCAACGGTTGCAAGGAAACAATTCATAATTACTGACAATTTAGTGACTCAGTATCACTATACGCTGAGAGTTTAACAAGTGTTGGAATATAATGAAAGTACAATAAGTAATAAAAAGAGGCAAGAAACCATAGATAAATTTAAAGTTCCTAATTTTTTGAAAAAATACGTAGGTCTACTGATAACTAAACCAGAAAAATTAAAAATTAAGATAAGTACTTAGTATAAACTCTAAAACGGTCATATTAAACGATAAATGCCTTCAAATCTGAGATTTAGTAGTTATGAAAAAAAACGTGTCCCAGAAAAATAACGCGTTTTTTTCATTGTTTTTTTAATGCTTTTTTTTCAAGCCTGAAAAATCATGTTTTTTACAACACTATTGATACTTCACGCGAATGAATGTAGTTTTACATGTTTCACGATCTGCGAAGCCTAGACCTGAATGATAGCTAAAATTCCGCGGTACAGCCTAAGGTACGAAGATTTCAGCATTTAATTTTACTATACGGAGCTGACTAGAATCTAGTGTCAATTCAACAAACTGCTTCCCGCAACGAAGGCTCTCTTCCTATCCTTGTTTGAAATCTGCAGCGGCCATTTCGGATAGCCAAGAAAATTAAAATTATTTGATTCAAATATTAGTTCATAACAACCACGCTGCTATTTTCTTATTCACTGTCCACTTCCGCGTGTCTCTCACTTCTCGTGTCCCACTGACCGGTACTGAACATATGGTTTGGTATTTCCTAGCTCACCAGTCAAGTTTTCTCACATGCTACTCTGTCCAGTTCTTGAAATAATTGAGTCTCCGGCTCAAATTTCACCCCAGGATTTATCGGTGGAGCTGCCGCACTAAAGGTGAGATTCCTATGCAGCGTCAAACGGTGCCGACTGCTTGCAATGGAGTCTAATGGGACCGCTTCCTATGAAGCGCAGCTTTAACAGTCACATATCATGTAGACACAGTCGCAAGCGGAACAGTCGAAATGTGTTTGAAGGAAAGATGAAAATTTAGAGGAAATTTTGCCCAAATTTCACCACTGTACAACGAACCAATGAAGAGCAATGTTTGAAGACAAATAACTGAATTCGTTGCGATCAGGTAAAAAGTACAATACAGTCTACCCTAAGTTTATTTATATTGTCTATTATCTTTGTGGTATTTGTTATTATCTATTTGTTACTATACACTCCTTGAAACGGTACAAGTTGCTTCGCGATATAGAATTACAATATAACGCGTGGTCAACTGTAATTTAAAAATATTTAACAGGTTGTATTAGTGATTGTTACGGATATGATTAAACGGAAATATTCTGCCAAGTCACAGTAATCTTATTATTTTTACTTCCATAGAAACTGAAGTGTTGTATTTTCATAGAGACTTCGTTTTTATTTAGGCATTGAAGAGGGCTTCAAATATTACCCAGAATTTGCTCGTGTCGAATTTTTTGGATTGCAGCCCGGTCCATAAAAATGTTCTTTCACATATTCATCTCCCATTTTTTCTGAATAGTTATGAAACTGAGAAAAATGAAACACTCATGTCGGATATTACAAACTTTTTCCGGAGTTAACGACTTCATCGTCGTATAACTGTGTGAAGCGTTGCTACTTGTGCGTCGCTCTATTTTCTCTAGTTTCTTCCTTTCGAAGTATTGTACGTGACAGTATATCCGTACGCAGTATCACGTATCTTTTTATTTTACTCGCTTCCTTTTTTATACTTACCAGTTATTTACCGTTATTCGAATTGCTTCTTGCTGGCTTTTAATATCTGCTTCAATCCGACACCTAAATATCTGAAAAAATTTTACTTTAATATCATTGAATTTTTCACTTATTTACTTTCTGTAGTAATTCGTTCAGTTTCATTAGATCATTAAACATAAAATGTATTGCTGCAATTCTTATTAACAAGGTAATATACAATCAATACTTATCTTCTGTTATTTTCATGGTACATCGTTTTCTATATCATATAGTGTTTTACAAACCATACATTAATTCTCTTCTTCGAAACTTCATCTTTCGTTTAATTCATAGTCCGTTCATGCTTTCATCAAAATCATTTCTTTTTCGTCTCTTCTCTTCATCTATTTTATTTTTTTTAAATTTCCGCAATGTTTTTACTGGCGTCTTTGACCTTTAACCTAAATTAACAAAGCTAAAACTACATACTCTGTGACCTTAGTGCATTTCAAATATAGTTACAGTACAAACCATAATTTCCTGTAAGGGACCGTGCACAAACTACGTAGCTCGGTCCAGGGGGGGGGGGTTTGCTGGAAGGCTACGCTGGGCTACTTGGGGGGGGGGGGGGTTCCTAGCCAGACCACGTAGCTTTCTTTTCATAACATTTTTCACAGTTAAAATGAGGAACAGAACTCACAACAACATGTGAATATTTATTTCCCTCAGTTAATTATCTCCGTATGTAATTTACAATAGTCTGACAAGAGAAAACAGTAGGAAATGTCTTCTGGAATCAAAAGGGAAAAAAGCTACGTGTTGGGGGGGGGGGGGGGTAGTGGCAAAAGCCACGTAGGGCTACGTGGGGGGGAGGGGGGGTTCACAGGAGGCCAAAATGGAGCTACGTGGTTTGTGCACGCTCCCTAAGGACTATAGTATGTACCTCACAACTGCAAAATCTTAGAGGTTTGAGATGTCACTGGTAAAGCCTGCAGAATGTACCAGAATATTTAACGACTCCTTATCTGCCATTATCCTATGCCAATTCAGTAATTTAGCAACGTTCGGCATTTCGAATTTCACTTTAAGCTGTTGGTAGTTCTACCCGCGAAAAGAGACGGAACGCACAAGATAAAATCCGATGAGTGGATCATTAAGTCCACTGGAAGTTATATCTGAGTGCTGGTTTGTAAAATGATACTTTCTTCTTGTTTCTAATGGTGTTTGGAACGTTTTCAACTCTGATTATGCTGTTCCTATCATTTAACACATGCCGCGCCGCCATTAGCGCAGGACTTAATGACTGGTATAAGTTTAATTTAGAGTGCCATTAGGACCTGTGTTGCCGGCAAGAGCTTTCATCTCCGCGCACCGTAAAACACACTCACGGGTGTTTATCAGGCCTCGACTTTCCCGTCCTCTCAGTTTTGTAACAATGCCCAGTGGTGATTCAGTTTGTTTTACCGGTCCTTCGCTCGCACCAATACACACAAACTGGTTTGCGGGCTCTCTTTCATGTTTCTGCCAACTTTCTCCCCGTACAGAATGCGTGTGCCCCCGACGAGAAACGAACCCACTACGGTGTACAGTCAAATCTTCTCAGCATTGCTCACAACCTATACGCCAAAGGTATCCATTCTTTATGCTACCACGCCTCCATTTAAAAAAGTATAATCTTGGCGCCGCCCCCCCCCCCCCGATATATATATTGTGTGTGTGTGTGTTGACTATATCGTCATTAGGCGGCATTTGTCGCAACTGTTTTCCATATGATTTGCCGAATATATATATATGTAAAGATATCAATAACTGCAATAAATTTTGAAATTCTATGTTCTGTTACGGAAATTACATTTTCTGTTAAATTTTTGCGCCTCATTTTGCACTATCTAGCACCTTTCCAGGGAGGCGGGCCTCCCATTTTTTAAACTTTACATCATGTCGTTCAAACAGTCAACTTGTATTTAATATTAGCGTCAGACGACTTTCTTAACACAGAGAAATCAAGAAGCAAAATACAGTCAGAAATTCACCTTCAAAAATTTAAGATTATCAACTCAATGACTTGAGCAAGGGATGCATAAAAACTTGGTACACGACACGAAAGTTGTTTGGACCTTCTCGAAGGAGGCATAGTAAGCCATTGTGTCAGAGCTAGGACAGTCAGTTCCGTTCCTCTGGGACCTACAGTAAACCTGGAATCCGAACCATAGAGCGTCCTGGCATAGCTCATATGATCAAACACAACTTCCTGCTCCTGCCGGGGTTTGATCTCGGGACCAGACTATGGAAGCAAGCATCTTAAACACTGAGCTACCAGACCACTCAACCTATACATCTCGACAGATTTAAATATGAAGACATAATGTTACGAGGCGTATTTTTTAAGTAAGTACCGTTTTGTCACACCGTGGCTGCAGCACTACAGTCGGCGTTCCGCGCATGCGCACTGGGTACCTGCATCTCTTGCCTACGCACTGACGCCATTACAGTCTAATTCTTCCTTGTTTACGTTGTTCACTGAGTGTTTAAGATGCCTCCGATAATCGTGAGTCCCGCCAACTGTGAAGTACAGGCTGTTAGAAGATTTCTTTGTGCTAAAGGCCTAAAACCGATCGATATTCATCGTGAGATCTGTGCAGTTTACGGACAAAACATTATTAGTGATGGAATGGTGAGAAAGTGGGTGAGAGCATTTAAAGATGGCCGCACAAATGTGCATGATGAACAACGGAGTGGGCGTCCTTCGGTCGTTAATGAAAGTTTGGTGCAGAAAGTGGACAATAAGGTGAGAGAAAACAGACGCTTTACGATTTCCTCCTTCTGTGATGACTTTCCTAATGTTTCTCGTAGTGTTTTGTATGGCATTGTGACCGAGCACTTGAATTGTGCTCACGTTGGGTACCGAAAATGTTAACGGATGTGCACAAAACCAAACGTTTAGGCAGTGCATTGACTTTCCTTGAGCGGTACCACAACTATGGTGATGATTTCTTAAGCCAAATTGTTACGGGCGATGAGACATGGGTGGCCTACATTACACCTGAATCAAAGCAACAGTCCATGGAATGGCGGCATTCAGATTCACCCAAAAAAGTGAAGTTCAAGCAAACGATTTCTGCCCGGAAAATCATGTGCACAGTTTTTTGGAACAGAAAAGGAGTATTGCTTGTGGAATTTCTGCCTCATAATGAGACAATCAATGCAGCAGCTTATTGTGAGACATTGAACAATCTGCGCCGTTCAATCCAGAACAAAACTCGTGGAAAGTTGAGTAAGGGCATCGTTTAGCTTCATGACAATGCCCGTCCACATGTGGCTAACCATACCAAAGATCTCATCACATCTTTTCGATGGGAAACTCTAGATCATCCTCCATACAGCCCTGATCTGGCGCCCAGTGACTACCATCTGTTCCTGCACTTGAAGAAACACCTGGGCGGTCAGCGTCTTGAAAACGATAACGAAGTCAAAACAGTTGTGATGCAGTGGTTAACAAGTCAGGTGGCAGACTTCTATTAGGAGGGTTTTCAAAAACTGGTACTACGTTATGACAAGTGCCTCAATATTGAAGGGAATTATGTAGAAAAGTAGAGTAAGGTACAGGCTTTCATGTAAAAATAAAATTATTGAGATATATTTGAGCGTCTTTTTTAATTTCAAAACGGTACTTAGTTAAAAAATTGTAGTTTAAAAAACTAAAATCACGCTTTCGTAGTAATGTGAACTAAAAGGTTAAAAATAATATTTAAATATAAACATTTTGTTTAACAGTGATAGGACGTCCCACAATTCAGGATAAATTAATTTTTTTGAATAAGCTTAAAGTATAAAGTCACTGATTACAAAATTAACTGTAATGTTAAAAAAGCGTGGGGTGCTATTTCAGTTGTCTTATATTTTTTGTCGTTGGCTGTTTGTAAAGACAGAGTCATTGTCAAAAGTTATGTAGAGCGCACCCCACGCTTTTTTAACATTACAGTTAATTTTGTAATCAGTGACTTTATACTTTAAGCTTATTCAAAAAAATTAATTTATCCTGAATTGTGGGACGTCCTATCACTGTTAAACAAAATGTTTATATTTAAATATTATTTTTAACCTTTTAGTTCACATTACTACGAAAGCGTGATTTTAGTTTTTTAAACTACAATTTTATTTTTAACTTTTTAGTTCAGATAGTTTAAAAAGTATGTTTCTTACTGTTGGCTTTTCTTCGCCAATCTTTCTTTTCCTTTGAGTTGTAGTTTCATTATTAATTATTATTCCCACGAGTAAAATACAATTAAATGGTTAACTCAACAAGAGATCCAATAGCACAGTAAACGAGGAAGGATACTTTTCTATAATAGTACGAAGTAATATTTAGAATACTTACTATTCAACATCACGTTAAGCGACTTCAGACAGAGAAACCTTTCTGGATAGGAGACAGCAGAAGACGATCGTCTACAGCAACCAAGGCTCGTAAATCACACCCGGGAAACTGGAGAACGATGATGATGATGGCTATATTGGGCGGGAAATCTCCGAAGGGTGTAGCCACCAATGACGAAGATTTCTCGAATCACACATGTGCATTAATGTCGCGGCTGCATTTGCCTAACTCAGTAATCCCATCAAGTATAGGATACACTGACAACGTGGTGAGAGTGAAATTATTGAATTTTTATCGCTTCTTAATAAGTGTGCAGAATTTAAAACGATTCGGACGTCAGGAAGCGGGTTAACACTGAAATGAAAGATTCCATTACATGGCAACCATTTTTCTATTGTTACCGTCAGAGTAACGAGAATAGCAGGACGTTGCTAAGAGACTACTCTATTGTCAACAGTTCTTAAAACGTGTGCAAAATTTTTATGTTTTTACTGTCAACGTAATCAGAATATCAAGACATAGCTATGAAATTATTGTATTGTAATCAGTTATCAATACATGAGCAAAATTTCAAACAACTCGGACATCTGGAATTGGGTTAAAATTATATTGCAAAATTCCACGACATTCAACCATTTTTCTGTTGTTACTGTCAAAGTAATGAGAATAGCAGGATATAGCTATGAAATTATTGTATTGTCACCGGTTCTTAATATGTGTGCCAAATTTCAAACAGCTCGGACATCGGGAAGTGGGTCAAAATGGAGTTGTAAAATTCCGTTACATTCATACATACATACATACATACATACATACAAGTCAAGCTAATATAAAGCGTGTAAAAACATGCATCGTACTACTAGTTTCCCCGATAATTTTTCCTACGCTTCTCCGCCACTGAAAATCTTAGTCGTTTCCAGCTTTTCGTTGACACGTTCCTCAGGCTTTACAGTTTAAGAATTTATACACTGTCTACAATGTTTGTTCTGTTGTTGTCACCCATTAAGTATCTCGTAGGGCCACCTCTTAATTGTCTGGCATGCTTCACGAGTGTTTCCAGGACTTCCACTGGAATTCGTCGTTCTTCCTCTTGCATCGATTGCATGAGATGAGCAATGGATTATAGCTGCTCCTGACGAGTCCTCCCCCTAGGATACAATGCGTCCGAAGGATGTTCTATAATGTTGGGGTCGAGGCTCTGTGCGGGCCAATCCAATCGGCGAACATTGTGATGGCGCGGCACTACATAGAAGCCCTTGAAATATGGCAGTAGGCATTATCATCCTATAAGTAACACGGGTCTATTCCATAAAAACGCCACAATGTTGTGAGCATTGCATTAACCAAAATGTTACAGTAAACCTTAAGGCCCATTCCCACGGCGCGTGGTAGGCAGTACGCACCTTTCATCTTCTACCGCCTGGCGATGGGTCGAGGCGCGTCGTACCTGCTAGCATACGCGGCAAAGATGAGTGACGTCACCAACACGCGCATTGGGAATGCGCCTTTAGTGTTGATGCTACCACTGACAAACACTAGCGGTCCAACGCAGAAGGTCGTGAAACAGCGCCACAGTATCATCCAACACGCGATCAGCGAATTTCTTAGTTGGCACTATACACTCGGATAGAAGCCGTTCTTCGGGAAGACGATACGCACATTAACATTCATCGGACTGAATCTTACCTCACCGTTTCACAGAAACGGTTTCACTGGTCCATTGTCCAGTTACAACGGTCCAAACAAACATAATACGAGTAGCCGAGCTTTATCGCTTCTCGTGATGAGGAGCTTATTAGTATATGTCTTTCCGAAACATCCATGTCAGTGGCCCTCCGTACTCAATGTTCCAGTGATAACCGAAACTCTATTGTTGCATGAAACTCCTGTTCGATGGTAGCCTGGCTTGTGCCCTATTTTTGACAATTTTACATGATTCTGCCATTTATGTCGGTCAAAATTAGAGGTCGTGCAGTGCTGACACAATCCACATCAATCATCCTCTTAAGCAGGACGAATGCGATCGTTGATTTGGGACTGTTAACCTTCGTTGCAATCGCCCGACTAGAGAGCCAACTGAAATTGCAGCCCACAAAACGTCCTCATCCGATATCTCTATACATAGTGCCATCTCCTCAACTGGTTCTGCACAAGCTTGCAGCATATGGTAGTCACACTAGTAATCTGCCGTACTGAATTCCCAATTCCCCAATTACTTTTTGGTAGAGTGTATAAACCCCTCCGTCAGTTGATAATTGACTTAATTCTCGATAGAAAGATACCTGATGAAGACAACAGAGAACGTTCTCGAAACGGCTTTTTACTACACAACCTGGTTGCAAAACCGCGAAGAAGATACGATATCTTGTTCGCGGTTTTGCAAATAAGGACGGGACCAAGTTTCCGAAGTCCATACAACCTTGGTATAGCTCTCTTTACCCACTCCAATAAAAGCAGAACCTACGATCTCTCCAATCAATGTGTCATGCCCAATTGAACTTATTAACAAATTATATTTACATCTTCTGGCTTCAGCTAAAAAAAAAAAAAAAAAACCCTGAACTGTACATTTACATGAAACCTTCTTTTTTCAGATTTTTGCCCTGTGGCGCATGTTAAATGTTAATTCAGTTGCTTTTAATGAATAGGAGAAAAAGAAGTACTGGACAACTGGGTTAATAAGGATTGATGACCATAACATCTTCTCTAACAAATGCAAAAAAGATCGGAAATACATATTCGTCTGATTTGATGAGAAATTTAAAGCGCTACCGTACTGAACATCCGAATATATTACGCAGTCTCGCGGTAAAAACTATATACTGTAAATTTCCGGTGTTTGCTTTTGACGGCGCAATTTCCTCAGATGTATACCCACCATTTTCAGACGGTTACGAGATCTTTCTTAACAGGCGACACGCCGAGATCACTCCAAAAGGTAAACTATCACTGGACAAGTCAGAAAACAACCACGTAAGCCCAAACAGCTCCCGACAGGTTTCCAAACGCGTTAGGGACAACTTTCTGCCGTAACCTCAAAAGCATCGCGACCTGACAAGTCGTAAACCGTCTTAGTCCGTTCACTGATTACTGACTTAATCCTCTTAACACCCAGCCAACTTTTTTTTCGTTCAACGTGTGGAGCTTTTGGCTGTGAGCCTCCTATTCATTTCAGTTACAATCGAAAAGTAAAAAGTTTATCTTTCTCTCAACTTGTTAATACGTCATTAGAAAAAAATTGTTTTAAGATCAATAGAAGAATAAGAAATGAAACCTGAGGATCACAATTATTTAATTCGCATTTTAAATTTATTCGCCCTTTAGACTATTTCATTTGTTTTCTCTCGACTGTTTTGATGCACCTCTTCCTATCTTGCACTAACATCTTCTTCTCAAAATACCCATTACCCCTTAAGTCCTCAGTTATTCGACTCATGTATTCTAATCTTTGTCTTTCTCTGTAGTATGTTTCTTCTTATATTTCTTCCACTAAAAAATTAATCAATCTCTCTTCCGTCCATTCTTTCCATGGGAATTTTTACTTCATCCATTATTTTCTAAATGCGTTTTTTTTTTATCATATGTAATCTGTCCACTTAATTTTAAACATCCTTGTACAGAACCACATTTCTATTTTCTTCTTCTTGATGTTCCTGAAGCACAAGCTTCACTTTAGTAAAGTGCTGCTCTCCATACATATAGTTTTAGAAATTTATTTCAGGCTCCTAGGCCAGTATTTGAAAATATAATAACCACCTTTGTCAAAAACGTTCTTTTCGCTAGCGTTACTCTCCTTTTGACGCTAATTTTACATTTCCCATGATTTATAATTTTATTTCCTAAATAAGAGAATTTATTTTTTCAATATGATTTTACTGAAGTTGTGACATATCGCATTCTTGTGCCTGTTCTATTGAACGATTAACATTTTGTCACATTACAATACCTTTTGTTGCCATTTTTTATTTAAAATATACCATGTGCATTGTTACAATATTGTCACCGTTTGGTGATTCTCGTTCCATCTATTTAGCTAGCCGCAAAAAGAGAAACTAATATTATGTTGTAAAAACAGAGACTTTACAGGCGTATGATTGCAATGGAGTGTTCACGGGTGTACCGCCGGATTGTGTTGTGAAAACAAGACATCTTCGACAATCTTCGCCGTCTTCCTCAGGTGTGAAAACATCTGTAGTGGTCTGCTGGCTGACAGATACAGTCCGCAACAAATGTTCCCGCAAACGGTGGAGCATCGTGAAAACGCCAATATTCTATTTTTCCATAAGTGGTTCTAGGGACTTCTTCCAAGGAAATCGGATAATTTGAAATTAACTGTTCTGAATGATGAAATCTACAATAAACTACATTACTATGGTTTGAGATAAATTTTTAAATTTCAACCCAAATAATTTCTACACAGAATATACCGTTTTAGTTATTAATAACGTCTTGGAACGTCGCTCCAGTTTCCTCCCGCTAATGTCCGCTGACAGGATCTGTTAAGCAAATGCACAGATTTTCAGGAGACATCTTGTGCAAGGGAATTTATTTAAGTTACGATACCTTTCATTTTTAATGAAAAAATAATTTCACTAAAAAATTAATGTACTAATAAAACAAAAACAAATGTTACTAATAAACTCAAACAGAAGCAGACGAAAGTGAGGTACGAAAATTACTCTAATGTTTAACTACTATAATTTTAGGATTTGCGTCGAAAGTTACAGAGATCAACCTCTAATTAACAGCACATTTGTAGGTATGTATGTTAGTTTCGGTCAACTAAGACCACGTTAAGTTTTGTTTAGCTTGAATGTTGGTGTAGCTACGTATACATCGTGTTACAACTGAGGTTGTTAGCCCTACAGGGAACCTACAGTTTAACGTGGAATCCGAAGCACGGAACGTCCTGGCGTAGGTGCCTTCACAACTCAAAATTCCTGCAACTACCGGGATTCGAACGAGGGACCGTGGGAGCGACCGTTGTGAAAGCAAGTGCCTTAACCACTCACCTACCAGACCGCTCTTTAACAATGCTTTTATACAGGGTGTTACAAAAAGGTACGGCCAAACTTTCAGGAAACATTCCTCACACACAAACAAAGAAAATATGTTATGTGGACATGTGTCCGGAAACGCTTACTTTCCATGTTAGAGCTCATATTGTGGACGGCTGTGATACAATACGCCATTCTCCAGGGCTGCATCAGCGCATCAGGGATTCCATGCGACGGAGGGTGGATGCATGTATCCTCGCTAACGGAGGACATTTTGAACATTTCCTGTAACAAAGTGTTTGAAGTCACGCTGGTACGTTCTGTTGCTGTGTGTTTCCATTCCATGTTTAATGTGATTTGAAGAGAAGTAATAAAATGAGCTATAACATGGAAAGTAAGCGTTTCCGGACACATGTCCACATAACATATTTTCTTTGTTTGTGTGTGAAGAATGTTTCCTGAAAGTTTGGCCGTACCTTTTTGTAACACCCTGTATATATATATATATAATTTTTTTTTTTGTTGATATTGAAAACAGGAACCAGTCACAACAGTCACAATTTGTTGTTATTATATTATGCTTTTGATAATATCTGTGGGGACAATGTTTTTTAAAATTAATTCTGCTATTTGTTTATATTTTTTTCAATTCAGTAGTAGTTTTCAAGTTTATGTAATGGTGCCTTCACTTTTTGAACGTTGGCTGCATGGAGATAATGTTTGCTGTCAGCCAACTTGTGTGGAAAGAAAGCTTATTAACTGGATGTCATCCGTAAGGCTTTCGTTGTCTGGAAGTATGATATGAACCACTCACGAAAGAATTCTGATCTGCTATCGCGTGTTGTGAACAGCTTTCACCCAGCCCAATTTGAGAGCGGTGACGCTCTGATCCCGCATTCGGGAGGACGCGCTTTCAAATCCCCGTCCAGTCATCCAATTTCTGTTTTTCCATAGTTTCCAGAAATCACACAAGTGAATGTCGGAATGCTTCCTTCTAAGATCCATGGTTGAAATCCTTCCCGTTCCTTGCTCTCAGTCCATAATGACCTCGACGTCGACGAGGAGTTAAGACCTAAGAAGGAAGGTCCAGCTATCAATGGAGCAAAAACTATTCGGTCTAATTTTTGTTGCATTTGTAATAGTTAAGGATTAAAATGAGAAGGCAGTGTAGCATGACTTTATTTCACTGTTTTTTCAGTTCTTTTAATCTGTAAACCGAAGATTGATTTGGTCCTACCTCAACCCTTGATAAGCTTTTGGTTACATCAAATAATTATTCCGAAGAATAAATTTCACTTTATTTATTTATTTTCTGCGAGCTCCACAGTAACAGTACATAGTAATCACAGAATAAGCAAAGATACTAAGCACAATCATACAAATATTCCAGCGATTCTAATTTTCGATTAACTTACAAATATCTGCTCAACTAAATAAGTAACTCGTTTCTGCCGCTTGTTTATATATCCAGAATAATTCTAGAATGGGAAGACCGGAAGGACCTCAGAGATGGTCATCAAGCCACTTCAATAATCATCCGACGACCAACTCAAATGACCAACACGGGCACCAATGCTGTAATCAAGAGCCAAGACGAGCAAATCAGCTGGGGAAAATCGTGGAGTTGTTAACACATCTGATTGCGGCAATGATCCCCAACTGACCACATGAAACCAGTTAGCTATCGAACGAATAAGAATATCAAAAGGGTTTCCACACAGGCCGTAATCACTACGGTCAAAGCCGGTTTTCCCCCAAAGTGTACAGTTCGAGAAAATAAAATCCATCACCATCAGTGAAACCACAGATAAAGCTACAAATCGTAGCGGGGCTGTATAACGCCGTTGAGGCGTTGAGGCACTCAGGGGGGGGGGGGGGGAAGAGTTCCAACCAGACGTATCTCGAATTCTAACAATACTTTAACAATTAAATACATACAAAAATAATTACAAATTGTGCAAAAACACTCACAACCACCATGAAATAAAAGTGAATTCTGTTTAAATGCATTTACACACAAATTTATCAACTTAAACCAGCCTAAACAGTCGCAAATTGTCCTCCAAACATCATAGCACACATCAATCCTTACAATTACAAACTTTTAATTAATGTTTAATACATAATACTGTCCTTGAACACGTTACATAGTTTCTCTCTATAAAACAATGATCATTTACATGACAAATAAACACAAATTAACAATTAATCAAATACCATCTTGCTATACGTAATTCTTCAAATACAATTTTGTAGAAGGGCTGTGCCTGTTATGGCCTGGTAACAGAGGTAAGGCAAGCAGTTGCCTTCCTCATGTGTTTTGTGTATGTAAATGAAATGAGAGCGTGAACTCGAGCGAATTCCTTTCTACTCTCTCTAAAGACACAGTTGGCCACCAAGTTTAATGTCCAGATCCGACAGACGAATCACCATTAACAGTATCCTACACCCTCATTCTATACCAATCTGCAGAGATTTGGGGTTTAATCCAAGTCTCTGGCACATATCTTGTGATTACGAACCGTGCACTATCTTTTCCGTCTTTTCTACCAGGGATTCGAAATCCCCTGACGGGCGTCAGACAACAATATTTCTTTCTCTTTTTTAGGCGTCATTGACGTCGATATCATTAGAGACGGGAAAAGACAGGGCCTTGGAAACTGGAGAAAAATGTTGGTGGAATGATTAGCTAATCACCTCCCGAAATTTTTTGCATGATTTGGGTAAACGACAAACAAATAGTACAGTGATGAATAATTTTCCAAAAACGCTTAAGGAATTTAGAATTAAAATTTGTAAATCATAATAGTAAATGCGGGGAAAATTTAACATTCCAATTATAGAAGAAATTAAAAAAAAAATGTATATAAAAAAGGGGTAAATGGATGACTGGGGGAATTGCCACAGGTATATTAGCTACGTGCGATTAAGTTAATAACAATAATAAATGTAATTGATAGTGTATTCGCCTTCTAACGGTGTCTGAAGCAAGTCACCGCCAAACACAATTATTCAGACTGACTGATGACTCAGCGCTCTTTGACAAAACGTTCAGGAACTTATAACCCAAAGCAGTAAACTTACAGTAAAAATTGTGGCCACGTACTTTTAAAAAAAAGATATATGAATCTTTCGACCAAATAAAAACTGTGTGTTTGTATGAAGAACATTCGCAAAAAAAAAAAAAAAAAAAAACACACACATTTTTATATATTCGATACAATTATAATCTATACTTTCAGTGCTGTCTAAAGACAACACGTCATTCTTATAGCTACATACATACTGTTAATATTATCATGTTAGTGTCGCCATTTTACCCATCCAAAAAGCGTCCAACGTGTATATCATACGCCCAACACCTCATACCATGTCGGTGACAGGAAGAACTCATAGATTTACCCCCCCCCCCCTAAACATCCCCTAACGGGCCTTAAGAAGTTTTCACTTAAAATATATATATATAATAATAATAATAATAATAAAAAAATCCTTCATCGTGGGAATAAATGCTTCACATCGTTGGTATTAATAGTTCATGAGATTTCCATTACTTAAGGAACACATTACTTGTAATTTAAACTGGTTGGGGTAAAAAATTAATACTGTAAACGAATGCAGAATAAGATGGAAATAAGCGATCAGTTTAAGTCTCTAGGTGGTTGGTCAAGATTTACATTTGAAGATACGTGAAATATCAATCGATTGATATGAAACACAAACTGTTTAGTAGACATACACATTTTCTGTAATTCAGATCAAAATCAGTTATCACAGAAGTCAACCACACACCCAGACAGCTCGTCCGCAAAAATGTGCCCTAACTCATGCTACCAGCACACTCTGTGATCTGCTTAATCGTGAAGGACTAGCAACGTATTTAGTTGCATGTGTTTTATTTACACGCGCCGCGTTTAGAGTCAGCATTGCCGCCTGAAACCGGTTTCTCCAGTCACAAGAAATAAGCTGGAGAGATTGGTCTCTTAATTATCTGCATTTCTTCGAATACAATCTGGACAACGACCCTTAGCTAATTAAGTGACAAGGTGCCGACATTTCCACCACCCTCCATTAGCAGTGAAGAGGTCGCTTTATATCAACTCCAGCAACACACTTTTCATTTAGTTTTAGGGCTTTAAGGCTAGTCGACGACGTTGTCATTAGAATCGGAAGGGGATTTGGAGCAAGGAACGAAAATGGAACGGGCGACGATATTTTATAGAGGAACCATCTTAGCATTGGACTCGTGTGGTTCCGAAAAGCGATCGAAAACCGGACTGGGGATCGAACCTATATCCAATAAAGCGCTCTCACAGAACAAACCAGTAGTTGTGAAACATTTATGCTCTCCTCATTTAAGGTAGTTTGGATAATGTACTGTCTTTATCGTTACCATACTTCCAGGTTTAGGTCGCTGGCTTTGCATCTTGCATTCATGCCGTGATAAATTAATATTATTTTTGCGAGTCTATATTAACCGATCAATTAAGAATATTGACTCCATCCATTCATTACCATCTATGAGAAACTCAAGTTTCATTCCTACAGCCTGACTGTGGTAATGGTCGAACCTTGGAAAATTTTAAACTCTTTTTAAACCAGATTGAAACTGTAATTACAGTTTTTCGACCCTTATACTCGTATATATATATATATATATATATACAGAGTGTTTCAAAAAGAATATACGTATTTCGAATGCATATATTTATTAAACTGTAAGACATACGAATATGAAACTTTACACACATATTTACGAACCTCTTAAGTTCAGTTTACAGATGTTCAATATGTCCTCCATCAGCCACACGAACAATATCACATCGATACTCAAATTCCTCCCATACTCGGGCAAGCATGTCCTTCGTCACTGATGTTACGGCAGTACGGGTCCGGTTCCTCAAGGTTCTGTGGGAGTGATGGTACATAAACGTTGTCTTTAATGAAACCCCACAGGAAGAAGTCACAGGGTGTCAAATCCGGTGACCGTGGAGCCCAGCTGATGCATGCTAAGTCGCCAGCTCCTTGACGACCAATCCAACGGTTCGGTAGAGTTTCATTCAGATATTCACGCACTTGGCGACTCCAGTGAGGGGGTGCCCCGTCTTGTTGAAAAATGGAGTTGTCTTCGTGCAGCCTCGGAAACAAGCAGTTTTGTAACATAGCGAGATACTGCTGACCGTTAACCGTGTTTCCATCAAAGAAGAATGGGCCGTAAACAGATGATCGGTATATCGCACAAAACTCATTGACTTTAGGCGAATCTCGTACATGTTCAATGACTGCATGTGGGTTCTGTAGACCCCAAATTCGATCATTGTGTTTGTTTACCTGACCACTAACATGGAAAATCGCTTCATACCTGAAAACGATGCGTTGTGCGAAAGTGTTATCATTGTCAATAGCATCATTAATCTCGTTACAAAATGCCACACGTTTCCGTTTGTCATCAGGACGCAGAGCTTGTAACAACTGTAACTTGTACGGCTTCATAACCAACCGACGTCTCAAAACACGTCAAATTGTTGTTGTAGGTAGTTGTAACTCCCGACTGGCACGAAGAGTTGATTTTGAAGGACTACGTTGGAAAGCAGTTTGAATTCGTGCAATATGTGCCTCAGAAACACGAGGGCGGCCAGGACTCTTTCCATTACATACACATCTGGTATTTACAAACTGTCGATACCATCTACGAATGTTCCACCCATTCGGAGAATGCATTTGGTACCTCAACCTGAAATGTCTTTGGACTGTAATCACGGAATAGCACTTCGCAAACTCGATAACACAAAATGATTTCTGCTGTGGAGTAGCCATTTTAAACATATGACGGTTATCAAGAATAACACAAGACGACTGACATCTAGCGGCTATTAAATAAACTAGACTATGTATTCGTTTCTCCAATAGCCGAGCCGTTGCGCAGCGATCGATAGTTTGGACAAAAGAATACTTTGTAATACGTATATTCTTTTTGAAACACCCTGTGTATATATATATGTGTGTGTGTGTGTGTGTGTGTGTGTTTTATATTTAGTGCAGGTACGTATGTGACTTCCCATACTTGTCAAACAAGTTGATCGTCAGGTAATAGTGCTGTATTAATGTATCTGGTGTTAATTTCTACTGCAGCAAAAGTTTTCATATCGAAAGCTAGCTAAATTGTTAGGGTTCACTCGAAATGAAACAATCATGGTGAATCTTATAGACAGAATATCGCAACAGAGATTCACAATGTATCTGTATCAACGGTGGTAGTTGCTTATTATGAGATTTATTCAAAAATATTCGAAATGACGAAAGTCAGTGCATCTCAGACCTCACTGGAGAAAAAGAAACCTCGACTGGTCTTGAAGACAAGGTAACAGAGATTCTAATTGCTGCCCATTTCACCTCTACGTTGGTTTAATACTATGTAAAATAGAATTAGAGTTTAATGTGGCCGTATCAGACAGCGTCACAGCGCACTTGATACGAACTAAGCAAAGTCTCAACAGAGGTGAAGGCCGGTTTAAGGACTCGGCCCAGACCGGCTTCATAATTTCCGGTATCCCAAATCTAGTGAGCACTAATTCAGGAAACAATTATTTCAATAATACAGTTGCATTGGCGTCATTTTATTAATTAATTTACTGAGCAACTCCGGAAAAATGGCCTACAACAACATTGCACTTATTTTAATGATCCTTAAATACCGCGAAAGAAATGTTGCAGCTACACTCACTCGTTTGATGTGAATGAACATGAGATGTGATATCCATTTCAAAACAGTGGGAGCAAATGTTCCACGCGCTGATGCAGTTAACAGCAAATAAACGTTAAACTTATGATGGCGGTGATAGATAAACAGAAAACTTGATTTAAAAAAATTACTATTTGTACATATATGGACATTGGAATACGTATTTATTTTCATGCGATCTATTTTATTTTGTAAAAGCGAAAACTTAACTTCCGTTAGGCAGAACTGTTAGAAAAATTGAAAATATTATTCGTCTCTATTATTTACACACCATAGTAGCATTTCATTAAGCAAGAAAACAAGAAGCGAAATATGCGTAAAACTACATGGTAGAAATGAAACTTACTTCCATGGTGAATTACAAGAGACACAGAAGTTTTATTAAATGTGTAGATACGCCATAAGCATGGCCCAATTAAAAAAAAAAAAAAAAAAAAAAAAATTGAATAACTTCCAATACTTAACATGGAAATGCATGGACGGGGAGATTTCAGGGAAATAGTATCAAAAGAAATAAAAGTTTTATTAAATGTTTTAGTGTCGGATCTGAGGATGGGGGGAGGGGGTAAAACTGGGGTGCTTGCCTCGAGCGGCAACCTCAGAGGGGCGCCGAATTACAGAATATGTCCATTCTGCCCCGGGCGGCAAAATTATGTTTGAAGGTGTGGCAATCTAAATATTTCACCCCGCCGCGGAAGACTCATAGATCCGCCACTGGTAAGTACCAAATAAAAATGTATCTAAAAAAAAAGAAAAATGTAAAAATAAAAGATTCACATGCAAGTTACTCTGGAGCGCTGGGGGTTCCGTATACATATTGTGTATAAAATTGAACCCACCACTAAAGATATTTTCTAAAAACTGTTTTATGACTCAGAAAACTTTTTTCCAAAATAATTTTTTATGAGATATTAATTACGCAATTCACATAATTCTCTATCGACCAGTTTATATGTCATATTTGTTGAGAAAAGACTATCTGTGGAAGAATTAAATTTGCAACAATTACTTATTTATATTTCTTTGTTGTTGCAAAAACCACAAACTTCAGAACGATCCTTATTATTTTTCTATAACCATTAGAAGTCGAAATATCAGTGTAAACTGTGAAATAACTTTTGGATTAGTGATTTCAGAAATAAAGGTAAAGAACAGATTTCTTTCTGGGTTTTCGTACAACTCGTGGAAGAGAAACAAAAAAATAAACATTATCAGAGTTGCTGGGATGCCAGGTTTCATGTGATTTCCATGAAAATTATTCCAGAAAATATTCAACCCTCTACTATCACCCCACCCCCTACAATTTTTTCACTCTTATGGATTTTCCAAATTTTAGGTTGTCATCGCATTAATGGTAGTAAGAAGTAAAATAGTGCGGGATTAAATATTCCTATGCTGAAGGGTTCAGATGTTACGATAAAGCTAAATATGGACAGACAGAGAGATGGATTTGATTCCACAATGTGTCCATTTTTCGTTTAGAATTCTGATTATGACTACAGTCAATTAATCACACACATTGAATTGATAAGTATCACTTCAGTCACGCCACATGATGTGTTTAATGCCCGCGAACAAACTCCCATTTATCATACGATACTTTTATCACACTGTGACGTCGCCAAATCCATTGCATGCAAAGTGTCACCAATTTTTGTGACGATTTTTCAAATTACTATTGATCGTATAGTTTCATTTCAAGAAACACCTCTGCTTACTACCAAAGCTTCGTACTAACCTGTTTCAATTACAGGTAATTTGCTGTAGGCTTTTCAGAATTTCTCACACAACTGTTACATCGCTTTAATTACTTCCTTCTTGAATTGTTATTATTATTTTTTTAACTACTTTACGTCTCTCAACAGCGAGATCTTTAGAGACGGGAAAGGATGGGGGCAAGGAATGGGAAGGAATTCGGCCATGTCCTTTTCAAGGAAGCATCCCGGCATTTGCCTGGAGTGATTTGGGAAGCCATGGAAAACCCAAATCTGGATGCACGGACGAATGCGAGGCCAGAACGCTAACCGTTACACCACCACACTCGGTCTCTTGAATTACGATATCATGCAGACTCCCTCTTACAGAATTCGACACGGCCCAAGTAAAACTTCTGGGTATTTTAGACGTGATGTTTCTTCTTCGCAAACACGATAAGCTCAATTTTTATGTACCCACTTCAAGATAATCAATGTTGGAAAATTTATGCGAGAATATCGAGTTTGCAGTTTTTATCGGATCTGTCAGACAAGTACTTAACAGCGGGTACAGGGCTTCTTTATTCTGTGCCAATGTGTTTTATTACAGTTATAAATTAATTGATACTCGGAAAGAGAGAAAGTGTGTCTAAGATAGGTAACGGCAGCCAACAGGAAGTTTCTGCTCATAGCCATGTTTTATAGAGGTATACATGTTTTATTAGAGCAAATAAGCAAAACGAAATCAGGAGTATTACCATTTTATAGTGAACTAGATCGAAGATCTAATCTGTAGTGTTGATGCTGACGATCAATTCAAAAACTAGTTTCTCGATGACAAGGAAAGGTATATGATTAACAAAAAAATGCGTGCAAATTCCATAGCACGGAAATATGTTTAATCTGACCACATATGGGCAACGAGAATGGCCCATATGAAACAAAATTCCAACAGAATTCAACCGCTTCAATACGGATTCTGCGCGTGAAGTTTGAGTCACTTCTTCAATATAATTTTTTGCCCATTGATTCAATAGATACTCAGTCTTTTCTTCTTGTCAAATAAAATCTACTTCAAAGAAACCACCAGCCTTTAAGTGTATATTCAGATTCCAATCATGTCTACTGACAGTGCTGTTTCTCTCCCTTCTAATTTTTTGGAAGAAGAAAATTTGTTGATGCCTCTATTAAACATAAATGTCTCCCAGAATACTTTATAATGGGGTACTTGATATTAAAAAGAAACTATGAAATCTTAATTTACAATGAATAGAGTAAGTTGCAAGGAAACCGAAAATCAACTTTATTTGTTGGATAAGAGTTAAAAACGTATTAGTTTTAATAAAACAAAAACACAAAAAGACAGCTGTTAGTCATGTGATACGAAACACCAATCAGCTCGCGCCAGTTTAGATTCTGTGTGATACCGCCTGTTGACAATGTGTGCGTCGTATTTTTAAGGTTTTTAAGATTTCAATGCTGATTAGAAATCAACTTATATTTGACAGGGTGATCTGGACAGGATATCTAGTTGGGTTGGTAAACATGGGATGAAGATAAATCCAATGAAGAGTCAGCTTATTAAATACACAAATAAAAAACACAAAAGGTTGATTATGATTATAAGGTTGGGAAAGAATTGCTTGCTGAAGACTTGAATTTACATACCTTGGCATTATATTTGATAACAAGCTTAAATGGGCAGGACACATTGGTCAGGTAGCGGGAAAAGGTTTCAAAATTCTGCACTTGTTGGAGAGAGTGATGAGGGGATGCATGAGAGAAGTAAAGGAATTGGATCACAAAACTTTGGTCAGACCATTTCTCGAATATGGTAGTGTAGTATGGGACCCACATTTTGCGTATCAAATACAGGAGTTGGAGAGGGTGTAAAAAAGGGCTGCTAGATTTGTTTCTGCAAATCATCGCAAAATGCAATCAGTGACAGATACGATAAAGGAGCTGAAATGGGATTCATTGTAAGACAGGAGGAGGATGAGGCGGGTCATGGGAGTGTACAGGGAATATACTAGCGATGAGGCAATGAAAGATATTGGAGTAGGTATGAAAAGTAGTGCATGGAAAGGAAAAGATGACCATGGCCACAAGCTGGCACTCTATTTCAGGCACAAGGGTGTGGGAAGATTCTCTTCTTTGGGTAAGGGTGTCAGGATTGGAATAAGTTACCAAGAGAAATGATGAATAATTTACCAAAAACGTTGAAAGAATTTAAAGCTAAAATTTGCAGAGGGCAAATGTAAGTGGGTGCAGGAAAGTGAGAAGATGGGTGTGTAGGGAAATTGCCACCGGAGCGTGCGCTGCATCACAATTTAATCAAATATTATTATAATAATTTTTTGGAAGAAGAAAGTTTGTTGATACCTCCATAAATCTTAAATGTCTCACAGAATACTTTGTCATTGGGTACTTGACACTAGAAAGGGAACTATGAAATCCTAATTTACAATGATAGAGTTTTAAGGATACCGAAAATCAACCTTATTTGTCGGATAAGAGTTAAAAACATATTAGTTTTAATAAAATAAAAACGCAAAAAGACAGCTGTTAGTCATGTGATACGAAACACCAATCAGAGCGCATGACGTCACATATCAGCTCGCGCCAGTTTAGATCCCATGTGTTACCGTCAATTGACAATGTGTGCGTCGTGTATTTAAGGTTTTATAGTTTCAGTGCCGGTTATAAATCAATTAAACTACTTATTTTAGAATGGAAGTTGGATCTAACAAGGCAAATAGCTAGAATTTGCCTAAAATGTTATGTGACGATGGTGGGAAAGATTTTTGCATCCAACAGCTATTTCTGTTAACCAGATTTCCAGAACGTTAAAACATCCAAGTAAGTATATCTAGCCTGTTATTCATCTTTTCACATTACGACAAAAAGTTAGAATTTAAGGTATTTTAGAAGCGTGTGTGTTAGTGAAGCGTTTTACTAAATACAAATCTGTAATTTGTGATTTTAGTCAGCGGGTACTAATTTCAAACATTTCATTTTAACACTTTTTAAAAAGTTTTTAATATGGTTGTTGCTGTGCAGAAACTTGTTTAATTGTTAAACGTTAATGTAATTACTACTTAAAATATTCTTGAATGATTTCTTCAAGTTTTTTTTTTCTTTTTTTAATTGGCGCGGTGGGATAAGGTTGAAAGTCTGTTTACATTCGTTCGACGTTATATTTTTGACAATAACGTTGTGAATGTAAAAGTATAACGATTTTCCTTTCTGTGTTAGTGGTTCTATCGCTAGAAACTTTGTTCATATTTTACAATAACAAAAAATGGCGAAGTATCGTCTTATTCGAAATAGTTTTCGGTATTCGTTGAAGCTTGTGAAGGAAAACAGAAATTTAACGTCTTACAGACTTTGTCTGCTGTGTTACCAAATGGTGCTAACTTTTAAAAAACACCAGAGATAGCTAAGTGCAAAAAGTTAGTGAACAGAAATAATGTATCATCACATTCACAACATGGGTTTGTTGGAATACAACCTGGTTTCATGAGCACTTACGAAACTGACCCCGTTATATGATACACCATGTAATATTCCTTATCGTTTGGCAGCTGTACCAATAAAAAATTGTCCACACATTTGCAACGAATGTCGTTTTAAATTCAGAAGTCGTAATTTATTTATTTATAAAAATTAAAGTTTTTTTATAAAACGAAATATTCACGTACATAGTTTATTAAACATAATAAAATATAAGTCAAAATTTAAATCAAAGAAGTCTTCACAAAAATACATTGAAGACTTTGCAGTCAAGCTTTAGTTACTTTTTCTGCATATCTTCCTTGTGCGGAACAAAAAAAAAAAAAAAAAAAAAAAAAAAAAAAAAAAAAAAAAAAAAAAAAAAAAAAAATTTGTTCGGTGTTTAAAATATTTGTTTACACACTGAAACACTACATGCCATTTGTAAACTGTAGAAATAATTTTATTCACGAAATAAGCAAACCGCCTAATTGTTTACACCGGCCCGAGCAGAGACGTGACGTCACAAGAGACGACATGACAGCTGGGAGCGTTTTGGCGCCAATATTCAAATCAACGCAAAAAAAAAAGGAAAATTTTGCGTTATCCCGTTTGGTTATATATTATTATATATTAGACGCCCTGCTACAAAATTGACTACCTACTTTCCCAAAATTAGTCAATACATTGGGTATGCTCTCCAAGGTTCATGTACTAGGCAAGGAAAAAAAAAATCACTGTTCGGGTACCTTAGAAAAAACGTTTATTAATTTTTTTAAAGTAAGTTTTATGTGATTTCTACAGTTACAATCAACAAATTGTCGAAAGTGGCGTAGTCCCTGTCACATCCATTCTAGTGTCAAAAGTTGTACAGGGAGTGTGGAGCTCTTAACTCCGTAACCCTATGGGAAGCGGCAGGAGCCGTTGGGACCCCTTTACCTTACAATCAGCAAATTACTAACTCTTTTGAAGAAATTCAAAAGGTGACCGACTATTTTACACAAACGACCATTAAGTCTACTCGAGTAAGAGGAAAAACTGAGTGAGTACACAAAAAAAAACAAAAAAAAAAGAAAGTAAAAATAAATAAAATAATACCCAACATGTTACGATAGTATAAACAAAAATTTACAAAACTAACATTAAGAAAAGATGAAGGAAATAAGAAAAGATGAAGGAAATGCTAAGTCGGCAAAAATTTCAAATAAAAATTTCTCAACTCAAGGGCTGAGGAGTTAAGAAATGGGAACAATATTAAATTTAGTACAAATAATGATTTGTTATTTAGATACAATTTATCATCAGATTGTACACAAATGACTGCGAGAAAAACAAAGCTTTTTGTGAACACTCAGCATTCAAGTATAACATTATATTCGGGAAGCATGCAAAAACTAAAACACAGGTTTTAACGAAGCTGTACATAGTGTTAGCTTATGTCATTAGTTAGGTTAATGGATTATTTTTATCCAGATTAATAATACTTTTTTTGATGATACAGAAAAAAAAAGAATCCATAACAGTAAATTTTGAAATTTTTGTCTCTTTCAGTGAAAAACACAAAAATTAACAAACACAATTCAACAAAATTTAATATACCGATAGCATATGTGGTCAGCTAACAAATAAGACATAATGCTGTATAAAAGGATCAAAACGATAGAGGACTGTAAACAGTTGCAGGGTGATCTGGACAGGATATCTAGTTGGGTTGGTAAACATGGGATGAAGGTAAATGCAAAGAAGAGTCAGCTAATTAGATACATAAATGAAAAACAAAAGGTTAATAAAGAATATAATGTGGAGAAAGACTTGCTTGCTGAAGACTTGAAATGTAAATATCTTGGCATTACATTTGATAACGAGCTTAAGTGGACAGAACACATTGGACAGGTGGTAGGAAAAGGTATCAAAATTCTGCACTTGTTGGAGAGAGTGATGAGGGTATGTACGAGAGAAGTCAAGGAATTGGGTTACAAAACTTTGGTCAGACCATTGCTCGAATATGGTAGTGTAGTATGGGACCCACATTTTGAGTATCAAATACAGGAGTTGGAGAAGGCGCAAAGAAGGGCTGCTAGATTTAATCCTGGAAATTATCGCAGAATGCAATCAGTGACAGATATGATAAAGGAGCTGGAATGGGATTCATTGCAAGACAGGAGGAGGATGAGGAGGGTGATGGGAGTGTACAGGGCGTATACTGGCGATGAGGCATGGAAAGATATTGCAGTAGATATGAAAAGTAGTTCATGGAAGGGAAAAGATGACCATGTCCACAAGCTGGTACTCGATTTCAGGCACAAGGGTGTGGGAAGATTTTCTTTTTTAGGTAAGGGTGTCAGGGATTGGAATGAGTTACCAAGGAGAATGATGAATAACTTACCGAAAACGTTAAAAGAATTTAAAGTTAAAATTTGTAGAGGGCAAATGTAGGTGGGTGCAGGATAGGGGGAAGTTGGGTGTGTAGGGAAATTGCCACCGAAGCCTGTGCTCCATTGAAATTAAATTAAAGACGTTTTAGCTAAATCTGTAACGTAATTCGCGTTGATATAGCCGCCAAAACATTAAATTTCGATTTTTTTTTTGTTACACTATTAAATTATAAAAGATGCCGCTATTTCAGTTGTTCAGTAACAGTCTCTTTGCATCTTTATATGTGCAAGTAAAGCAAACTGTTCGCACACAGGACAAACCTGTGAAACTACGTGAACAAAACTGAAGTTTGCCTGTGGGTGAACTTCAACCATATAAAATGCTTCGAATTAGCTTGAGTTTCAGTGGGTGGTAGAAAATAATGATGCGCTTAACGTGTTGAAAATATTTGCGTATAACATAAATTTCGGAGGAGAGGTTGAGAGCTAAGAAAAAAGGGGGGGAAAAAAAACAGGTCTACCTCTCCACTTTTTTTCTACACAGGGATTTTTTCTGAAACTTTATCTGCTGGGACAAAAAATTGATACAATAAGGTGCCATAATAATGGTTCGTTAAAAATAACGTATGCCAATATCGTTTCATGTAGGCCTATCTGAAGTGCTTTTATTAATTCGACAGCAAAAAACATTGACAGGTACTGTTGATTATCTCGGTACTGTAGGTTTATGTTTTCGAGACTGCAAATATTATCTATTATTATTTAACGTCACGAAAAACTTTTTTCCAAAATCACAGTGGCGTTATTGGAGCCATATCTTTCGTGACCACTTGGTATCAGTTTTCTGACTTTATTCCATGGCTCAAGTAGCGTGACAAAGGAAAGTGGGTTCGAATCCCGGTCCGGCCCTCCCGATTTCGATTTTGCGTGGTTTACCAAAATCGCTCCAGGCGAATGTTAGGCGTTCTCTCCACACAACCATCCCCACAGTGTACAGTATTTTAAAGCTAGTTCATGCTATCTAAGGGCCCGAAGCCTGTATGTGGAACCGTCTTTACCTTCACAATAAGAAATGAATCCACTTGTCCATGAGTTGGAAGTTATTTGCTCAATCCACGAAGGGGTTGGTTCCCTCATATATTTTGAATTAACAGTACAAATAACAGAAGTATGCTCACCGAGCGTGGTGGGTGAATGGTAAGGCTCCACCCTCGCATTCGGGAGGACGCTGGTACGAATTCCCGCCCGGCCATCAGGATTTTGGTTTTCCATGGTTTCTCCAAATCTCTCAAAACGAATGCCGGAATGGTTCCATCAAAAGGCCAAGCCGAACTCTTTCCGGTCTACCGAGCGGGGCGGTGTAACGGTTAGCGTTCTCGCCTCGCATTCGGGAGGACGGCGGTTCGAATCACCGTCCGGGCATCCAGATTTGGGTTTTCCATGGTTTACCCAAATCACTCCAGGCAAATGCCGGGATGCTTCCTTCAAAAGGCCATGGCCGAATTCCTTCCCATTCCTTGCCCCCATCCTTGCCCACCATCCTTTCCCGTCTCTAAAGACCTCGATGTTAAAAAGAGACGTAAAACAAGTAAAAAAAAAAAAATCTTTCCTGTCTCTTTCCCCCAGTCCTTTCCTACTTCTAATTACTTCGATGTCGACGAGGCGTAAAGCCATAAGCAATCTATATATATAAAGATGAATGTTTATTTGTTTGTTCTTCATACAAATCCACAGTTTTCATCCGAACTCGATGAAACTTAGCACACTTATCCTTTAAAACAAGGAGAAAAATACTGTCTACATTTGGTTGAAAAATTATCTGTATAAATAATACATGTTGTCTCATAATTTCGAAATACTACTGAATGGCGATAGACAGACGCATTGGATATGGACGTCTCTATACTGCTTTTTCCGTGTATCGGTCAGAAAGCTCAGTCGTTAAAGCGCTTGTTTACAAATGTTTGGGTCGTGGTCTCCGGTTCAAATCTCCGTGGAGGCTAAAATTTTTAAAAATTGTTTTGATCGTAAGAGTCACGCATGGGCCGTAGGTTATTCGGATTGAATGTTAAACTGTAGAAATGACAAAGTTAGGAGTGCAATGCGAGGCAAATCGTAGGTAGTCTTGCAATGCTGTAGGTGTACACTTTTCTACGTTATAATGATCCCTCAGGGGTTGTTCGCAGTCAGTGTGTGTGTGTGTGTGTGTGAGTGAACCGCAGTAGTAATACTATAAATACGGAAGTAAGTCTCTGTCTTTTTGTTACGTTTTGACGACCAAATGACTATATCGATATAGAAGGAATTTGACAAGAAAATATGTGTGTAGGGAACTGGACATTTTCTCCAGTATGTTTAGTAGTTGTAGTCACGAAATTTTGAGACCTTATCGAATGGTGACAGAAATATGTTGGAAATTGATTCTCTTAAAGAGACTGGTTCGACGGCAGAATAATATAGTGATAGCTTTCCTGTCATATTATGCCGACTCGGTATTTTTTGGGACCAATCCTTCGTTTCCAACAACTTTCTATATTCAATTCTGGCAAAAAATTCTTAATCCACGCGTACGAAGTCGCGGGTACGAGAAAGTAAATAAATAAAATAGTATGCTCGGTACATTAACACGGTCGTATTTAAATGTGATTCCAGTTTGCGATTCATACCACGATTTTTGAACAATTGTAACGTATGTAGAAAGGAAATACCGCATAAACTCCAGAGGACTGTTATTCTGTGTGGTACCTGGGATTGCTTCATCACATTGAGGAGGTGCAGAGAAGAGGTATGAGTTTTATGTGGTTATCTGTACACAGACCTTACAGAAAAGTCACACACTTAACACGTAAGTTGGGCTGCAATTCTCTGTCAATTGCATGACGCAATTTCCAGCGAAATTTATTGGTAAGCATGTGAACATCAACTTTTATTTTCGGCTGCGGGAAAATATTTCGACCACCGTCCTATTTGGGTCGCAATGACAGGAGACTTAGATCAGAGAAAAACGTTGCGTATTGATTTCTCTGTGTATTCCTTCCTGCGTAGTATCGTTAGGAATTGAAATACAGAAAGAAGGGGTATAAATTTGGTGACGGGCACCTTCTACTATCCAAAATATTTCGATCTGCAAAGTATAGATGTGGAAGCTGAGAGGCTCCACATCACTTTATCTTAGATACACCAGCTGAGAAAGAAACACAGATTTTACACAAATTTGTTATGTGTCTGGGAGACATAATACGAAGAAAACCAAGTGTAACAGTAGAAATGGGTTCTTTTTCTATCGCCTTTTTCCCTACACGTTTGTTGAATTCGTCCAAACTCATTTTCCGGAAATTGAGTAGTGCCTGTCCATTTTGAATACATTAGGAACGATATATATGGTCTCGATGAAACATGTCAGGTATTAAAAAAACTTAATTTCACAGAAGTATACACTCAAAAACCATTTGTTCTATTCCCTTTGCTGAGGGTAGAAAAAAGTGACATTTTTGGCTGGGAGATTCGGAACGGTTGTTAGTTTCTATTTGCCGTTAATTACGCCTCTGTCATGGTTGGGCCCAAAGTTTTACGTCGATTCCAAATCAATAAATTCCATGGAATATTTCATATCAAGGACTCTAACAATTCCTATCCGCATGTGGATTCAACACCCGGACCCTGAATTTTGTGGGCAAGCGCCTTAACAACTGAATTATCAGACCACTAACTTGGCTGCTAATAACCATGTTTATAGGTGAACATCCCATTCATAATGAATTATAATCTACAAATTTATAGATTCTCATGGATAAATTCTTTTTCCGTGATGTTATGAAAACACTTCCAAGATGTTTCTACCGAAACGCAACGTGACAAGTGATGGCTATTCAGCGACGTGAATTTGCTGTTTTGAAATATGGAAGAGAGACCGAATGACGTGAAATCTCTGGAAGGTAACGATGAGTACCACGGAGCGTGGTGGGTGAGCGGTAATGTTCTGACCTCACATTCAGGAGGAGCCGGGTTCGAATCCCCGTCCGGCCATCCAGATTTGGATTTTTCAGGCGAATGACTGGATAGTTCCTTCAAAAGGCTGTGGCCGAATTCATTCCCGTGCCTTTCCCCAGTCCTCTCCTGCACCTAATCAACGAGGCGTAAAAGAAAAAGCGATGAGAACGACCACCGCGTATCTTTCTTTAAAAAAATGTATATGTAGATTCTTTGGTGCTCTATTTTTACCTTCAATTATTTCACTCAATTTTCCGTTTAGAAGCCTAGGCAGTCGTCTATACAGTACAGAGAACTAAATATCTGTTATGTGAAACAAGATAATACACCACTAGTTTATAAAGGTATAAACGGATCTCTCCTCGCGCTTCGTCCTTGCAGATCTGTGACTGGAGTTAACAAGTTCGGACACGGGAAACAAGTTGTGTGAGTAGGAAGCACCAGGGTGGAGTTGCTGAAAGGTCAGTGCAGATCTCCAGCTGGACAGAGAAAGCAACCGGACCGCATCCACATGCAGTGAAAGTGGTCCATACGCATACGACCTCCTACCCCGCGTAACACCTTGTGTTCGGACACCGGTGGTGGGGCGGTTTGGGCAGTGCTTACCGTCATTCCCTTCCCTCACCTCTTTGGAAGAGACTTTCTGCATAAATACCGCCAGGGCGGCCAAGGACGGCATCAGTTGAGATCCTCTCTCACAGCATCCACTGCACAGGGGCATCATGAGGACAACTGCACTGGTAAGCGGAAAGCGTACCTCAAGGATCAGCGTAGGGACCACCACTACTTCTCCAATTATAACATCTTTGTTTTTAGGTTCATGGAGCTTGTAGACTGCGAAAATCGGGCAGCTTTACTGATTTGTTTCAAACTTATGTTACAGTTGTTCTATATGACCTAACCAATAATATATGGGAAAGAGATTAACATTTTTGTGTCCAATGTGTCGAATTTTAATGCCCTGATGGTCAGTAGAGTTTACTGAAAGAAGTACGGGTTGCCTCTGTTCTTAAGTTAGTCTGCAATATTGTCTGTGCAACGAATAAGTGGGACACAATCCCTAGCTATTCAAATCGCAGGTGCTAAGTTTACATTAAGTCAAAATTTAATTCGTATATTTGTCAGAATTTTTCATCCCGAAATAGTAAATACAAAAGTGACAAATCCTACTTCATCTTTATAAATCTAGTGAATTTTCTTTGTTAACTGCTCACTGATGTGTGCTAGAGCATTCTAGCAATGCACTTTCTGAAGCCTATTCTGCATTTTTGAAGATTTTTACATTATGACCAATAAAAACAGTCTACTATAATAATCCGTACTTCTCTGTATTCGTATCATTCTGCCATAGATAGGGAATCTAAGGTATTTCGTTGTATATACATATTTATACTATTTTCGTATATCTCTAGGCAGGTTACGGGGCATCAATGTATCCCTCTTCTAATTCATTTCTGTTGATATTTTCACTGTTCGGTTCGAGATTAATCAATTCCAGACACCATTAGCATTTTCCTAGCTTCTGTATCTCTTCACTATCTGCAAATATCATTTTTCAAGTAACATTTTAACTAACAGCTTTTACAAAAACGGAAATTAATGGTATTTAACCAAAGGGTTCAATTGTCTGTTACATGGTAATAAGTTTTACTGTACACAGGAATTACCCACTTAAAAAATCCTGATTCAAGATTTTTTTTTGATGCAATACATGGTTAACAAAACTAGACAGCTCGTATCGAAAAGCTTCCTTTGTATGTTACAAGATTCAAATCTTGTTAAAACTTCTGATTAATTCTCGATTAATACTCCTGTATGAAATGTTACCTTACTTCCACTATATAACTTAAACAGGACGATCTATTAATAGTTTAACTCGGTGTCTATTGGCAATCAAACTGGTTGCCAGGAGTCGGTATCGGATACCGTACTTCAGATTTACTGCTCCATCTGAGAATCTTAGACCTTTTTTTTAAATAAAATAAAAATAGAAGCAGATAGAAGACAAATTTAGGAATAACAGTTGTAATTTGTGCTGCAAAAACTGTTTATCAACTAAAACCAATTCGGTTCCATAACCGCAAGACTTATCGCCAAAAAGCTTCAAGTTCTTGAAAAAAGATTAGATTGATAATGACACTGATTTTTTGTTTGTTTCAAAGATTCGTGTGTAAGAAAGCATCTGTTCCAATGATTTCACTGCTTAAAATCAGACACAATGTCTGATGTAGATGTGGCGATGTTAGTTACCTATTTCAAGCACGTTAATACTTTCTAATATGGCTACTATATGGACCCATGTGTATCTGCTCCATAGGTGTGCGCCACTGTGGCGTTTTTGCTGGCATGGCGAGCGCGGAGGACGTCAAGAAAGACAAAAGAGGTATCCTATCTGGCATCGGATATGGAGGCGGTGGTAGTATTGGATACGGCGGCGGCTACGGAGGCGGTTACGGAGGCAGTGGCAGCATTGGATACGGCGGCGGCTACGGAGGCGGTTACGGGAGCAGTGGCAGCATCGGATACGGCGGCGGCTACGGAGGCGGTTACGGGAGCAGTGGCAGCATCGGATACGGCGGCGGCTATGGAGGCGGTTACGGAGGCGGTTACGGAAGCAGTGGCAGCATCGGATACGGCGGCGGCTATGGAGGCGGTTACGGAAGCAGTGGCAGCATCGGATACGGCGGTGGCTATGGAGGCGGTTACGGCTACGGGTCCGGAGCTGGTCTGTCTTCGGGCAGTATCGGCCTATCTTCGGGCGGAATCGGGCTGTCTTCGGGCGGCATCGGCCTGGCTTCGGGCGGCATCGGCCTTGGCTCTGGCCTGGGCTCAGCTGGACTCGGTATTGGCTCGGTATCAGTGGCTCCCACCCGGACTATAGTCCAAACGGTCAGTATCCCCGAACCTCAGCCGGTACCTGTTCCCGTGGACCGCCCAGTGCCTGTTCCCCAGCCTATCCCCGTTCCCGTGAGCAGACCTGTTCCAGTTCCCCAGCCGTACCCGGTTCGAGTTCCTCATCCAGTTCCTGTTCCCATCAGCCGGCCGTACCCAGTTCCCGTTTCTCGCCCTGTAGCTGTCCCAGTATCCAGGCCGGTACCTGTTCCAGTTCCCCAGCCGTATCCCGTCAGAGTTCCCCACCCAGTTCCTGTGGGAGTTCCCCAGCCTTACCCGGTAGCTGTTCCTGATCCTCAGCCCGTGGCGGTGCCAGTAGCTACTGGGATCTCCAGTGCAGGAGGGATCGGCTCTGGAGCGTTGTTGTCTGGTGCCGGTCTTGGATCAGGCTCTATCGGAGGAGGTATCATAGGATCAGGATCTTTGGGTGGATATGGGTCCGGCGGTGGATATGGGTACGGCGGTGGCTATGGATACGGCGGTGGCTACGGGGGTGGTGCAGGCTCCAGTTACTCCTCTGGAAGCGTTGGCATCATCTCCACCGGAGGCGGTTACGGGTACGGCGGTGGTTCCAGCTACTCTTCTGGAGGTCTTGGAATCGTCTCGTCTGGTGGCTACTCTTCCGGTGGTCACGGCGGCTACTACAAACACTGATTGTGACCATCTAGTCAAACCAATGGTGGCGCTCTCCAAGTCAACTCATCAGGGTGCCAACAATTTCTCCAACTCGACTCGCCGATGCAGCAGAGAGCTAGTGATGTGGAAAGGGCTTCAGATCTGAGCAATAGATGGAAGCAGCTTTCCTATGCACCTAATTCTGCTGCAAGATCTCAGATCATGCAACTATTTGTACAATATTCTCATCGGCCAGACATCGATCATTTTGCCATAATTTTACATCATGATATTACGACAGCCACATCGTTTTTGTATGCATCTTGTACTTAATTCATAATGTCCACAATAAACAAATAAAAATAAAAAAAGTGTTTTTATTGTTTCATTATTAAAACCAATCTCATTTATCTTTGTTTTACTTTAAATTTATGAACCATTGCGTTAAACATGTAAAAAGTATATTACAGTTAACTACAGGTTAGAATAAGGGTAAAATGCAAAATCTGTGGTTGAAAGAGCAGATTTAAACTGGAAAAAACACATGATTCTGTTGCGAAACCTAAGTTATAAAATTTCTCTGACAGTCTTATACTTTGAAAACCTATAATACACCTTTAAGTGAACGCATACTTATGGGTCATAAACGCAGAGTTATTCACATGAAAAAATTCACCTAAATCACACATAAACTCAAAGTAGGCTAACTATGCACATACTGTTCAATTCATATAATTAAACATACGATAAGCTTACATATTGAAAACAAATATTTTCTGCGGTTGTTTTTCTGATCCTATAAACCGCTTTGAATTAGTACGTTTGCAAGACTAACGCACTGGTTGCTATTTTACTTATCTATACTAATAAAAGGTTAAGCTTGTATATTGTGCAGTTATGTCTTTAACACTGTGACGTCACGTAGCCAGCCTTCTTGCTCGATTAAGAGCGGCCAGTGATATTATTACACAGGAGATATTACGAGTTTTATTTAATAACAATTCTATTTAGTTAAGTATCCGCGAAGAAAGAAATCGTTAAAACACTGAAAGGAAGGTGGATATTTCGTTTAAAGCAACAAATTAATTTTAGTTGCATTTTTTATAATTTAAATTCAGTGGATGTAGATTTTCTCTGACACTGTCTAGACATAGGGATGGTAATTCTTTCCGAAAAAGATCGATTTTTGATTCGATTCGAATCGAAATTTGATAAATCGATTAACAAAAAAAATCGAGGTCTAGAAGATCGATTTTCTAAAAATCGATCTTTTTCGATTTTGTTTTCGTGTTTGTATTTTCAATATAATTCCAATCATGGAAAACAAAAAGGACACCATAATAATCGATCTTTTATCATTTTGAAACTAATTAAAGTTTTTTTACAATTAAATCAAAGTATCATTTATTTCACAAATTTGTTGGTTACATAAAACAGTATTGAAATGATATAGTTTACAGTTCCCAGTGCTTAATGTTCAACCTTTCAGAAACAACAGTCTGTCCAATCTACTAGGATCCAAGAGGTTCCGCTCATCACTTACAATGTTGCAGGAAATTAAAAAAAAAGGTCGCTCGCAAGGTACAGATGATCCCACTATACAGATATGCTTCTTGGCTGTTGAGTAAACCTGATAATAAATTTGATTTTTTTGTTCTTGCCAGTAAAGTATAGGATCATACTTCAGGTGCACAACTGCTTGCGATAAATAGTGTTTAAATTCTTCGTTTAATCCCCGACTTTCATGTGCAAGTGCATTACATGTAGAAAGTACTTTTTCACATTCGATTTCCAAGGCTGAAATATCGATTCAGTACAATAAATCGATTTTTTTGGTCGAAAGATCGATTTTACGATTAATCTATCTCAGATCGCCATCCCTATCTAGAGATATCGCTGTTACAGTAAACTTTTAGTTTACTGTAACTGCGATATCTCTAGAAGTACCAAATTAAATAGTTTTTAAGATTATGGGCGTTATTTAATAACAACTTTATCTATCTAAGCAACTTCGAGGAGCTGAATTGCCATCACTTAGACAGGCTTACAAGGTATTTGTGTTTGATGCAGATGTCTCAGCCATATTCTAATCCACTGTTGTTGCCAGCTTGAAGAAATGATCTGCCAAAATACTTAATTAAAAATACGTATTGCGTTTAAAATATTATATTAATTATTATTTCTGATGTAACTATATCAGCCGCATGTAAATAGTCCTGGTGGGTCAAATTTAGATCGGAACACAGTAAATGTATTCATACGCGGGTCACAGACCTTATGATTTTCGAACGGGTTAGGCTGAAATGCAGCCGGGAACAAAATGACAATACATTTTGTTACAACTTAATTCGCAACGGATTTAGTTTTACTAACAATTTAAGCTGCTTTCATAAGCTCCATGTTAAATATATTACGTAGTTTCATATTTATCGTGCTGAACATTTTTGTTTTATATTTGATCTTTAGTGGTGTGTCGATTTAGTTAGTGCAATCTCTGAGTGTTTATATTTTATACAAAGTACAGGTTATTTCGATTTTCTGATCTTTTTTTCTTTTTCGCGTTTTTCAAAAGCAGAATGGCTAGGGACTGTGATTGCAGTGTGCAGACGCTAGCTGAGGTGGCTTATCTCCGCGCACAGCTTGCAGCTGTGGTAGCGAAAGTTACACAGCTGGAAGCTGCCGTTAAAGGTTGCAGCAGATGTAATATTGGGGAAACTGATGTAGCAATGCCTATAACAGATTCTCCCATATCGACCGTCGTACCTGCAACCCAGGCTGAAGAGTTGGAGGCTGTGCCTCGGTCGCCTGTTGGTGACTGGCGTATGGCCTCTAGACTTAGAAGTCGGACACGGGGGCAGTCGAGCAGGCTTAAAGGCCAAGACGCTGAACTTGTTCGACTGTCCAACCGGTATGATGTATTGTCGGAGGCTGACACAGTCCCACAATTGTCATCCTGCGAGTTGACGGCCCCCCAGCGCGCCAGGTCTGAGCAATCACAGAAGGGGATTTTGGTAGTTGGGAGCTCTAATGTTAGGCGGTTATTAGAGCCCCTTAGGGAAATGGCGGATTCCTCGGGGAAGAAATCCAATGTCCATTCAGTGTGTATTCCGGGTGGCCTGATCCGAGATGTGGAACAGGCCATCCCGGATGCCATAGAAGGGACGGGGTGTAGCCAACTACAGATTGTGGCTCATGTCGGCACCAATGATGCTTGTCGCCTTGGGTCGGAGGTTATCCTCTCTTCCTTCCGGCGGCTGGCTGAAAGGGTGAACTCTGTGGCCAGTGGCCGCAAGATATCAGCAAAGCTAACCATCTGTAGCATTGTAGACAGAGTTGATTGTGGACCTCTGGTTCAGAGCCGTATTGAGGGGCTGAACCAGAGACTACGACGTTTCTGTGATGATATTGGCTGCAGATTCCTCGATCTTCGCCATAGGGTCGAGTCATGTAGGGTTCCCCTTAATAGGTCAGGTGTGCACTACACACATGAATCGGCTACACGGGTGGCAGGGGCCGTGTGGAATGCACTGGGTGGTTTTTTAGGCTGAGGGAGGAAGACCCGAAACACGAAATTCAGTTACGGGCAACCCAATCAGATACAACACCGGAATGTAGGAGCAACGTAAAAGAATCTCGTCAGTTAAAAGTTCTCGTAATTAACTGTAGAAGCGTTTGTAACAAACAACCGGAATACCATAATAGCATTATTTCTAGCACAGAGGCGGATATCGTTATCGGTACAGAAAGTTGGCTAAAACCGGAAATAAGTTCCGCCGAAATTTTTAAAGATAGCATGAATGTTTTTCGTAAAGACAGATTACATTCTCATGGAGGTGGGGTATTTATAGCTGTGAGTAAATCTCTCCCATGTAATGAAATAGAAGTCGATACGATCTGTGAAATCATATGGATTAAACTCAAAGTTGCTGGGTCAAAACTCATCATAGACGCCTTCTATCGTCCACCCGATTCCGACATAGCTATCGCCGAGGAGTTAAGAAATAATGTAAACAGTATAGCTAGCCGTTTTCAGGATCATGCTATGATTCTAGGAGGGCGACTTCAATCTGCCTTATATTGACTGGCGTAATTACGTTCACATCACAGGTAGCAGGGATAAGGCAGCTTCTGAAGTAATTCTCGAATTGTTCTCAAATAATCATCTCGAGCAGCTAGTTAATGAACCTACGCGGTGTCATAACGGTAGCGAAAATATTTTAGATTTGCTGGATACCAACAGGCCAGAATTATTTACCGAAATTTCAACGACCACAGGTATAAGCGATTTATATGGAAGTAAGGAATTTGGCCGATTGCAACTATCAGACTAATGACCAAGCGGAAAAGGAGAAAACGGCGGATTGTATACAAATTCAGTAAGGCCTCTAAGGAGTGTTTTAGAACCTACCTAAGGAATAATTACCATAACTTCAAGTCAAAAAATGACACCGTTGAAGAGATGTGGCATCGATTTAAGGGAAGGTATGGATATACATATACCGAAGCGGATAATAAATGGGGAGGATGACCCACCGTGGTACACATGCGAAGTCAAAAAATTAGTCAAAAAACAAAGGAGGATACACGCACGCTCAAGAAGGAAGGGGTGTCGCAGTGATTTAGAAACCTTAGCTGAGTTAAGAGGACGTATTAAGAATGTAATGCGTGAGGCCTTCAACGATTTTCATTCCAACTCTCTCTAAGAGTCTCACAGAAAACCCAAAGAAATTCTGGTCGTATGTACGAAAAGTCAATTGTACCAATAGCAATATACCACCACTAATTCGTGAAAGTTCAGAGGTTAACGAAAGCCGCGATAAAGCTAACGTACTAAATACTGTATTCAAAAATTCATTTACTGATGAAAATAAGGATAGTGTTCCCGTTTTCCCACGCCGTGTCTAGTTGGTGATGGAATCATTACGGATAGATACTGCAGGTATCATAAAGCAATTAGAGCTCCTGAAGTGGGGGAAAGCACCGGGCCCAGATGGAATTCCAGTAAGAATATTTTCAGAATATGCGGCGGAAATCGGCCCATTTCTGTCTGATATATTCAGTAAATCATTAGAAGAGCGAAAAGTACCTTCAGACTGTAAAATCGCGCAAGTAACTCCGATTTTCAAGAAAGGTGATCGAAGTGATCCTGGAAACTATCGTCCAATATCTATAACATCTGTTTCTAGTAGAGTTATGGAGCATATTATATGCTCGAACATTATGAAATTTCTAGACGATAATAATTTGCTTACAACAAATCAACACGGATTCCGGAAGAAAAGATCATGTGAAACACAGCTGGCCCTATTTACACACGACGTAATGAAAGTTATTGATGCAGGTTCACAAGTAGATGCCATTTTTTTAGATTTTCAGAAAGCCTTTGACTCTGTGCCACACAACCGCCTTTTAGCGAAGCTACGAGCGTACGGTATATCGGATCAGCTTTGTGAATGGATAAAGGATTTTCTAACTGGTCGGTCGCAGTATGTCGTCGTTGAAGGAGAAAGTTCTTCTAGTCTAGATGTTACATCGGGGGTACCTCAAGGAAGTGTAATAGGACCACTTCTTTTTTTAATTTTTATAAACGATCTCGGAGACAAAGTGAAAAGTCTTTTAAATTGTTTGCTGATGATGCGGTTATTTATATGGAAGTAAGGAATTTGGCCGATTGCTTAGAAATTCAGCGTGATCTGGATATTATTTTGGCATGGTTCGCTGAGTGGCAACTTACGCTAAATTGTAAAAAGTGCAAGACAATGAGCATAACTAACAAAAGGAATCCAGTTGTTCAGAAATACGAGCTAAACAATTCAGTTATTGATATGGTCGATTCTATGAAATATTTGGGAGTAACAGTACAAAGGAACATGAAATGGGACTTACACATTAATCCGTTGGTAGGTAGAGCTAATTCTAGGCTGCGATTCATAGGTCGAATATTGATAAATTGTAATGAACAAACAAAGGAGATAGCGTACAAATCTCTTGTGCGTCCACATTTGGACTATTGTTGTGCCATTTGGGATCCGTTTCGTAAGGGGTTGATCGAAAGTATAGAGAAAGTACAGAGAAGAGCCGCTCGATTCGTGACCGCTTGCTACAGTCCTTATGAAAGCGTCACAGAACTGATTAGTAGACTAGGCTGGGAGTCTCTGGTAGATAGACGACGCACGATTCGTTTAAACTTATTGGTAAACATGCGTACTCCCACTTTCACTCACGAGTGTAGTGAAATACTTCGTCCACTAACCTATTTGAGCCGGAATGACAGGATAGATAAGATTAGAGAAATAAGGTGCCGCAATGATTCTTATATGAATTCTTTTTTCCCTCGTACCATTAGGGATTGGAATGCACAGCAAAGAGATTAGCTTTGGTGCTGAGCACCCTTTGCCACCCACAATTTTGTGAATTGCAGAGTATATATGTAGATGTAGATGTAGATGTAGAACATGGCCTGGACCAGGAATAAAACAGATATTACGTGGTATAGCATAAGTTCTTGGGATCCATAATTTAATTTTAATTTCATTAGTTCCATACTACTATCTTCATTAATTCAGTAGTAGTTAGCTGTATCGCTATGTAAACCACAGCCAAAATACGTTCAACGTTATCAAATCAAGGATTTTTTTTTTTGCTGTCGTCAGTCTTTCGACTGGTTTGATGCAATCCTCCATCCTTTCCTATCCTGTGCTAACTACTTCATTTCTACAAACCCCTTACAGCCCACGTCCATCATCATCAAGTCTATGAGCATTATATAACAGCAGTTGCATATAGTTCAGCAACTGCAAGAGATATTTTTTTTCGTTGTCTCTACGGCAATCTACACTACTATATCAAATAAATTTTGAGGACACTACTAATATAGATGTTTTAGGAGAAAAACTGTTACATCTGTAATCGAGACCTTGATGTGGCCCCAATATTTATAATTAAATTTTCTTGGAATCAGTGGAATTCTGCTTTAAATGCATCATTTTTGACTGACTAAAAGGCTAGTTAATATGAATTGGATTAAGCTTGGGTCCCGAGGTTGTTTTTCTAAAGGACTACCTTGCCATTGATTCAATTTTCACTTTAAAATCGTTCGCTAGATTTCAATAAGCCCTCGCATACACCAAATGTCAAAAATGAATACCAAAAAAAAATCATTACATTTTGGTGGGGGAATAGATTTCATACATGTGTTATTTATTGGTAATTGACTGAGGGATTGGATGCGTTACTGATACACATGACCGAGTGACAGAATTTAGAGCAGAAATTGTCGTTAGAGTAATTTTTATTGGTAAATAAGCACCATTGCAATTATTAACAAAGCCGCATAGCTAAAAGAAGAGACAGACTGATCCCGATCAACGACTGGAATACTGTCTACCTTGACACCGAAGATTTTTCTCTGGAACATCATTTTTGGAATGGATAACTCAGCCTGCTGTCCAATGAGTAACGAGAAGTTAATTTCGCGGGGAGATTAACAGTAGGAGCGTCGCTCTTGTCACTTCCTCCCAAGTATCGAAGGTTAAGATTCGGAATACTAACCCAAACGCATGGTCCACTTGGCCTGGTGGTGACATTTATTTATTTTGATCGTGGAAATCACATGCGATCGCCTTTGGTGAATCAGAAGTGGTCTGATGCAAGGTGCAGGAGTTCGTTGTACTGGAAGCTGTCTGTAGGACGCCAGGTATTTTATGAATGCGACTTCCCGTAGTATGGACTCAAATAAAGGTGGCGTTATCAGCACCAATTCCTCAGTATCCACTTAACACTGGAGAGCTGGTAGATCATGGGTCGTTAAAACTAAAATACAAACTAAAAATCGCCTTCATTAATTGCAGCGATCACAATGTATGACTTCTGACTGAAAAGCAGCATCTTGTTTGACAATATCAATCACTTTGTAACTGTATTCCTGAGGCTGTGCTTATTACAGTTTGATGGCGCATATGCTAACTGATACATGCTGTGATCATCAACTTCAAATGACTACAGATTCTGCTTGAACACGGTCACCGCGGGTAATTACCCGATGTTAAATGCTTAAAGTCACTTAAAGGAACCACAACTACACAAATTAAACAATTTTTCATGAACACATTTTTCTCTTTCATTATGCTAAAGTTCACAAAGAAGATACATCATGCTGTCGTAATCCACCAGATACGTAATTCCAATCGGACTTCGTGATTCTGAAGGTTCTTATTCTACATCTACATCCATACTATGCAATTCACAAAAATTGTGGGTGGCAGAGGGTGCTGAGCACCAATCTTAATTCTGCGCATTCCAATCCCGAATAGCACGAGGAAAGAAACAATACATAAAAGCATCCGTACGGCATCTTATTTCTCGAATCTTATCCCTCTGGTCATTGCGACCCAAATGGGTTGGTGGAACAAGTATCTCACTGCACTCGTAGGTCATAGAATTTCGCATATTGTCCAATAAATTTAAACGTGAATGACGTCGTCTGTCTTCCAAACTATCCCAGCCCAATCTATGTATCAATTCTGTGATGCTTTCATAAGGGCTGTAGCAACCAGTCACGAATCGATCTACTCTCCTGTGTACCCTCTCCACTGAGTCAATCAGGCCCTTGCGATACGGATCCCAAACCCCACAACAGTAATCCAGATGCGGACGCACTAGTGTTTTATACGCTACTAGCCTCGTACCCGCGACTTCGTACGAGTGGATTAAGAATTTTTTTGCCAGAATTAAATATAAAAAGTTGTTGGTAACGAAGGATTGGTCCCAAACAATATCGAGTCGGCATAATATGACAGGAAAGCTATCACTACATCATTCTACCGTCTTGAAGAGAATCAATTTCCAACATATTTCTGTCACTATTCGATAAGATTTCAAAATTTCGTGACTACAACTGTTAATCATACTGGAAAAAATATCCTGTGCCCTTCATACAGCTTTCCTTATAAAATTCCATCACAACGATATAGCCATATAGTCGTCAAAACGTAACAAAAGGACAGAGACTTACTTCCGTATTTATATTAGTATTACTGTGGTTCACACTCACACACTGACTGCGAACAACACCTGAGGGGTCATTATAACGTAAAAAAGTGTACACCTACAAAATTGCAAGACTACCTACGATTTGCCTGGCATTGCACCCCTAACTTTATAATATCTACAGTTTAACATTCAATCCAAATAACCTACGGCCCAGGCCTGACTCTTACGATGAAAACAATTTTTAAAAATCTTAGCCTTTACGGAGATTTGAACCGGAGACCACGAAGTTCGTAAGCAAGCTCTTTAGCCATTGAGATGCCAGTTCAGTACACGGAAATACGGTCTGTAGACGTCCACATCCAACGTGTCTGCCTATCGCCGTATTTCGAAGTTATTAGACAACATGTGTTATTTATACAGATAATTTTTCAACCAAATGTAGACAGTATTTTTCTCCTTGTTTCAAAGGATAAGTGTGCAAAGTTTCATCGAGATCAGATGAAAACTGTGGATTTGTATGAAGAACAAACAAACAACAACAAACATACATTTATCTTTATATATAAAGATTTCCTTTGTATGAGCATTACAATTCCTCAGAATACGACCTATGAATTGTAATTTAGAATTAGCTTTGCCTACGACGGAAATTATGTGCAAGTCCCATTAAGTAGTGAACACCGGTCGTTACAACCGTCACATAGGCCTATATTAATTACTACCCTCTACTTCACTGTCCACAGTTCTTCCTTATTCCTGTGCTACACTTAAATTACGACTGACATCACTACCAAAGCTGTTGGCACGTTTTCTAAAGTTCCTTTAAACCAACATACAGTCACTAGCACATGGCACCATTGCCCAAACCATCACGCGCTCAACACATTCTTTTCCCTCTCTCGCCATCTCGCTAATCCGCTAAGATACTCCGCTCAGCGGCAACTATCGATATATCTATAGTATCGTTATCATGGAGGAAAGAAATACGGTATATGGAGACGACGCAAGGGACCTTCACCACGTATTGAAGTGACGCCGAGCGGAGAGGATTGGGGAGGCGTGGCCGCCATATTACATATTCATACAGACACGGGGAATATGTACAAAACCTCAAGGGGACTCTAGGATAAACGTGACGCTGCAATCTGATGAGGGATTATTATGTAACTCGATGAGACAAATAAAAAATGAAGAATAAAATGTTTTGGTATCCAGCTCAGTTTTCGAGATATTCTGTCTCAAATGTGAGATGTTTTTGGTTGAAATTCAGAAGAAAAAATTGATCAAAGTCAAATTTGATGATGGATTCGCATTTAAAAAGACGAGACAAATAAAAAATAAACAATAAAAATTTTCGGTATCTCGCCTAGTTCTCGAGATATACCTTCTCAAAAGTGATGTGTCTTGAGTTGAAATGCAGAAGAAAAATTTCGCAAAAGTCAAATTTGATGGTGGATTCTTATGTAACATGACGAAAACAGTCGAAAATAAATAATATTTTTTTCGATATCTTGCTTAGTTGTCTCCAAATTGATATGTATGGATAGGTAATATGGCCGACGTCGCCACTGCGCATGCGCAGTATCAGCCTAGAGTTAAGTGGCGGCGTCACAGAATAAGCGGTATTTCCTCTCCATATATTTCTATCCATGATCGTTATAACCTCTTCCCCTCGGTAACTATTCGCAGTTGCTGGACAACGCTGTGAGATTGTAAACCCTTTCTCGGATAATCTAGAAGCAATAAACTCCCGAACATCCAAGAAATACATAAACTCACCTTTCCCGCATTAGGAGCAGTATTGACCTTCTTTGGAGGTGAAGAACGGGCGTGCTTCTACTGTACAGACCTACTTTGATTCTGCATCGTTTATGATGAAATTTCACAGAAAGATGTGTTCCAGAGGTTTTGTGATCTCGCATGTGGCAAAATTTACTGGACGGGTTTCCAAGAGGGATAGATTTTCCGGAGACTCCTGCTAACGCACTGCCTTTCTGACTGGTTGTTCTTGTAACCGATATCTCCAAACTCTGTCCAACTGCTAAAGTTCTGTCTATCATCACCAGTTCATTTAACCTGACCACATTTCTCAGAGTATTGGTCTTATTCGCGGTTATCTCTTCAGCAGGTGCTCTCGCCTGTTTAACCTCAGATGACCATATTTTAACTGAGCTGTAGGGAAGAGAATCCACACAAGACATCGCCAACACAGCCTCCTAAATTTTTATTATTTCCAATTATTTTTTTTACATAAATATTTTATCACAGCAAAAATTTCTTTAACATACACTTCAAGAGCTTTTAGTCCCATTAATATCATTATGATTTTTTGCAGGATATTGTAACTTTTCCAAATTATTTTACATTCGACTTTGAGTCTACTGGCCTTTAGTTCAACGTGGATTCTGAACCAACTCCTTTCCTAGGTTAACTTACGAAGTTTCAGACGACTTATACATGTCGTTCAAGAGTTTTCGCCTACCAAACATTATTCAATTCTGTGTTATCTTCTATATGCAATAACAGAGCATTGGTTTTTGACTCATCTTTCTGTACCTAAAAGTGAGAACTTAAATTATTAAGAGGCCTTTGTATGATCCGCACAGTTAGTGAATAGTATGTGCACTCTCTCGCAGGCGTAAAATTAAATTTGTTTGACATAAGCTTTATACTGAAGTGCAATGTGACATCAAAAAGTCACAATCACTAGACTAGATTCTCGTCTAGAAATAACCGTCGAATTCGCTGATATTTCTGGAAGTTTTACAAATATCATTATCATTAATTTTAAATTCGGCGATCAGCCCACGTAAATTCTTCGATGAGACGCGCCAATCTGTCCCTTTCCCTCTGCAGAATAATCACTCTTATTCATCCTGGTTTAACTGCCTTCAGGTGACTGAAATAATTGAAAGTAAATTTTTTTCTTTATGTTGTATATGGGGCGGCCTGGTAGCTCAGTGGTTAAGGCACTTGCTTTCAAAAAGTTCGCTGGTCCCGGGTTCGAATCCTGGCAGCTGCACCGTCAGAGACGCACTTACTTTAAAATGCTTACAATATTCTTATTTTCTGCAGGTATATCTTTTGCAGCAGGTTTGATAACAGGTTTGTGATCACCTGCGTCAGCAGGTTGATGATTGTAGACAGCTGATCATCCCTTCGTTGATTTGATGCTTGGCAGTCATAGCAACAAGGTCCCAGATTTTCTTGGAGGCCAGTCGGTGGTTAACTGTAATAAAAGTCAATTAATCATGAGCTTCTAATAATGTTTCCAAATTTTCTCAGATATTTAGAATCACCAATCACCGATACACCAGATGACAGGTAGCTTCCCTCCAGAAATAATAAGCTGGTGAGTAATATGTCTTTTCTACACTTGCGAGGCAGTTTATCTGGCTGAGATTATTGTTATTAAGCTAATTCTTTCCCTTTAAGAATATATCCACTGATAAATGTGCCTTGTCTTCTCTGCTGTATAAAACAGATCCACAAAGCATCATCCAGAACTTGAGATTTCTTTGATTTTTTCCCTGTTTTCATGTGTCGTGAATAAAAACCTTCCATAGATGAACTTCGTAAAGAAGCAGCTTTAAGCTCCTTCCATTTCCTCTCTAATCCTTTACCGTGCAGTTTCCCAGTCACATATTATTCATGACTAGCTGGCGCCCACAACTTCATTCGTGTATGTCAAGAATTTTAAAGATTTTTATGTTTTTTGATGGAACTTTAAATATTTACAGAATAAAAAGTAGCCTATGTTACCACCTTCTGAACCAGCCACCCGACAGTGAAAGTCTGTCAAAATCGGTTTGTAGCCTAAAAATGTTACATACAAATTTTTTTTATAATTGTTAATACCTTAAAAAGCTGAAACTGTGTCATATTCCAGAACATTCTAGAACATCAAAGAACATTCTAGTACATTATTGAAGATTCAAAAAAAAATTAATAAAATGTTGGTTGAAATATGGAAATGCCCTAGGTCGACCACTTTCAAACATCATATCTCCCACACCCCCACAGAGATGCATCATGGGAGACTTGAGGCTACTACAACACACAAACACCAGCCATCTGCAGTAGATAGTGTGGCTGCAAAGTGAAATATAGGGTCACATACATCTAGTTTTATATATTGGATTTCACATGGACTAAGAAGTTTATGTGAACGGGCCAGAGCATCTAATTTAACTTTCAAGCTATCAATAATTCTGTTTGCACTCATGATTCAATAGTAACTCTAACAACTCTGAAAATAAGATTGGCATAATTTACCAAAAACGTTGAATGAATTTAATGTTGAAATTACTAGAAGGCAAAATTATGTGAGTACAGGAAAGGGAGAAAATTGAATGTGTAGGGAAATTGCCACTCCATCACAACTAAATTAAATCAATGAAATCCTTAATTTGAGGCAGCTTATTTAAAATCTTTTCCTTCATGTGATCATATAAAACTGAGTAGTCTTAACTACAGAACAGTAGGCTTCCCTGACTAACTCTTATCACCAACCATTACATCATCTGTAAACAGCCTAGTTTCTTACTGCAAACAATGGAGTTATTCAATGAAATAATGAAAACCAGTGATTTCAATATATTGCTCCATTGTTCTCATGTATACCTTTTTTATATTACACTTCTTAATCTTAGCTCACGTGGATAGCCATCGAAACAATTTTCTTTGCAAATAAAATCAGAATTATACTTGCCTATTAATAAGAACCTTTACGATAGTAGTTGCTACGTAGTAAAACATAACAGTGCTACATGAGGTGCTATGTTTTGTTAAAATATAAAATCAAAATTATCTAATCCTCCAAAGTCATTTTATAATAGTTTTTAATAAAATGTATTGGATCAGCTAAATAACTTTACCACATGTTACATTTCAACCTTTGATATTTACAAGTCCCTTTTAATCACTTTCAGAAAACTTTTTTAATTTTACTTAATTGTAGTAAATAATCAAAGAGTATTAAAAGGATACCGCTTAACAATTTTTCAGGAACTGAAAAAGAATTCAGATAAGACAGCAGTTAAAAATGTTTTCTAATTGAAAAGGTGGCTGCTTAGAGAAATTTCAAGTGGGAAACAAACTCTATTATAATTAATAAAACTGAGCGTGGTGGGTGAGCATTAACATCTGGCCTTGCATTTGGAGGACGCGGGTTTGAATCCCCATCTGGGCATCCAGATTTGGGTTTTCTGTGGTTTCCCCAAATCACTGCACGTTAATGCCAGGATGCCATTCAAAAGGCTATGGCTGAATTCGTTCCAAATCCTTTCCTGTCTCTAAAGCCCTTGGCATCAACAAGCAATAACCAAAAATTAATTAACACACTCTTTTGGATAAATACAATGTTTTGTAGATTTGGTAAAACTGAATCTTTGAGACTGCTAATATTTTAGGAAATTGTTTTATTTGTAACTGAACTGAAATGAAGTATATGACCTGGTGGTAGTTTACAAATTTTAACATTATTGAGTCTATGTTTGTGTTCCTTAATTTAATTTAAATGTTGTGTAGCGTATGCTCCAGGGCAATTTCCTTTCATACCTACCTTACTGTTTCCTTTATTGAACAGCAAGAACAGTGGGTCTTTCTCCTTTCACTTCACATACAATAATCACACAATTGAAATTTAAAATACTGTTATAAGAGAAACTTAAGAATAATTTATTATACAACAAAAATATACATTTGACATTAATATACAATATTTTTCTGAGTTTTCTTTTATAATTTTTTATAAACATAAATATTCAAAAATATGTGAAATAAAATGATGAGCATAAATCACATCCATGGCTAGCTGAACAATACTGACAGTCTGTATATTGCAGCATAATGATATCTCCTTAATTCAGTCATGCATGTTAGGTGTTTCCGAGCAGGTAATATATTAATTACATTTAAGCCATTTTTAAATTAATTTATTCAACACATCTTATCAATGTCAATATTCAAATCACTTTTTACTGTAGATTCTTATTGCAGAATATCAGCAAACAAACATTTATGCATCACAGAAAAATGGAGTCACAATCTTTTATGCATATATGCTTGAAGAGGAATTTTTAGGATATTTCATTACAAGCAAATTGTCACAAAGAGAAGATGAATTTTCTATTGTGTTACACATTCATTCAATTCTCCATGCACGAAAGTCTCTACTGATGCAATGCTTCACTAGATAATACATTTTCCAGCAAAACACCTAGATGCAATCACACAACTATGTTTTGTTTATTTTTTCAATGTAATATAACCTTATGACTGATACAGTCATTTACAAATAAAAGGTTCAAGTGCACTTAAGAGTTTGTTTCAAACACGCACTTACAACTAATACTAAATATCAAAAAGCACCTTGCAGTTCCCAGATTTCCTGGAAAGAAGTCTTAGTCAGTGGTGCTAATCACACCGTGGATCCAGTTGACGTAGTTGGCAAGGCGGGTGTAGATGCCAAAGCGCCTCTTCTTTCCACAACCTTCGCCGAAGCTAGTAATACCGAAGACAGTCCAGCGCCCATTTGAGCGGCACAGCAGTGGACCGCCAGAGTCCCCCGCGCAGGCATCTCTCCTGCCGTTCATGTAGCCCGCGCAGAACATGTTGTCCGTTATGCGGTACTCATGGTACACCCGTCGACACAGTTCCAGTCGAGCTATTGGCACCTTCATAGAAACAAAGTCATATTTACTCTCCAATACACAAATAAATCCTTGAGAGATAAAAGCTAAGAGAATATTAGTAATTGTAATAATTGGTTGCAATTGTTTATAAGCTGATTTTCTTTGCACTATTATGGACATTATCTATGTTTCTCATGCTCAATAAATACAAAAAAGATAGCATTTTACAAAAATTTAATAATATAGATATTACTTTAATTTTCCATCCTATAACATTATTATATACTTTATTTTATACAACCTTCCAAATATATTGGATGCTTTCACTTTGAGCTCTTGTGAAAGAATTTAGATGTATTTATCAGTCTTAAAACAAATCATAATTTTGGAAAGGAATTACAGGTAAGTTAATATGCATCTAAAAGTACAGACAATTCAAATGTTACCTACCAACATGTAATATCTCAGGTAAGATGCTGTAATTGAATGCAAGTTTCAAAGATTTTTGTTGATTGTTACATTACTGTATAGTTTACAAAATAAAACATAAATTGTATCACTTGCTCTAAAGCAAATAGTATTATCTCAGTACTCTTTAGTAACCAAATTCCCAAAAGAAAATCCTTTCAGCAAGTATAAAGTAATGTCAGGCAAAAACAGTTTCAGTTTTACTTAAGCTGTATTATTTCAATTCATATGAGAGGATGTAGACCAAAGAAACTGTTTAACAGTATCACTATTCAAACAATTGATATTTTCCTGCAAAGTTTGTAAATGTTGTATTTATTATCAGTGTCACAATTGGATAAAGGTGACAGTGAAATTGCCATTAAGCACTCAAAATAGGATAGGGTGGGGAAGAATAAACTGCCACTTAACACAGATGAAGGCAGGAAGGCAATATGAAGAAAAAAAACACCAAAAACAAACACATTTCACAATATTTCAGTTTGTAACCTTAATTATGTCAGAGGTGAAACATATGGTGGGAGGAAGATGTGTGCTGATCAGGACATAACCATGTAAGAACGAAGAACTTCCCGGCGTTTGACTGCAATGTAGTCTTCACGGGTGTACTGCCGGATTGTGTGTGTCTTGTTTCCACAACACAATCCGGCAGTACACCCGTGAAGACTACATTGCAGGACATAACCATATAAACCATGATTCATGTGTTAAGTCCCAATGTATACACATCTTCCACGCAACTTTCTTGTTTCCAAATGATCTATGATTTTCTGTTTGAGTGGAAAACTTAAAACACAAAATCAGAGAAAATATTTACTTAAGATATGTTGGTATTTGGTTTCCATTACACTGGATAGCTAAAATTACCATAGAACACAATCAGTAACTGATATGATAAAAGAGCTGGAATGGGATTCATTGGAAGACAGGAGGAGGGTGAAGAGGGTCATGGGAGTGTACAAGGTGTATATTGGTGATGAGGCATGGAAAGATATTGGTCTAAGAATTAAAAGTAATGCTTGGAAGGGAAAAGATGACCACAAGCTGACACTAGATTTCTGGCAGGGGTGAATTAAAGATTTTCATGTAGTTCTATTTTAAAAAATACCTTTGGTAATAATTAGATTCATTTGGATGCAAAACTCTAGTGTTCTATTGTTCTTATGTAAAAATAGAGCTTAAATTTATATGGTTATTAAAGTTATTGTAGGAGTGAATTAGCCAGTTTATGCAATGTGTTACTATTATTCATGTCATTAGACAAATACAGCAACAAATTATATGTAAATTCATGCGATTTTAACATTAAAAATATTAATATTGAAGTTTCACTCAGTGCTGAGAATTATATATAGTTTTCTCAGTTGACTAGGTGAGTGAGAAGGGTGTTTTCACATGATATTTCGGTGATCTGTTGACATCTTCTGTTAAATCAGAAATTTTACTGGACCTAAATATCAAATTGTGTTGCAAATCTTTGGTCAGACCATTGCTTGACTATGGTGGTGTAGTATGGGACCCACATTTTGGCTATCAAATATAGGAGTTGGAGAGTGTGCAAAGAAGGGCTGCTAGATTTGTCTTTGTGGATTACATATCAGTAACTGATATGATAAAAGAGCTGCAATAGCATTCTATGGAAGCCCTGAGGAGGGTACAACGTGGATACTGATGATGAGGTGTGGAAAGATACTGGTGTACGAATTAGGAGAGTTTTCCCGAAAGGGCAAAGATGACAATCACTACAAGGTAACACTTGATTTCAGGTACAAGGTGGTGGTAAATTTTTCTTTGAAAGCTAATAGGGTCAGAGATTGGAATAAAGTAACAAGAGAGAAACAATTAATCTTATATATAAAAATCAATGTTTGTGGGTTTGTTCGTCTTCTATGCATTCCTATACCATTTATCAGATTGCAATGAAACTTTGGAGAGTTTTCGAGTGTGCGCCTGCGAAGGTTCCTGCGAAAAAAATTTCCAAAAAGTCACCCCCTATTCCCCATAACACCCCATAATTTAGGCAAAACCACATTTTTTATCCGATTTAGATAGGAATTTGTACACATATACTTTAAAACAAACAGAAAAATACTGCCAACATATGGTTTCCGAATATTCATCCCCTCTCCCCCTTTCCACCCCCCATTATGTTTTTATTCCATAATTTAGGCAAACCACATTTTTTATCCGATTTAGATAAGAATTTGTACACTTATACTTTAAAACAAACAGAAAAATACTGCCAACATATGGTTTCCGAATATTCATCCCCTCTCCCCCTTTCCAACCCCATTACGTTTTTACCCCATAATTTAGGCAAACCACATTTTTTATCCGATTTAGATAAGAATTTGTACACTTATACTTTAAAACAAACAGAAAAATACTGTATGGTTTCCGAATATTCATCCCCTCTCCCCCTTTCCACCCCCATTACGTTTTTACCCCATAATTTAGGCAAACCACATTTTTTATCCGATTTAGATAAGAATTTGTACACTTATACTTTAAAACAAACAGAAAAATACTGCCTACGTATGGTTTCCGAATATTCATCCCCTCTCCCCCTTTCCAACCCCATTACGTTTTCACCCCATAATTTAGGCAAACCACATTTTTTATCCAATTTAGATAAGAATTTGTACACTTATACTTTAAAAAAGAGAGAGAAATACTGTACACATTAATTTCACAAAATCCCAATCCCTCTCCTCTCTTTCCACCACCTTAATTACCCCCTCTTTCCCATAACACCCCATAATTTAAACAAACCCGCAAACCGTTCGTCCGATTACGGTGAAGCTTTGGTGAGTTGTCGACGGGATGACGGAGAAGGTTCCTGTCAAAGAAAATTAAAATACCCACCCCTCCTCCCCATAATTTAGACAAAACCACATATTTCATCAGATTTCAATGGGAATTTGCACACTTAAACTTTGAAACAAACAGAAAAATACCGCCTGCATATGTTTTCCAAAGCGCATCCCCTCTCACCCTTTCCAACTGAAAATGAATGAAACAGCAGTTTAAAATTTATATGTAAATATTTTTTCATTTAATTCATGTGCCTACTCAAGTCCAGCAATAGTGAAGCATTGCCGGGTCAGCTAGTAATTTACTAAAAATGCTGAACGAATTTAAAGTTGAAATTATTAGAGGGCAAAAAATAGGTGCAAAAAAAGGGGTGTATAGGGAAACAGTGACCAGAATATGCATTAAACCTTACTATACACAGGTAAAGTTTTGTGTGGACTGATTAATAATTTCTTTACTCGTCTTTAAGAAATATCACAAACATGAAGCCTTAATCAACAGTGCAACATTTCTTCTGTTTGGCTCACTTTCTTTAATACTTTCAGTCTTATGCATAATAGTAGTCACAAGTTGTCTCATTTTCACAGAGTTGAAAATAATTTAAAAGATGTTAATATGAACTCCTTAAACTCAACTGAGATGATCTAAGTTAAAATAAAATAAATAGGGTTTAAAATTAAAGAGTGATTAATTTGATAATCAGTGGTAGGTAAATTGATGGAAAAAGTTATATGAATCCCTATCAGAAATGTATGTGTGGCAACAAACGAGTTTGTAGATATTTCATGGAAGGGTATTCATGTGAATCTCAGTTAGTGGGCTGTATGCAAGACATTTCAGATAACATTAGACAAGGAAGGCTGTGTTTATACTTGGATTACTAGATGTTTCCATCGCATTTAACAGTAGGACCCATAAAATTGAGTGAAATAAGGTAAAAAATATCGTAGTGGATGAAAAAGTTACTTGTGGGTAGATGAATTCTTAATAGGTAGAAAGACAAGAGTTAAGGTATTAAAAACAGCATCAAAAGAGGTGAAAATGAAAATGGGAATGTCACAGGGTAGTGTATCCGGACAACCACAATTCACTATTTCTGTTAATGATTGTGTTGATGGTTTGCAGTCACAAGTTCAGTTGTTTGCAGATGACATAATGTTATATAATAGGATCGAAATGGGAGAAGATTGAACAGCTGCAAGATGAACTAGACAGGATACCTAGCTGGGTACTTTAACATGGGATGAAGATAAACACAAAGAGAGTCAGCTTATTAGGTACACAGGTAAAAGAAAACAAACTAAAGATTGTTTATGATTATGGGGGGGGGGGGGGAGGGGGGAGAGGAATTGTTTACCAATGTCCTGAAGTGCAAATATCTTGTTGTAACATTAGACAATAATCTCAATTGGACAGATGATATGAACAGTTTCTCAAAATCTTTTATTTATTGGAGAAAGGAATGAGGGAATTGGGTTAGAAAAGATTGGTCCATTTCTTGACTTGGGTTATGTAGTGTGAAACCCACATTTTTGGTATCAAACGTAGGAATTTGTGGAAAGAAAAGGAGGGCAGCTCAATTTGTTTGTGGAAATTACCACAGGACCCAGTCACTAATTGATATGATAAAGGAGCTGGCTAGGATTGGATTCATTGGAAGACAGAAGGAGAGTGACGGGAGTGGTGACTCTGTAGAAGGTGTCAATGATATGGCTTGGAAGGATATGAATCAATTAATTTTTGTTAAATTTTATTGCAATGCAGCACATGCTCTGGTGACAATTTTGCTACACACCTATTTACCCCTTTATTATTATTAGTTTTGGCTTAAATTCTTTGAGTGTAATTTACCCAACTATTTATTTTTGCATTTTACTTATTTTAAATATCTTCAGAGTTTTTGGCAAGCTATTCAGAAATTTGCAGAAGAATTATTATAAATGACCATGACCACAAGTTGGAACTTGTTTTGAAGATAAGTGAGTTAAGAATAGGAATAATTTAATACAGTAAATGATGAATAGGTTGCCAAAATCACTGAAAGAATTTAAAATTTGTAAAGGGCAAAAGTAGGTGGGTGGGATAACTACTCTCAAAGAATGTAAGATAAAAATTAATAAGAAAATTGGTGTGTAGGCAAAGAACCTCCAGAGCATGTGCTGCATTGTAATTAAATTAAAATTAAATAGCATATTTCTTCATTTTTATTAGTCAAGTGACCTTGTCCATACATTTCATACCTGTGCACACTGGAAGTTTTGAAAAGCTATACTTCAGAGAGATACAAAAATATAAAAATTAGCTGGAATATTTAACCTAAATGTTCAGTTACCATCCTTTCTCTATCATCACTGGGTTAAGACAGAAGGTTGAATCAGTGATTGTTGGAGTAGTGGAGAGGAAGGAATATTTGATAATCTTATAGCTGAAAATTTTCATCAGATCACAAATGGTAGTATAAAAGGAGATGGCATTTGTGGTAAATAGGTGGACTAGGGCAGTTGAAATGCTCACTTCATCATCTTGGTAGACAGAAAAAAGTACAACAAATTACATAGTTTATACTGCTAATAATAAGAACAAAAAATATTTTAGGCAACATGTAAACAAAGAACAATATGGAAAGTAAATGTATCACTTAGCAATTACCAAAAATGAAGACTGGAGGGAAAAAAAGAAGAAGAAGAACATAACCCACAATACTTTAGATTTACTTTGAAGCATTAACAATTCACACAACAAGGATTGTCTGTTGTACACATTCCGAATCTCACCAAATGAATAAAATAAATGTTGGAAATAGGGAATAGGCGGAAGATACTGGGTATCAACCATGAGGCAATTGTAACTAACTACAACATGCAACATTTGGAAAGGAGAATAACCAAAGCTGAAAATTGTTGCAGCATCAAAACATGTACACACAAGGAGTGTTGAAATTTTCAGTCTCCTTCCCTTCTTCAACAATAGAATGAGGTAGCTTCCCAGAAAGTATGGATGAGATTTGAAAGTGCAAACTCGAAAATTGTGAACCGTATTGTGGGAACAAGCCATGGACATGTGGAAGAAGTCAACAGAAAAAATTATTTTATGTGAATATAAAACATATATACACAACAATATATACAAGATGTTTTTGAAAGGCCAAAGCTATTATACACTACTCAAAGATTAATTCTGGTTCTGTGGGAAAAGATAGAGGATATGTGAAATGAAAAGAATATAACATGATACAGAAATGAGCACAATTTCATCTTTAACCATGTTTAGAAAAAAGTAAATATTTCCCCAGCTTTTTATAAAAATTATACTGGACACAAAAACTGAATTCTCATCTCCCAATTCACCACTGCTTGAGATCAAATTTTTGTCCATAATTTATTACTCGTAATTGCTTTGTTGGTAGCATCTCACCTGCACTTCATGTAATACATCTGTGCCGAATGGGTCCTGGGACTGCGCTTTGCCCCAGCCGATTACAGTACATCTAGACCCGACTTCGGGCAGCATCTCGCCCTGCTGTGGCAGGCAGGCCGTGTTCTGGAAGCGACTCGGCCGTATAGCAAAGGGTAGGCGCAGCAACGCAATGTCACTGTCCACAGTTTCATCATCATAATCGGGATGTTTCACCACCATCTCAACCTGCATCCAAAGAGAAGACAAAGATGAGTCATGCTATCATCAAAGAAGTAACATAAGCACATATAAACAAATAATTACTCTTTCCCACATTAAATCATAGCATTTGTAACACATACAACAGTGTTCTGCTATGAAGAGCAAATTTCATTTTTAAGTAATATTTTTTAGATACTTGAATTGCCGAGTACATAATTCTGTTCTTTTCTAAGAAACTATACTGAACAAAATTATGTTCATTCTCTCACAGTTGCTCCAGCTACTTATTTTATTCATATAAATTCATTACTTTTAGTGAATTTGATATAGCACTTTTTCTGCTAAAGCCTATGTAAGTAATGTACCTTCAGCTCAATCTCTGTTCCCTCATGGCGGGATATGTCGTGCTCTCCTAGACGTACGTACATGCGACGACGCAAGCAGTGAGCAGCTGTCAGTACCCAGCGAGGAGCAATCAGAGTACCTCCACAGAATACTTCCTGGAACAAGTACAAATCTATCATTATATTTACTTCAGAGGATTATTTCCTATACCTAATTTGACAAGAGTGTGTATACAATGAAAAATTTGCTTAAATTCCATTGGAGATCCACTTATCAACTGCAAATTTTTTATTCTATATCTCCATAACCCTACAGAATCATATCATTCCAGTTTCATCCAACTTCATTTTATAAACAAAGCAACAGCATTTAGACCCATCCATTTTATGAAATTGTATTTTAAGAATTATGAATAGCAAGATAGAAGTTGATTAATTGTAGATTTGTATTATTTCATGTAATTAATTATAAATTTGTTTAAATGAACATTTTTTTTATGAAGAGCAAACTATACAAATGCTATGTAACGTGTTCAAGGACAGTATTATAAATGAAAAATTGATTAAAAGTTTGTAACTGTAAGTGCTGATGTCAGACACAATGTTTGGAGGACAATTCTGAGTGGTTTGGACTGGTTTATATTGATAATTTTGTGTGTAAATACCTACAAATATATTTAATTTTCATTTCTGCTTGTTTCATGATGAGTGTGAATGATTTTGTATTAATTCTGATAGTTTTAAAGTGGTTTTGACTGTGGGCTGTACTGTCACCATTCGCAAAACATCAGTTGACTTTCTTTTTGTTATTCTGAATTTTTCTGTAGTATTTATACAAGCAAGTGGCAGAGACGAGTGAGTTAATTGAAAGTTAGTTGTTGGTAGTCAGTTGTCAGATTTTGTTTGCGATTTTGTTTGCGAGTTTAATTGCTGGATAATTTTTATGGTTGTGATTAGTGTCTTTGGAGAAGTCTGATGCCTCATATTATCTTACAGAAACACAGAGGAATAAATACTGAATTAAAAAACTGATTAATCTGTGTTGCCATTCAGTTGAACGATTTAACAGTCAAGAACAGTAGTAAGCATCAACATTTAGGGAAAAGTAAAATCATCTTGCGACCAAAGACAGCAACTTGTGTAGGACGAGGTAATTAAAGGAAATCATCATAAATTGCCAAAAGTACAAATTTGATTAATTACTGAGTTACCTATTAGCTAATACAACAATTTACATTTTTGGAGTTTTAAAAAATTTGTTCATTTTCTTAGTCCTAAACATATCATCACTGTTATGCCTCATATAATGAAATTTCATTTGAAGCTCTTATTTACCACTTGTTTTACACTTATTATCGAGATTACCCCAAAAAAACTTGCAGTCACAACTGTTTGTAATAATTCAAATAGTAATGATACATTCAGAGCTGGTGCATAATATGGGTAAGGTATGCAGCAGTAGCCATTCGAGTATTTTACCTGCCTGGAAATTGTTAGTGTGTAGAGAGCAACAGAGCAGATAAGCTAAGAACATTCTGCTCATTGACAATATTGCAAGATTGACCCATTAACATCACAATTTACACGATTATAGTAACCTCATTGATGAACTTCATTTAGAAAAATTGTTGAATTGGTTCATTTCCAAAAATGCAAAAGTGCAGTACATTTTTTGCATTGTGCATTTAATACTGAGTACTAACAAATTTAAATAATAATAGTGAATTTATATACACAATTAAAATATATTACTGAATGAACACTATGATAACAATTTTATGTTTATTTTGTAGTTTTTACCCCTTTGAATTTCTCTTATGAATTTGTATACATGATTATTAGTATTATTATTATATTTCTTTTTAGGTAAATTAACCACCAAATGACATTTTCAGGGGATCCCCTTTTGTCTGATTACCAACCCGAGTGTAACATGATCTGCCGGCACTCATAACTGACAAAGGGTTTTGCCACAAAATTTAAATTCTTTTACTTGTGTCTCCGTAAACCAGTCTCTACTACAGTAGGTAATGGCTTTTCTCTTTAGGAAAGAAAAAAAAACACCATTTTCCTTTATTGCCTTTGTAATACTAAATGATGAGCTTTCACTCATTTTTAAATAGATGAAATCATTACCTGAACTCAATAACATGAAATCTAGAGCTTGCCTAGAAGTGTTTTCCATAATAAAACATGTAAGTCCTTAGGCAAAGAACCCAGAAATTGAATTCTATGTAGGGAATTATTAACAACATGGTGCCAAATTTAGCTAATGGATGCAGCAAACCTTCATTTGCTTGATTGCAATGAGAGTTATTTATGCCAATGTTTCTTACGAATATAATGTCCAGAGCACATGATTATCACATTTAAATTTGGACAAAATGGCAAAATCTGGATTTGATCCAGAGTTTCACCGCAAAGAAGGCAAAATGCTGCAACACCCACTAAAATTTGGTTATTCAACAGTTAAAATACTGCTAAAAGATTCAAACTTTAAGATCATGAGCACCGTTTGGAACCAACATTTTGGTTAGCCAATACAGGAGTTGAGGGCATGCAAAAAAGAGCAATTAGATTTGTTTGTGCAAACTATCGCAGGACCCAGTCGGTAACTGATACGATAAAGGAGTTGGATTGGCAGTCATTCGAAATGGCCATAGAAAGCATGATTGGGCAAGAAGGACTCCTGGGGCTTGTTGCCTTCGCGGATGACCTTCTACTGCTGATACAAGGCGGAACAAGGGACGAAGTAGAGACTAGAAGCAGAATGGCATTGAGACATTTACAAAACTGGTGCTCCAAAGTGAAATTAACCCTTGCACCACACAAGACTCAATTCTTGGTTCTCAGTGGCCGCCCCAAGCAAAATCCAATAATAAAAGTTAACGACGTCTCCATAAAAAGAGTTAGAACTTGTAAATACCTGGGAGTCACGCTAGACGAGCGACTAAATTTTACTGACCATATAACGGAGGTGTGCAGTCGTGCCAAAATAGTGATGAACAAACTGATCAGTATTGGGCAAAGAAGATTTCATCTTCCAACGTCCATAATAAGGAGGTATCACGACAGTATATTATCCTCATTTGTGGGATATGCTGCTAGCAGTTGGGCGCATAAGTTACGACAAGTTAAACCTCGCCAGGCACTAAGAAGCGTACAAAGAAGCATACTGATAAGATTAAGTGGTGCATATAGGACAACAGCGACCGACTCTCTGCTGGTTGCGTTGGGCGTTTGGCCACTTGACCTAGAAGTTAGAAAGAGAGGGGCACATTATTGGCTACGAACCGATGACGCCGACAAAGTAGAACAAATTTTAGGAAGACCGGTTACAGAAGCACGGGAGATAAAAACAGTCTTGATGGAAGAATGGCAACAACAATGGTCGCGTAGTACAACTGGCAGGAGAACCTACAATATTTGGCCAACAATTCAAGAGAGATTAAACCTTCGCCACCTAGATCCGTCAACCGGACTTGTTCATTACATCACTGAACACAGGCCACATCCCAGCCTACTACATAAAAGAGGACTAAAAGACACAAGCTTGTGTGAGTGCAGGGAAGAGGGTACACCCGAACACATCATCTGGGATTGCACACAAATGGCAGAAGCCAGAAACGAAGGATTTCAAGAACTAAGAAACATGAAAACGGAAGACATACTAAAAAATGAGCAACTTTGGTGCAAACTAGACGAAGTGACACAGAATATATCCAAACTGCAAAAGGAGAGATTCATGCAAAGTTTAGCGACAGCAAGAGGAAGGCCAAGTCAAGCCGACTATGACGTCACAGAGTAACACCCGAGAGCTGCCACAAGCGAATGCGTGTCTAAGCACTCAATCAGCGAATCATATATCGTGCTGAAAACGCAACCAGCTGGTCTGCGGAGAGGAGTGTTTAAACCATATTAAAGACTTTAAATGGGCCATTTCGCAGCAACACCACTGGAGATTCTACCTACAAACAAGAACTTGCTGAAGCAACACGTATAGAAGTATATAGTGTATGTATAAGTTCTTTACTAGTGCTCACATGAACTATAGTCCGATGCATAAAATGTGGTCTGAAATTGCAATAACACAAATAATAGATAATAGTTGCTGGCTCGAGCCGCTTCTGAAGTAAAACATTATTATCTCTTAAAATATGTATAAATGTTAATAGTTAGTTAAGAGTAAAAGTTGTAAATTATGTAGCCAATAATCTTAAAATAGGAATTTGTTCAAATATTGAAAATAACAAATACCGGCAGTAGATGTTAAACTAATCTAGTTCACCTGTGAAACGAACAACCTACTAGCCGGATATTAAAGACTCCTTACTTCTGCAATTACATATATATCATTGAAAATTAGTTCTCACAACCAGTGTTGGAGGTGGCCAGTCTCCCGATGGGCGGCCTTCTCGGTCACTTTGGCTGCCAGAGAGACTGAGAACGTGCGCTATTCCGGGAGATTTGGAATTCGGATTACCGCACCGATACCAATGCTGGAAAATGCTTTCTTAGATGGTAGAGTAGTAGATAGTAGTAATAGTTTAGTAATAGTAGTAGTGGTAGACGTACGAAGTGACATAGTGAAATATTAAAAATTCTAACCATAAAGTGGACAGGAAACTGCAGACACCATACAAAACTAGAAAACTATAATAAATCAATTATGACAAAATGCAGCAAGTTTAGGAAGTTATAATATATGTTAACAGCGGAACAATCGTATGTATCGTGCCAACAAGAAAAGACTGTACAGATATTGCCAAAGCCATACATAACAAAAATTGAAATTATTCATTGTGAAATTATCTGTTGAAATATCAAATGTAAAACTGTTGTGTTAAATTAAGGCCTATTTTAGTTTCTAGATACTAGGCTGTAAAAATATGTGCTAAATTAAAAAAAAAAAGTCATTGGAGAACAGGAGGAGGGTAAAGAGAGTGCTGGGAATGTACAGGGCATATGTTGGTGATGGAGCTTGGAGGGATATTGGTCAAAGAATTAGAAATAGTGCATGGAAGGGGAAAGGCGACCATGACCACAAGCTTGCACTTGATTTCATGCATTACAGAATGGATTGATTTTCTTTTGTTGGTAAGGGTGTCAGGGACTGGAACAAATTACCAAGTAAAGTGATGAATAATTTACCAAAAACGCTTAAGAAATTTAAAATTAAAATTTATAAATTTGAAAAGTAAATGGGGGAGGAATTGAACTCTCCAATTATAAATGAACATTTAAAAAAAATATATATAAAAAGTGGTAGTTAGATGAGTAGGAGAACTGCCACTGGAGCATTAGATTAATTGTGATTGATTAATAATAATAAAAAACTTGAAGGTAGAAATTACAGATGTAGGAGGATTATGTAAGCAATTGCATGAAGTAAAAGGAAACTAAAAGGAGTTTGAAAATAAACTTTCACCACTGCCTAAGTGTGAAAACCTTACAGATTGAACTAATAATGTGACCATCATAGTATAGCAAGTAAAAAAAGGTTCAATCAGCAATTAAACATAGTGTGATTCGGCATTCCAATTCATACATTTTACATACTATTGTAGGCAGGGGATATGTGATTAGTTATTAATGTATTCACAACAATGCTTTCATTTTGTACAATGATTCAAATGGTAGTAGATAGTAGCTCTAGTTTTGTAAGTTTTTGTAATGCAAAATTGATTATTTTGATGCAGCATAGGTGTTTTGTCACTCATTGTATTTGTATATTTTTCTACTCTTCTCTCTTCATGTTTGATGCATTTGAATAAACTATTGGATCCTGTAAAATTCAATTTAAAGTTAGTTATTCTAGCTTCTTTTATCATATCATTTATACTTGCTGAAAGAGTATCATTAAGATGTTCTTTATGCCATGCTCGAACAGAAGAAATCAAAATTAAGCTGTTTCTTTAGTGTAACTATTTTCACCAAATAATTAGTGTAGACAATAATACAGTATATTGCACTATAATATGAGTTATTGTACTGTGAGGGATTTGCTTGATGTTTTTTTATCGTGTCTTTATGATGGTTATTTGGTTAGATTATTATTTTTAGGGCTTGACACTTGTCCTCATTCAGGTTATTCAAGCCATGAAAGAATTGGGGGTAAGGGGAACAGGATAGAATTGGCTTTCTGAAAGAACCATTTCAGAATTTATTTAGAGTAGTTTTTGGAAAGCATGGAAAATTGAAATCTGGATGCCCAGATCAAAGCCAAGTCCTCCCAAATTCAAGGTCTGATTTTTACTGCTCACGGACCAAAGTTGACATGTTACAAAAACAATGTAAAAAAAAAAAATAATTAAAGGGTGGATAGTGAAATTAAATTAATCACTTTCTAGGCTCAGAAAAGGTGGGAACATTTTAAAAAATTAGTATTAACCTTATTTATGCAAAAGATGAGATGTGGTGAGAATTCCATATATGTGCACACAAGTTAGTCATGTGGTGAGGTTATATGTGTGTTTCGGAAGACTGTTCATACTGAAACATGTAAAATGTGTTCATCGCTATACTCATGCCTTCATCTCTGGTAAGCAATGGGACTGCTTTTCTTATCCTTCTTTGTTTTCACTGTAAAAGTATTTTCCTTCTCTTTATTGTCATAAAAAATTATGTAACATGTTAGTGGTAGAAAAGATAATTAGTTCAATTCCTGTGTGTAATCATTTTGATAAATAATATGACTGCAAAAAAGCACACATATTACAAAAAAAAAAGGAGAGACAAACGGTTGTTGGTACAAGTTTATATTAATAAAAACTAAGGATCTAAGTTATTTACATCTTTTAGAATTAAAATAGATTTAAGAAAATTTCTGTTGATGTGGTATGAAATTATTTCATAAATGAAAATTGGATAATTTCAAATTATGCTCTATAAAAAGAGGTAATATGCTGCCTCTCACCTTGAACCTATTGAGTACAGCCACTTGCCACGGCCATCTTCCTTTGCCACTTGGCTTTCCTCCTACGATTCTCGTTAGCGACCACGTGGCGCTCCCCTTGTTGTTGCCTTGAATTCCGCACTGCCATGTATCCACCTCTTTTGCCTCCAAGGAATTCACATCATCCAACAGATTTTCTTCAGATTCTGTTAATAACATTTACATGGAAGGAATCAGTGAGTTAAAGAAAAAATATCAAATATTATACAGGTAACATTATTGAATAGACAGAAAAATGAATTATATAAAAAAAGAAGCTAAATATTGCAATGCAACTACTTTACCATTACATTGTGTGAATGGATACAAGAGCATTCATGCTGATTGAAACACTGCTTTTTTAGATTAATGAAAGAATCATAATTTGTTATAAATTATTGCACAGAAACATATAAACCCAGTAATGTATGAAGGCATTAACTACTGGAATTCAGGATTTATGATCCCACAACAGTTTGAGTTCTGGATCTGTGAAAATAACTAGTCAATTAATTTTGTGCATATTTCATCCTGTCATCCCATTAATTATGATTTAATTTTTTGTTATTAAAATAATTTCATCAGCAGGATCATTTTCTTTACATAACTATTTAAACAGATTTACGTTCAAAACATAAGGAAACTACTGAAAAATTAATTTTATTGAGCTACTTGGTAATGGAGATCATGAATGAGTAACAGTTCTGTGTATCAAATACTGCTGACTCAGAATTAAAGTATGTCATTTGTCAAATTGTTCCACACTATTGCTTAACTATTCCTCTTTTTTTTAATTTTTTTTTTTTAGGTGAGACAGCCCTGTGTATTTTTATGTTTTGTGTCATCTCTGTTACCAAATTTGTCATAAGTGTCCTTGATATTAAATTATTATGATGAAAAAATAAAAGTTCAAATTCATTTTTTTTTTTTTTTTTTTTTTTTTTTTTTTTTGGTGGTTAACTAGATAATTAATCTGCAAGGAGCATAAACACTATCCTCACTAAACAGGAAGTAGGAGCTGACATTTTTAGTGAAAAAAATTATTTCAAATATTGGTGATGGGCATCTAAAAGCAGGAGTGAATACCATGTAGTTGCAAAATATCTAAAATAAGTTTATCTACCTAGTAATTTATCATGTACAAAATGCATGGTCGCATTTTTGTTCTTCTGTTTTCCTTTTATGTTGTCTTTTCCTTTTCTTCCTTTTATTCTAGCCAGCTATGTACATTTCAAATAAGTTTTTACTCTTGTGAACTGTGATCTTTAATAGGAGGCCTGTACATTGCAAAGCATGGTAAAATCATCTTAATAACTACAGCAGGATTCTGAAGCTATAGGTAAAAAAAAATATTGCAAGTTTTCCCTGACTGTATAATAGCAAATTAAATACACGAAAACAAGTCACTATGCAAAAAAAAAAGCTTAAAAAAAAAGAATGTTAACTTATGATAACCATGTATTAACTTATGATGTTAATTATATTCTAACACAAGTCATAATTACTAATGAAATAATAGTCTCTTTGCCCTCCTCACCCAGTAATAGTAGTAACTGAAGATAATATATTTCAAAACTTCTTCCCACTAAGTAAATTCATGTGGGTTTACAAACCAGAAGTTTCAAGTTGTCATGAATTCGGCCTCTGATCTTGTTCGAGCTGTGATTTAATGTCGAATCCAAAAATGAAACATCCTAACATACTTTACAAAAACAAGGCTAAACCCATAAAGATTCCTGGCTGTATCAGGCTCTAACCCTGGAACCTTGATTTATAATGGCAAGCATCTTGACCACTAAGCTACCAGATTAGATTTACTTTAGACCAAGATCGTCATTCTGGTAAATGACTGGTTAATGACCCACGTCATGCAAATGCTGCTATTTCATTAACTAGGATATTATTAACAGCATGTGACCAAACTAAAGGAAAGAAAATTTTGTGCAATGGTATTTTTGGTAATGTTCGTAGACTAGGCTGTTTCACAGTCAGGGTATAATATCTCTTTTTGCATAGGGATATATACTTCATTAATGATGAATTCACTGAATATGGGAAAGAATTTTGGGTAAAGAATAGGAAGGAAGCCCATCCTGGCATTCGCTTAGAGTGACATTTTGGAGCCATGTAAAACTGAACCTACCTTGCTGTGAAGACTCAGAATCTGAGAGATGACTCCAAATGTGCCTCTGAATCCAGCGTTGGCAGCTGCTGCCCTCTACGTAGCAGTAAGCTTCCTCTCGCACGACGTCAGAACCACAAACTGGAGGCCTCTTGCACCACCTGTGCATCAAGGTAAAGACAACACTGATAGGCATAATCTTCTATTACATTCAAAAATTAAATAACTATTGTTAAATACCTAAATGTTATAATGAAGAACAGAGACACTTATTTATAATATATATCAGTGTGGAGAAAGAAACTATTGTTTTCACCATAATTCTTGGTGTTGCTGAGTTTTTATAGCTCTGCACTAATTTGTTGTCTTCTGAAGTATGTAATGGTTTCCTTTATAATCTTATTAAAAAAAATTTTTCTCTCTTTCAGTCAATTTGGCTGGAAATGTTGCAATTGTCACTAATTAAAGTAACAATAGTATGAATAGTAAAGGTATAATATGTGATCAATATTGGTAATTACTATACTAGACTGATATATATTTGTAGTACACACACACACACATACACACGTAAAATATGAGAGAGATGGTGAAACATTTATTTCAAACAGTGGAAGAATTTCAGATGAAAATCAATTTAATTCAAAGTATGTGTATAGTAACTGCCACAGAATTATAAGCTCTATTGCAGTCACTAATAACAATTTGTACTTATCAAAGCACTTATAGAGTGCAATGTACATAATTATCAAGAAGCAGAATCTGTGGCTCAACGTGAGATTAAAATTGAGATTGAGGGACAATCATTTCAGTTATATAGAATTTAAGTGATGTACAAGTAAACTATTAGTGCAAATTACTGCATAACAGATGTTATGTATTGTGAGCTTTCAAATATTATTTCATATAATGCTGTAAAGAAGGAAACATCTTTTTCTTTCTATCAACCCACCATAACCAAATTTTTACCAAAAGGAACTGAAGACAAGAAAGTAAGTACAACTCAGACGTTGAATGTGACAGAAAAATCTTAATAGCAATATTTTTATCATGCTTTTATACCCAAGAAACAAGAAAACAATTCATTCATTCTTTAGGAATAGTTAATAGTCAGAAACACGAGCGAACACTGGAAAATATTGAAACCAATTGCAGCAGTGTTAAAAAATGCAAGCTTAAATTTATGCAATACATAACAGATAAGCTCTGAAGTCAAATCATTACTGTATATGTCACTGACCAACTGGCAAGTCATCAAAATTGCAGGAACATTGTCATTCATATCATCTAGGCTATTGATCTATATAAGTCAAAATTTTAATTACCTTATAGATTGATTTTACTATTCAAATTAAAATGATATTTGATTTGGGTGAAGGCTCTGAAATTCAGTTTATAGAGCATCTAACTGCAGACCACAATTTCTTACTAAGTCAATGATTTTTCATTGAAACTGAACATTTTAAATGGTTACCCCAGCCCAAACAGCACCATGGCAGGAATTCCATGTAGAAAGTGAAGTTGGCCACAAGATGGGACTGAACCCAGAATATATCCATTCCTAGTGCCACATAGGGGGAGACTACGGAACTATAAATCCATGAATACTCAGCATGTGGTCTTCTGGGCATGATTGTGACCTTTCACATTTGATTTGGGCTGTCCTTTGTTGTGAATGACTGGAGAGTTATCTCAAAATTAAATAATTTAGTCAATTAAGGTGCAATAAATATCATGACCATACATCATGTAGGCCCATTGATAAAAATGTTAATGTAGAATTTAATTTACTTCCTCCTGTTTCTTAGTATCTTAAAAACTTTCAGTGAGAAAAATTGTTCATTAACCTTCGTAGATAATTTGTTCCAGTCCTTACCAAATTAACATTTCCTTATTCCCATATACCTGACGTCAGGTGCTAATTTATTATCATGGTATGCTCTTCTCTTCCATTTGCTGCTTTTAAGTCTTACACAACATTTTACCAGATCTTCTCACCATTTTATGCCTCCACATTTCCACAAATCTCTTCACCCATTTTCTATCCTTCAATCTCTCCCAACCCAGCTCATTTATCATTTCAGTTACTGAGTGCTTCCTACAGTAATTTCAAAATTATATTCTGTCCTTCTTTCACCCTCTCTAACGCCAGCTTACAATCTGAGCGAATGTCCGGTCACCTATCTCTATTATTTCTCTTGTACATCCCCACATTATCCACCAAAAGAGGCAATAGTTTGGATCTTTTTTCCCTGTACCCTTCCAACTTGTTAATTACCTCAATAATTTGATGAATGGTCATTAACCAATTGCATCTTGCACTTCCTTTTCTTTTGGGAAATTTAGTTCTGCCAAATTTTTTTTTTTTTTTTTTTGAGGGTTCCTGACAAATGGTAGGCGCAATGTAACAAATCTGTACTATTATAGGGTACTTTACATTAAAAAGGAAACTATGGTAGATAGATAGATAGATATGTTCACTTTGATCCCATGTGAGAATAATCTCGGGGATGTGGAACAGTACATACACTTATTTTTAATGTCAATATTACTATATAATTGATAATATTATTATATATTGACAAGTTAGCTACAACCAATTAGTATAACCAATATCTCCTGTAATCTACACATACAATCCTGAGTTAATTAATACTTATTATATGGAACAGTGTATACACTTGTTACCAGCATCTAATAACCAGTTATTTTCTTACCAAGCAGTTACCATGATAAGTTTCACTGTAATTTGCGACTACATATTATTATATCATATTAGTTGCTATTTATGTGAAACAGTACACACACCTATTAGCAATATCAATTATATTACCAACAACTCATAAGCTGTCAATTACTTAAAAAACCTGTTAGTATGATAATTTTTCACAGCAGTTTTTGAGTGTATGCTATCCCATGTTAGTTACTATACATGAGTGAAATTTTGTAAACAGTGTAATTACTTCATTTGTCAAAAGTTTCAACAGAAAGAAAAAAAAAACAAAAAAAAAACATATATCATTTTAGTAATTGTGGACAACTTTGTCACCTTCCCCTTCCTCCCCTTCCATACACCATATATACTATTTTATCAGTCATTCTTAGTTACCAAATTCCAAGAAGAAAATTCTTTCACAGACCTAAATTTACAATGATAGAGTAAGTTGTGAGGATACCGAAAGTCAACTTAATTTGTTGGATAAACGTTAAAAACATATTATTTTTAATAAAATAAAAACGCAAAAAGCAGCTGTTGGTCATGTGATAATAAACACCAATCAGAGCGCATGACGTCACTTATCAGCTTGCGCCAGTTTAACTCCAGAATATGTGCGTAGGACATTTAAGGTTTCAGTGCTGGTTATAAATCAATTAAACTACTTAGGGGGCATCCACAAATTACGTGAGGTGTTTTTCCGGATTTCTGGACCCCCCCCTCCCCCCTGGTGAGATTTCGTGAGATCTGGCCGGACCCCCCCCCCCCCTCTGGTGAGATCTGGTCCGTGAGAACCCCCCCTACAAATCGCCCTGGAAACTTTTGTAGACCCTTTTTTTTTTAGGTCACACCCTAACTTTTTTGACGAAATACCCTCCTAAAATCGACTTTGGCGCAAATTGTAGACCTTTTTTTTGCTCTACTGTCCCCAAATTTTTCGCAAAATCTCACGTGAGATTTCCGTAGACCCCCCCCCCCCCTCCCCCCCTGGTGAGATCTGGTGAGATTTCGCCGGACCCCCCCCCTCCCCCATTTCACCTCACGTAATTTATGGATGTCCCCTTACATTTGAAATAGAATTTAGATTTACCGAGGCAAACAGCTCGAATTTGCCCAAAGGTGATGTGACGATGCTAGGAATGTTTTTGTATCCAACAGCTATTTCTATTCAGGAGAACTCTGGAACGTTAAAACGTCTATGTATATCTAAGATGTGGCTTGCCTGGTGCGGTGAGTGGTGCACTTGTCGGAGCAGGGCGACCAGCGACTCCAGCGTCCGAAGAGGCGACTGTTGTATCCCCTGAGGCCCCGGGTGACTCGCACTACATACACGGTCCTGTTCCTGCCGCCGTGGCCGCGGTGCGGCTGATTCGGGTGAGGACCGTCCCCATACGACAGCTTCGGCTTCCTGTGGCCCTTGTTTGCGTGTGGACGCTTCTTACTGTTGCTGTTCACCTTAGATAAGAGAGCAGAAAGAATATATTTCAGCACACTAAAAGAAAAGTATCTGTTTCGTACATATTGACTTATTAATTATTAGTTGCTTTTTTAGTTAAAATTTGTTCGATGTAGATATTTCTTAATGCACTCTGTACAGTGACATCGTTGTTACAGTAATCTAAGCAATGTATACAACATTTGATGAAAATTGTATTTAGTTAGCGAAAAACGAATTGCTAAAATACTTCGTTCAATACGTCATTTTTGACGGGCTTACAAGATATTTATATTCGATGTATATACTTTAAGTCACTGTTATAATCATCAAATCATCATATTTTCCCGAAACATTGAAATAAAAGTATGTATTGCGTTTAAAGTAATATATTAATTGTTAGTTGCTATTATTACTGATTTTTGTCACTAAATCAGACACACATAAATATTTCCAGTACAATGAATGTATTCGTACACTTGTAATAGAAGCAATGACTTTTGTACAGCAATATTAGTACAAGTTGTGAAATGCAGACAGTATCAGAATGATAACTGACAATTTTTTACGGAATAACTCATAACGAATTTAGTTTAATACGAGCTGCTTTCATAAGCGCCGAGTTAATGAAGTTAGTAGTTCATCAGAATGGAAGTAGTTCCGTAGGGAGTAGTTTACATCGTGTTACATGACGTCACAACGTGACATGGCGCTCATGAAAGTTGCTTCAATAACTGATAATAACTAAATTCTTCGTGTTTTCTGCTGTAACAAGAAGGTTCAGTTCTCATTCTGGTCCACCACGCCATGTTTTCATTATTAGATCCTGCTTTAAGGGCTGCACCAAAAGAGTTTTTAATTGTGTTCCTATGTTCAAAAGAGGATTTACGGTAGTCAGCAATTCATTAGCTAAAAAAAGAAATAGATTGTCAATAGTGAAATGCGGCGATTTTAGATTGCAGATGACAAACAAGTCACCAAATACCGACAAATTAGTGTCGTTACATCGAGTTCAAGCCACTAATTAATAATTTTTCCATAATATGTATTTTTAATGAAACTGTGAACTATACACCAATATTGTTAGTATTTTTTAATAAAGTAGTTTTAGAAATCTGTCCTTGTTTTTCTGTATATGATATTATTGTACACTTCTCTTAAGGACACTATCGAAACACTATTTCAAAACGAACCAAAAAGGTTGGAACACTATGGTTTACATTAGTTTATTACAAGACGGGGAGTCGGTGAGGTTTTTTTTATGAAAAGGAGGCAGTTAGTATTATTATTTTTTTTTCAAAAAGTGGGAGATGAGTAATTTTTTTTTTTTCGAAAACGGGATGGTAGGCAAAAAAGGTTCGGAGCCTATGCCAAATGATGTGGCATGCGTTTATCTGCGTTATCAGTAGAGGATTTACAAATTCTCGGAGCCGGGGCAGAAACTTGAGACTGTCGCCCGGGGTAGTATACCGGTAGAGCTGTTTTCGGATTTTGCCGCCCCCTGATTGTTGCCGCTCCGGGCAGTAGAGCAAAAAAAGGTCGCCGCCGCACGAATTCGCCATTTACCGCCCGCGCTCCTTCAAACATGATTTGCCACACACTCCCCCCACCCCATCCCTCCCCTTACCGGGGTTGCCGCCCGGTTTGACTCCCCCCCCCCCGGAGTTGCCACCCGATTTGACTCCCCCCCCCTCCCCCTTACAACAGACACATGCCATCAAGTTAGAAGTAATGTGTCACAGATATACTCTGTACTTGAGTTTTGGTACAACTTTTACTCTAAACTTCTTGAACAGATTGTGTTGTCCTACCTTTAACGATCGATGCTGAAAGCACACTGATGCTCTGTTTATACGTTGGCTTATGAGGTTAAGGCATGTGAATGGGGAGCGAAAGGACCCCGACTCGAATATCGGTTCCGGCTGGAATTTTTACGGGGCTTAAACCTCTGACAAAGCTTTGATTTGTTAATGTGACGCTCCAAGGTTCGGATTCCACTTTAAGCTGTAGGTATCCTTTCCGCGGTGGGATTACCGGATTAGCTTAGGCGGATTGCGAAGCCTTTGTGAATCTCTTTCACTAATACACAAACAAGGCGACACACTTTGCTTGATATTTTCTATGTGTGGTTCAAACCGAAGTTCTAACTTCCATTTCGCGTGTTGTTATGGTATTACTCAAATATGTCAGGAATACGTTACTGCACATTTCCTTACATTACGTCAGTGCAATTTTTAAATAAAATAAAAATTTGTACAAATTTCTTTTAATGCTGACCACAGAAATCTCGAGCCGACAAATTGATAGACAGACGGGAATACAGCTGAAATTCTTCAAATCGATTATAGGAGTTATCATAGCGCAAAGGGTTTTTGTTCAGTAACAAGAATGGTCTGAAATACTTCATCACTTTTCAAACGTTGGTGCGTCGGTGCTAATTCTACAAAACAAGAAATAAATTAAATGGTACATTTGAGTAATTTCATAAAGGGGCCCACTGGAACTAGTTGCATGCGGCTGAAATAAACGAAACATTTCTTAAATACAACAGTCTGAGAGTTCTATGTATTTATTAAAAATAATAAAACTAAATCTAGCGCACTGATAACATTATTGGTAAAACATCATTCCAAGTACATATAAATTAGGGAGGAATTAACTACTACATTAGATCATTTAAAAATGGACTGCTGCATTTAAACTTGGCCTTGTCAGCCTTGAAGATGTTTCTTGTAAAGGAATTTTGAAAAATAATTGATCAAATGCATGGCGAGTTAAAGTGATTCTAGCTTAGAGAGGGTGCAAAAAAGAGCTGCTAGATTTGTTTCTGGAAATTATCGCAGAATGCAATCAGTGACAGATATGATAAAGGAGCTGGAATGGGATTCATTGCAAGACAGGAGGAGGAGGAGGATGAGGAGGGTCATGGGAATGTACAGGGTGTATACTGGTGATGAGGCATGGAAAGATATTGCAGTAGGTATGAAAAGTAGTTCATGGTAGGGAAAAGATGACCATGACCATAAGCTGGCACTCGATTTCAGGCACAAGGGTGTGGGAAGATTTTCTTTTTTAGGTAAGGGTGTCAGGGATTGGAATGGGTTACCAAGGGGAATGATGAATAACTTACCGTAAACATTAAGAGAATTTAAAGTTAAAATTTGTAGAGGGCAAATGTAGGTGGGTGCAGGATAGGGGGAAGTTGGGTGTGTAGGGAAATTTCCACCGGAACGTGTGCTCCATTGCAATTAAATTAAATTAAATACCGGTATTTCAGGAGGACGTATTTTACACGAGGAATTTCATATGAAAATCTTTGTGGTTGCCAACAGCAGTAAAAATCAAATTATTATAGTAATCTCTGAACGGTGTTTGGAGAGTTTCTACATATTTAAAATCAATTTTGTGCCTTTATGAAAAAGACATGGGGCTCACTCTTAAACAGCACAATCGAAACAGAAACAAAAAACGACACAGCCGAATCGTGTTAATTTATGGCACGGTTTTAATGGGATTTTAAAATCCCAAAAGAATTGTGCCATACATTAACATGATTTTTTCTGTTATGGTCTATCATGGACCAATGTTTTTCATGATCACTAGGAATACTAAGCGAGAAGAGAGAGAAACAGAAAAAATATCATTCCTCACACTGACGACAGCTCAATGAAAAATCATAACAGTCAGATTAAAAAATATCTTCTATATTCTATTCACAGATATTCTATACAGATCTATTACAGATCTTTTGGAATAACGGAGGAGTATACCTAAGAATTTAGTTTCCTCAACTATATGTCAGCACATATTGTGACTCATCTACATTATGTCATCAGTTGAAGTACGTGACTTGTTTTGCCAACCATCAACTGTAATCTCTAAATTAATGAAAACATGTATGTTTCACCTTAGCTTTGTTTGCTTTAGGCCTTCTGTTGCCTCTCGCTGATCTGCTATCAGGTGTTTTTGAAGGTTTCCGCCTGTTGTCCTCTGTTCGACCAATCACAGGCATCTTTCTGATTGAAGGATGTGGCCAGCTGTCGATAATGGAGATTTCTCTATTTAACAGAAGAGAATAGATTAGATTAAATTAAAATTAGACTGTAACAACACGTGCTTTGAGTATTAGAAAGTGTAGAAAATATAAAGATATTACAGTGAATTTCTAAACTTTGCAATCTCTATAAACTGCAGATTAATTTTCGCTAACGGGACATACACAATATACACACAACAGAAACCAACTTATCTATATACTATCGACCTCGTCTTGATTGACGACAAGTACCGCGATACAAAGCTTTATCCATTTGTAACTTGAGCAATTGAGCAGAAAAAATTAAATTAAATATTAAAATTAAATTCCGATTTGGGTATAACGATTCTTTTTTCGAGAATATCAGAGATTATAACAGGAGCATAAAAACCAATCAAACTACCTGTTCTCCAGAATCGTTGTTCCACAAATGTCAACATTGTGAAACTTAAATCTTTTTGCGATGACATTTAAAACAATGCGATGTTTCAAGAGTATTTCATCATTGATACTATATCTAAGATAAGAGCGTGAAACCAGATCTTTTTTCTCCCCTCCTTGCACTTATCCGGCTATTGCAGGGTCTGCATGTTACGATGCGTCGTATTTGAGATTTGGCCGGCTTGTCGCGGAGCCTGACGCCTTCCGGGGAGGAAACTTGTGCTGCCATCTGTCTGTGAAACGTGTAACTACGTTCTACGTATGATAAAAATTAATCAGATTTCAGCAAAATTAGATCCTAAATAAAAATGTATAACAAAGAAGCCTAAAAGCCAAAGATATCGTTTTTAATCAATACTATATTACTACAATATTTACAAAAATAAAAAAATTGGGAAAATAGTTTTTGACTTATTGCGACAAGATCATGAAGGAAATAAGAAAGCTGAAAAAACATAAAGGGGCTGGTAAAGATAACATTACTACAGTTATCTTAAAGATAGCTGGATGTGATATTGTACCTTATCTTGAAATATTATTTAAATTGTGTCTGGATACTTGCTGCTTGCCACAGGACTGGAAAAGTGCAATAGTAGTACCGGTACATAAAGGAGGGGAGAGAAGAGTTGAGAATTACAGGCCAATCAGTTTGACATCAGTGGTAGGTAAATTAATGGAAAGATTGATGTGCAACCACATCAGAAATATATGTGAGGAACATAAGTGGTTTTCAAGCAGGCAACATGGGTTCAGGCAAGGATATTCATGCGAATCCCAGTTGGTGGGATATATGCAAGGTATTTCAGATGAAATGGACAAGGGAGGCCAAATTGATAGTGTAGCACTAGATCTGTAAAACGCGTTTAACAGAGTAAGCCATAAAATGGTAGTAAATAAGGTAAAAACCATTGGAGTCGATGAGAAAGTGATTTGCTGGGTAGAAGAATTTTTAAAAGGTAGAAAACAGAAGGTTAGGGTAGGAAATGTAGTATCAAAAGAAGTAGAAGTAAAACTGGGTGTGCCACAGGGTAGCGTATTGGGACCATTGCTATTCATTATTCTAATGAATAATTGTGTTGATTGTTTACTATCTGAAATTAGATTGTTTGCAGATGACATAATGCTGTATAAAAGAATCAAAACGATAGAAGATTGTAAACAGTTGCAGGGTGATCTGGACAGGATATCTAGTTGGGTTGGTGAACATGGGATGAAGATAAATGCAAAGAAGAGTCAGGTTATTAGATACACAAATAAAAAACAAAAGGTTAATTATGAATATAAGGTGGGGAAAGAATTGCTTGCTGAAGACTTGAAATGTAAATATCTTGGCATTACTTTTGATAACAAGCTTAACTGGGCTGGACACATTGGACAGGTGGTAGGAAAAGGTTTAAAAGTTCTGCACTTGTTGGAGAGAGTGATGAGGGGATGTACGAGAGAAGTAAAGGAACTGGGTTACAAAACTTTGGTGAGACCATTGCTCGAATATGGTGGTGTTGTATGGGACCCTCATTTTACGTATCAAATACAGGAGTTGGAGAGGGTGCAAAAAAGGGCTGCTAGATTTGTTTCTGGAAATTATCGCAGACTGCAATCAGTGACGGATATGATAAAGGAGCTGGAATGGGATTCATTGCAAGACAGGAGGAGAACGAGGAGGGTCATGGGAGTGTACAGACTACAGGGCATATACTGGCGATGAGGCATGGAAAGATATTGCAATAGGTATGAAAAGTAGTGCATGGAAGGGAAAAGATGACCATGACCACAAGCTGGCACTCGATTTCAGGCACAAGGGTGTAGGAAGATTCTCTTTTTTAGGTAAGGGTGTCAGGGATTGGAATGAGTTACCAAGAGAAATGATGAATAATTTACCGAAAACTTTGAAAGAATTTAAAGATAAAATTTGTGGAGGGCAAATGTAGGTGGGTGCAGGATAGGGGGAAGATGGGTGTGTAGGGAAATTGCTTCCTGAGCCTGTGCTCCATTGCAATTAAATTAAATTAAATTAATTAAAGAAGCAAAAGTTCTATTGAATATTTTTTTATCATTTTCTTAACTGTTTCAATTATTTCATTAGTAATCTCAATGATTGATATCGAGATCATTAGTGTTACAAGGGCAATGAGGACAAGGAACGGTAAGGAATTCGGCCATTCCCTTTTGAAGGAACCATCACGGTATTGCCTGAAGTGGTTTCGGAAATCAAGGAAAACCTAATTCGAAGTGTAGACATGAAGAAGTTAGCAGAAGATAGAAATGGGTGGAAGATTGGATCAAACCAATCGAAAGACTGATGATAGCAATATATATACATATTTCTTTAATGTTGAGCCGACTTTATTACAAGTATCGGTTGCCTCGTATGCTGTGAACTAGGGATTTCTGTCTGTATGAGAGCTCGGCGCTGTTGACTGTAACATCGTCCAACTGTGGCTCGAGGTGGTGCCGCTCGGCTATGCGTGTCGCGGCGGGAAGCGTTACCTGGGCGACGCGGTTTAGTTGTATTATGCAATGTTGCCATATCTCTGCCAGACCACGCGGTCTACCGTCCCCAGCCAGTCTTTGCCGCGATGACGAGCGATGCGGTAGCGGCAAAATCACAGATTTACCGCGCGACCGCCCGACCGTCTACGGTTAAAATGAGTGATCAAACGGAATTATTTATAAAAACTGTGCGTAAATACAGGTTTCTGTTCGACAGATCACACGAACATTATACAAATGCTTTAAAGAAGGCTGAAGCGTGGAAGGAGATAGCTGAAGATCTCAACATGACAAGTAAGCATCGTTTTACTGTATTTAATCTAAAATTATTAATAAAAAATTGAAATTCAATCACATACAAGTTCATGTTGCGTGATTTCTTCTATGAAAGTTGTCAAAAAAAAGTTCACAAATGTGAATTCAGCATTGAGTGACCTATGATATATTAATACAGTACCACAAAGGCGGGTATAGAACCTTACTCCTCTTGAATTTCTGCGGCTGTCCATTTATTGTTATTATTCTTTGATATAACGTTATTATAATTTTGCAGTATAATATAACGTCTGCTTCCGTATCACTTTCTTTTTAATCCATTTCAATATACCAAATCCGTTCTCTACTACAGGACGCGCTCAGCAAAGATGCGAATTGAATTGTTTCTTTCGTGATTTTTGATTACTCCATTTTTGGGCAATGGTCTCATTAAATAAGTTTGAAGTGTAAAACCTTCTTATAAGGAACTGTGGCTTCGGCGATGGAATAATTTTTCATCTGTGTACTTTCGGTATACCATCGTGACGTCAGTAACTTCCTATCAACTACCATGAACTTTTAGTATGGGTTAACTACCACTACAAGAACAAGCGCGGGGGGGGATTGTAGATAAACAACGACCCACTTTTATTTGGGAATTTCGGTTTAACATATTTTCCGTCTAGGCATGTTTGAAATTCTCAAAAATTTTGTGAATCTACTGGAGATCGCGATTCCGCTATAATAACATGCAGTAATATCGTTGGAATACTGCTGTATTCAGTCGCAAGACGTATTATTTTCAAGTAGTAATTCTGTTGTAATACAGCCTGGACCATTGTTTTATAGCAAAAATTAGGTTGTAATACAGCCTGGACCAGCATGAAACCGTTAAATGTACTTTAGGAAAGAATTTATATTGGAGTCTTGCATTTGACCACTGCAGTATTATGATGCCAACTCCTGGCGGAATCGCGATCTCCAGTAATCCCGTGAATCCTTTCTCTGCTTTCTTCCCCGTCTCTGTTGTAGGTTTGGGTAAATTTGAGTAAATATCTTTCTTGACTGTAGTACATTTCAAATTTTTCAGTGTACTTCCTTCACGGTATCGGAAACAGTCGAACGTCCCACACGAAAAAATAAAGCCGTGGTCTGATGAGTGTCTCTCCTGTAGTCAAATAATATTTTAAAAAATAAATAAATAAAAGGAACAAAATTGTGCATATAAAAGAATCGACAGAAAAAATTCGTGAGCAAAAATGAAGTCATGTTGCATCTACCATGTATTGTTTTGTGGTCGGATATATTAAATTAAAAATAATAAAATTTGTTTCAGATGAGGCAGTGAAAACGAAATGGAAAAATTTACGTGTCACCTATAAGAGGTCAAGGAGGCCATAAAAGGTGGGACAGGGAAGGCCAGCAGGTACGGAAGGTGGAAGTGGAGTAGTCATATGTCATTTTTGGATTCTACTGTTGGACATTGTTCCCCAAGCCTCAACATAACACAAGCGTCAATGGAAAATGAGGATGAAAGGACCTCATCACCTATTTCTAAGTCCCTGCAAACGAAAAATAATGATGAATCAAACCTACTCCCTGCATCACTTGAAATGCCTGCTCCTCCGAAGAAAAAAGTGAAGTCGCATAGTAAAGCCACGCGAAATGTTTCTTCAGACTTGGAGTTTGACAAATTAAGTCACTTTTTCCAAAGCAAGAAATCACAGGAAGAACAGCTCGACGGGGTTGATCATTTGTTTATGAGCTACGCTGCAACTTTTAAAACATTCAGGCCAAGGACTCAAGCAATGTTAAAGTTAAAACTTGCTACGCTCTTCTCAGAAACCGAACTGCATGAGCTTCAAGAACAGGAAGTATAACAACAACATTACCCCAGCACTTTCTACTTCAAGAGGATTTTCTCGACGACACGTTGAAGTAGCAGGGGATCGCCTTTCACTTGTGGCAATAATACATTCCTTTCTGCGTGTGATGCATTTCAAAATTTTACTGATTTGTAATGATATTTTTTTTTTAGTTCGAACTTAATTATTTGTGATTTCCTGTATATATATTGGATTTTATTCATAATAAACATAATATTCATTGTTTTGTATATCAATATATTTCGTAACTTACCTCAAACAAATGGCCAGTCTTTTCCTTGTTTCAATTGGTCTGACACTTTTCAATCTTCCCTTTCAACAAACCATACAATTGTGAGAGATAAGTCTTTCCCGGCGTATCTTTGAAATAAATTCTTCACGGGTTTGCTGCCGGATTACATTTTGTGCTGACGACGAGCTTTCGGCGACTTGCACTGCCGCCATCATCGGGTCCGTTGTATACGAATACGAATTACAATTAAAGAAAAATAACTATGAACACGCACTATATATACTCTTTTCAAGAAAGCGACCAGACTAGACCCATAACACAAAATTATCGCCGCCTATGTGACATCCACATATTGCAAACCGCCTTGATAGATCGCAACCTTTAATCATTGTAAGCAAAGCAGGCACGAGACATGAACTTGGCCTCTTGTACCTCCCTGCGTCAAGTATGGCAGCTCTTTAAGGCCGGTTACACACTGGGCGGTTTTGTCCGCAGCGGAAACTTAACCGTCGCCACCTATAGAATTTGAGGTGTTTACACATTGAGCGGTCGAACTACCGCTGCTATTTGAGCGGTGAAACTTCCACTGCTAAGAAGAGCAGGAAAAATATGACGTGGTCGGGCGTCAGTACCTTGCTTTTGGTGACTTGAGTTTCATTTTGTGAGATTAGAAGTTAATTTGGCGTTTATTATTTCGTAGTTAGGTTTTAAAATTGTTATTTTGGCGGTTCCGTCGCCATAGAAGTAGGAAAAGAAAAAAAACCAAAGAAGAACAGAATATATGAGGAACGATAACAGAAAGTTTTTCAATTAATTTGGGATGTTTAAATCGACAGTTGCTTGCGAAACTAAAGCATGGCATTCAAAGGAGAAATTCACACTTGATGAATTGTATTCAAAGTGTGGAAATACTGGTAAACACCTACAAGTAAGCAGATTTCTCATGGACCTGCCATAGATAAACATTTAATTTTATATAATTCCAATCCGCCATATTTATTTTATTTTAATTAGAGTGAAAACTCCTTTAGGTGGATTCGAATAGGTGTATAAGAAAAGCTTGAAAAATACACTATGCCATATAATGGCTAAGTCTTACATTTATTTGTAACTAATACATACAGGCTGCTTCACTGGTAATCAACTCATCACTGTTGAGTTTACTCTATATTGCTTTTATACTTACAAGCAAAATCGACTAGTTATACTTTTGTGGTTATGTTGTAATATGTTGAATCTTTTAATAACAATTACTTTACAAAGAAAAATTGAAAGCAAATGGCGAAGATGATGCCAAATTCACTGAACAGCTTATCTCACTATATTCGTCACTGCTGTGTTAAAAACAAAAAAAACAAATAAGTTTCGAAATGTCGAGTGACAGAATTTCGAATGTTGGAAGTGTTCCTTGGCAAATGTCTAAGATATAAGGACACAGTTATATACTATTAAACATCAAAATCTTTCTATAAAATGTGATTCAACATTTTTCAAGTTCTAGTTGAAGCTGTAAAAATTAATGTAAATACGTGATCAAAAGTTTATTATCCAAAGGCATTTTTCCTCATTTTCCATTTTCTCAAACTCATTCCTAATTTCAAGGCACACTTCCAAGCGTTCCTGATAGCACCCGATCTTTAAAAGAATCTAATGTTTTGTCTCTTAAAACTGGTCTTGCTTCTGCTAACGAAATGAGTAGATCAGTATCTATCATCACTTAACTCATATTACGATTTGTAAATTCAAAAAATGTTTACTTTAGACAGACTGAAAGCGCAAAGTGGTTAAAAATCCGCTGAATGTGCAAGCGCCCATCTGGCCACATGGGTCGCTGTCTGGAGTGGGGCGGCCTAACTACCGTCGAATGTAGTGGCAGCTGGCGGCTGCATACCTGCCGTTGACGGCAGCGCTGCCGTGGGTTTTCCCCTCCGCCAAGTGAGTAAGCTCCCATTTGATCCCTTGCGCCACTACCTGAACGACGGCGACGAAACCGCCGAGTGTGTAACCGGCCATACATTTATTTGTAACTAATACATATAGGCTGCTTCACTGGTAATCAAATCATCACTGTTGAGTTTACTCTATATTGCTTTTATACTTACAAGCAAAATCGACTAGTTAAACTTTTGTGATTAGACAAGCTGTTCAGTAAATTCGGCATCATCTTCGCCATTTGCTTTCGACTTTTCTTTGTAAAGTAATAGTTATTAAAAGACTCAACATATTACAATCTAACCACAAAAGTTTAACTAGTCGATTTTGCTTGTAAGTCTAAAAGCAATATAGAGTAAACTCAACAGTGATGAGTTGATTACCAGTGAAGCAGCCTGTATGTATTAGTTACAAATAAATGTAAGACTTAGCCATTATTTGGCATAGTGTATTTTTCAAACTTTTATTGTACACCTTGTAATGGTCCAAATTACATTTTTCATGTTTATGTTTTGTTTTCCATCTTTTGTACATGTTCATGTATTTTATTTCATGTTTATGTTTTGTTTTCCATCTTTTGTACATGTTCATGTATTTAATTTTGGGTACGACTGGCTGAACTAGCACGACCTGGCTATTTTGGTTCCTGGCTATCTTGGTGTGAAGTCTTATGGTAACAGGCTACTGAACACTCTGAGTCATTGTGAGAGATGGCGTGATATGTAAATAACAGTCCGGACACCCCTGCTGGAATGCATGCAGGGTGGGGTGGGTCAGGTGCTGGCGGACGGGAGGACGGTCGCGAAAAGACAGTGCGGGAGAGAAGGTTGTATAGACTGGTGTGTTGAAAAGGTTTAAGTGAACGTCGCACGTGAGAGTGATTAGTGTTTGGTCACTGCCAGTACACCAACGGGACTCCTGCCACATAATGGATATCACTGTGCTACGACAACTGATTATTGGAAGCAAAACCTTTTCCACATAGTGAAACAACGAGACGCCCCACAATTATTGCTGAGGTCAGTTATCCTCAGCGCAAGTACACTCCAATTCAAGTAATCGGCAAATGGGCTGATCAGCATTTGGATGACCTATAAGCGCCCTGAGTTTAAGAACAATTTCACGCTCTACAAATAGCCAGGACATATTTAGTTCAAGAGATTAAATTTTGCTAGTCGAATATCAAATTATTTTATTTCATATTTTTATTAGTTCATTTTGGTAATTGTTTCAAAATGTTAGTAACTACCATTAATGATTTGATTAACAGGTGTTATTTATATAAAATAAATTAAATGTATATGAAAGATCTTTCATTTCTAGAGGTACCTTGAAATATTTGATTAAAGTAAAGTTTAAAAAAAGATAAGATGACTATTACAACCTATTCGAATTCACCTAAAGGAGTTTTCACCCTAATTAACATAAAAATAAATATAGCGGATTGGAATTATATAAAATTAAATGTTTATCTAAGGTCCATGAGAAATCTGCTTACTTCAAGGTGATTACTAGCATTTCCACACTTTGAATGCAATTCATCAACTGTACATTTCTCCTTTGAATGCCATACTTTAGTTTGTATCCAGAACCTGGCAGAATTAAATTCAGCACGCAAACAAACTATAATTTCCGCTGTAATTTCTGTACCTCTCCCAAGTCAGAAGAAATTAGGGAGGCGTAGACAAGGGTAAATAATTGATTCTCCCAGGCAGCTTCAATCTGCTCTTTGATCTTCGTCTCTGCGTGCTGGCTAAAATATTTATGTGACCGAAAGGAACAAACGTTTAGTTTTCAGTTACTGGTACACACAACTTGTTTATGTAAGGTTTCCGGGAAATATCTTTGCTGCATGCAGACAACCATTTCACTCCGTCTATCACAGATAACAGGAGCGTAAGACAATAATTACCGACAATGCAGTAACAGTTATTCTTCTCTTTGCTCCACCAAATTTGCGCGAATCATTAAAAAATGATATCTGGAAAGTTACAGGTCACTTCTGTTGTAGCTTTGGGCTGCTGTAATCAGTCTCACGTAGTTACAATAAACTAAATATTTTATTTATTATATAAACTTAAATAAACGAAGGAAGGATAAGGAATTAAATAAACCACGTCATAGCAACTTCTTACTGGCAGCTTCGTTCGGGAACCAGAAAGTTAATACGAACTAAAGTTAGAATAATAGAAGAGTAGCTCTAGACGAAGGTAACCTATTAAGTTTTTACAAACGACCACTAGATGTCACTATTAAAGTCTGACATAAAAATTAAAAAATTGTGCAGAATGGAAATTTCACGTGCAGGTTTTTGCTGCCTGATTTTTTACGATTTTAGTAAAGACCTAACTCAGCAACAAAACCTCGAATCACTTCGTTCAACTTTTGGTAATCAAGCATCATCAGAAAAGACTGTTTACAATTGGTTTGCAGAATTTCGTCGTGGTCGTCCTTCCTTCGGCGATGAATTTCGTGAAGGGTTCAAAATCGGTTGTTGTTCCAAAGAACAAGGATGCGATACGCAGCATGATTGAAGAGGACCGGAGATTTATGCATATCGAAGGCTGCAGTACATTCGATTCTGCATGAACATTAAGCTTTTTTTTTATTATTTATGGCTTTACGCCTCGTCGACGTCGTTAGAGGCGGGATGGGATTGAAGGAAGGAATTCAGCCATGGCCTTTTGAAGGAAGCATCCCAGCATTCACCTGAGTGATTTGCGGAAACCATCAAAAACCTAAATCTGGATGCCGGACGGGGATTCGAACCCGCGTCCTCCCGAATGCGAGGCCAGAACGTTGACCGTTCACCCACCACGCTCGGTAAACAACAAAGCAGGTGTGACACATCCAAATTGGAGGATGTAGAAAGAACAGACTGAAAATAATTTAATTCTGTCTGCAGAAGTATACGAAATAGATTACCGAGGAAGGAAACTCTAATAAAGTTCTATATGGCCATGGCCGTGTCCGGTTCGAATCTCGATCTCGGCCAACATTTTTACGAGCTCTTAATCTGACCTTCACCTCTGGAAAAGCTTTGATTTGTTGATGAGAAGTATCCTAGGACGCTCCGTAGTTTGGGTCCCTTGTAAAACTGCAGGTCATCTTTAACTAGCAGAATTTTTAAGAGTTTTCCTTGATCATATGAGCTACACCAAGACGCTCCGCGGTTGGATTGCACGTTATACTGTACTGTTGGTTCAGAGGAAGAATGCGCTTCATATGTAAACTCTGTCACCAGGTCCAAATCCATACGAACTTTCTACCTGGCAGGATAACCGTGTTAGATTACAGCAGTCACGACAGATGTTGCATGCGCGGTAAATCAAAAACTGTCGCTCGGTGTCCGAATGGTTTTGGGATATCACGCCCAAGGTTGTCATACACATTTACTTTTTTTTTAATGTTTGCTATGATTGATGTATGGAACAGAGGACTGAAGTGGCAACACGGAATCATAAAAGTGGAACCAACTTCATTAGGAATGAAATTTCTACGATGTAGGCGAGAATTAAAAATACGAAATAAAGACATGAATAATCATCATATATTTTCGTTTAATCACAAGGTTCGTGAGTAATGAAAGAAATGGGTCTATTATGTGGTAAAAATGGCAGGTATAGACTTCCAGACAAATTCTTTCGTACAGATGAAAAGAAATGAGACCTCGGAAAAGATGACTTGACTTTGCTAACCAGAAAAAGTAAAATAAAATAGCCTGCTCTTTGGGGGGAAAAGAAAAACATAATGATCAGAATCTTTGTTCTTCGCTTTCTCTACATGGAGAAAGACAGCGACGGCAAAACTGGAACTAATACATCCCTAGATAACATTAAATACAACATCTGAAACGGACTTATCGGTAACAAACAGTTCTCGACCTTAAGCCAAAAAATCATAATTATGGCCGCAATTAACAGAAATAGACTTGCAAGTAAGTAATCAATGAGGAAGTATTTGCGTGGGTAATGTATATTAGTGTGTGAATACTAGTAACTGCGAGAGAAAATTTTCGTTGCACCCTGAACCTTTTTCTTTTAACGTATCATTCCCAAAGTTTTTTTTCCACCTTTCATATCACACCTCAAATTTTCGATTTCAGTTGACAGCAGATCATTGATGATTTATATACGCAGATAAAATTTTAATAATATATAATTATGAAATTAAAAATAAACATATAAATTGAATGAACTGTATCTCTGCGGGTCACAGCTATATTACAGAATATTGTTTTTTATTTTCCAGGGCGCTAATGACCTCGTTGTCGACGCACCCTAAAGCCACAACAACAACAACTTTATTTTCCATAGGCGTACTTTATAATCTATGAAAGTAATAAAGTACGTTAAAATAGTTTCTTTTTATTTATCTGACTCACATTATCCCCCCACTGTTTGGTTTCTTACGTAAAAATAGTTTCCAAACGTAACCTTAACGAACCATAATTAAGTCTTTGGCACAATATACCGGACTGAAAGATACCCGAGTTTCTTGAAGCTAACACAATGAAATGTAAAACGTTAATCACTTCACACTTAGCGCGTTCGTTTGTTTGAGGTTACTTTCGATTCACTAGATATTTTTCGTTAGCAAAGAATGAGATCATTTTATATTTTAGTTTAAATACAAACCGCATTAACAAATCAAACCGAGCGTGGTGGGTGAGCGGTTAACGCTTTGGCTTCACATTCGGGAGGACGCCGGTTCGAATCCCCGTCCGGGCATCCAGATTTGGGTTTTCCACGGTTTCCCCAAATGCCGGGATGCTTCCTTCAAAAGACCATGGCCGAACTGTTTCCCGTTCCTTGTCCCCAGTGCTTTCCCGCCGCTAATGACCTCGATGTCGACGAGGCGTAAAGTCATAATTTAAAAAAAAAAAAAACAAAAAAGAAAATACCGACACCGAGAATTGAACTGGGGACTCTCGAACCTCAATCACACGCCGAAACCATCTGAGACTTCAGACCAAATTTAGAAGCAGTGCTATGTAAAATAAACGTATTCTTCTGTACAATATACTTTATTTTTGCTATTTCAAAACACAAACTTATTGTTATTGTTCCATAGAAAGGAGGGTTCCAGCTTTGTCACAGCATCTGATGGATGATGAAACGAAATTTCACGAATGTTTTAGAATGACACAATCTATCTTTTACGATCATCTGATGAACCTGGAAGTAAGGTTGAAGGTAACTGATAGCATGTAAACAACATTTGGCCGTAAAGGGCTGGAAATTTGCTTCTCCAAATCCACCGACCAGATACCGGACCATAACTCAAAACGGCGGCGTGTTGGATGGCTTGCGGTGTCGTTTGAAGTGCAGTAGTGTGTCAATCATCCGAAACGTCGATTATCCGAACAACCCTTTTTTTTAAGAATTGTGCACTATTTTACAGAAACATCAACTTTGTTTCTATTTACATATCTATAGTACAGTACACATTGTACCTGTTTTGTTCGGAAATTCCTCTGACAAAGAACTAGGTACAATGTAGTTTTACACCTCGCGTTTGTTTTTGAATTATCACATAAATATTCTCGGGATCAACCAGACACTGGATTAGATGCTGAATGTTTGTTGTAACCGCGACGCGAGAGCAATAATTCTTTCAATGTGCTGGTAGTTTTGAGTTTAATTTAATTGAAATGGAACGTTCCCTCCCTTTCTTGCAACCTCCTACAAATGCCCTCTACAAATTTCAACTTTAAATTCTTTCAACGTTTTTGATAAATTATTCATCATTTCTCTTGGTAACTTATTCCAGTCCCTGACACCCTTACTTAAAAAGAGAATCTTCTTACATCCTTGTGCCTGAAATCGAGTGCCAGCTTGTGGTCATGGTCATCTTTTCCTTTCCATGCATTACTTTTAATTCTTACGCCAATATCTTTCCCTGCCTCATCACCAATATACGACTTGTAGACTCCCATGACCCTCTTCACCCTCCTCCTGTCTTCCTATGAGAGTTTCTTGTTCGTCCTGTGCCTTTGTTGTTGATTTGCTGTATTGGTGAGACCGGTTGACTTTAGTACCTTGCAGCAACAATTATACGCCTATAATATCATCGTGTTCATCTTATTAAAGGAATCATAAGTATTTCCAACATCTAGCAGAAGAAAATAAGAAACTTATTTTGCTTGGGATAGGTGAAATTATAATGTACAGTACCTAATGTAATTTAAAGGAAAATTAAAACTTCATAAACCGAAAATGTACATATCGAAAATCCGAACCACATTCGGACCCAATTAGTTCGGATTAATGACGCTCTAATGAAACTTCGATCGAATGAGTGACAAAACGATCGGATTTATTTATTTATTTATTTATTTATTTTTGCTTTACGCCTCGTCGACGTCGAGGTCATTAGAGGTAGGATAGGACTCGAGGTCCGTTCCTGAAGTTCGAACTTTCCTTAAAGTCATCGGATAATTCTGTGTTTGAAGCCTCTCTCCTATACCGATCGAGCTATGCGGAATAAATTAATAACCGTCTGCATTTCATAATAATAATTTCATGGTTCAGCATACAAATGGTATGGTTGGCTGAAGTGAAAAAATGTTAGACACCATCAAACAACACACGGAATAACATATAACAATTCTTCGTGATACTTCAGAGGCTTTTCCATTCTTCAATCAAAAATTTTCACTATCAACTGTTTACATTAGTCGCTGTAAATTCCAGTACGGTTAATTTTTTACATGTGTAAGACTATAATTGATTTATTATTTTATCAAGCTCGTCGTCGGAAGATCGCTATAACAATGTATACTGCAGTTAATGAAAGTTTCGATCGGTCTGCTTTTAACATTCACGTGAAATTGAATTTATTAATTAAGCTCACATTAATAAACATGGTCGTCAGCTTTGAGGAGAAGGGCTTATGTTGTGCAGATAATGTTTTTGTTGTAACAATGTTCTGAATATCACAATTGTTTATTATTAGACCTTCAAGTTTTGAATGGTGACCTTCATGGCTTAAAAATTAGCACAAAAGTTAAAAGAAAAGATTTGGTATACTGGAAGACCCATCGGCATACAAGAATTTCGCAAAGGAATAAAACCAAATGAAGGTGGCACCACGTATGACGTCGTCATTTGATTTGAAATGGGTGGCAGACAGGCGCTTTTAAGGATTGGAAATAGGTGAATTTCAGATGGTGTCAGATCAGATGAAAGAGGTTTTTTTAGAGGCGGGATGGGACTGGGGACAAGGAACGGGAAGGAATTGAAGGAATTCGGCCATGGCCTTTTTGAAAGAAGCATCCCGGCATTCACCTGGCGTGATTTGGGCAACCATGGAAAACCCAAGTCTGGATGCCCGGACGCGGATTCGAACCGGCGTCCTCCCGAATGCGAGGCCAGAACGTTAACCGCTCACCCAACACGCGCGGTGGATGAAATAGGGTCTTCCGGTACGGACTGAAGTCCATCTCATAAAGCGTAGCCATGGCGGTGACATGGAGCACAATTCTGATAAAATAAGGCCTCATTTGACAACATGCCTCCTCAATTTTTACTAAAAAAAAATATGTGAGTGAGTGAGTGGAGGCGAGTTGTTTACAGTACCTGAAGACCCACGAGTGACCTCCCCTCCTCTTCGGGTTGCTGGTGGAGTTGGCGCTGCCGGACAACACTGCGGCCGCTACGGGCGCTAGCGTCGAGACAGCGGGGGCGGCGGTAGGCTGCGGTAGTCCGCGCCACCGCCGCGAGGAGCGCTGCCAGTCATCCTGCACACCACACACAATACGTCAACATGCCTCAACGCTTCATTATATCCAAATGATCTGGATGAAGAAAGTGAATATGTACTGTAACTGAAATGCTTCAAGCTTTAGAACCAAATTTAATGGACAACGACGATTATAATGAGTTAGAAATTTATGTTGAGTGACAGGAAGAGAGATACGATGACATACATAGCCATAATACTAGGAATAAATATAATATTCACAAGGATTACAAATCACTGTCAGTTGTACAGAAAGGGTTAACATTTACTGGAGCTTCCTTATTCAATGTCTTACCCACAGAAATTAAATGTTATCTACAAAAACCCAACTACTTTAAGTCCAAACTGAAAGAGTTTCTGCTTCAGAACCCATTTTACTCTGTGAAAGAATTTTCTTCTTGGAATTTGGTAACTAAGAATGACTGATAAAATAGTATATATGGTGTATGGAAGGGGAAGGTGACAAAGCTTTCCACAATTACTAAAATGATATATGTTTCTTATTTCTTTCTGTTGAAACTTTTGACAAATGAAGTAATTACACTGTTTACAAAATTTCACTCATATATATTAACTAACATGGGATAGCATGCACTCAAAAACTGCTGTGAAAAATTATCATACTAACAGGTTTTTAAGTACCGTAATTGACTGCATATGAGTTGTTGGTAATATAATTGATATTGTTAATAGGTGTGTGTACTGTTTCACATAAATAGCAACTAACATGATATAATATGTAGTCGCAAATTACAGTGAAACTTATCATGGTAACTGGTTGGTAAGAAAATAACTGGTTATTAGATGCTGGTAACAAGTGTATACACTGTTCCACATAATAAGTATTAATTAACTCGGGATTGTATGTGTAGATTACAGGAGATATTGGTTATACTAATGGGTTGTAGATAACTTGTCAATATATAATAATAATATTATCAATTATATAGTAATATTGACATTAAAAATAAGTGTATGTACTGTTCCAAATCCCCGAGATTATTCTCACATGGGATCAAAGTGAACATATCTATCTATCTAACATGAAGTATACTGAGCTACATACTTGATATAAACAGTAACAACAACAAAATTCTCTATATACTAAAACTTGAATTGTAATAGATTTACGATAAACTGTCGGAAAATAAAATTATAACTAAAGTGGATTAAAGCTATTTCATTTAAATATATTATTATTAATATTAAATGAATGGTTGATTTATAAATAATATAACTTCTATAAATTAGTAAAAAATTACAGTTTACTCATAATTACAACATTATTGATAAATATTCAACTTTATGAATCGTATTGTGTACTGGATTCTACAGTTAACATATTATGCAGTAGTGTTATCGTCTATGCGGCTAAGCGCTTCCCACTCTCACCGCTCTATCTCAAGAAGAGCTAATTTTATGAAATATTGTAAATAAAGAAATTTGTAGATAATTTTATGCTCAACAACTTTTCTAATAACTCAAAATTACATTTAGAGTAAAGGTAACGAGATATTTTCAGAAAATCTTTTTATCACCTTTGACGTTGAATATCTTGACTAGCGTACATGGGATTCTATGAGACTTTTGAATCAACTTATAAAATGTCAGAACAAAGGTTTATGGAAATATACAGCATGTTATCTTATATTCCGAGGTAAAATCCTTATATGACGGGACTAACAAGAATCTATATAAACTGGCCACAGGCACTGCGGCGGAAAAGCAAAGGATGCGCAAATATTATAGTCACTGCTTGAATGAACGAAGGCTGCTCGGAATCATATTCTGTTGGGCAAATAAAAGAAGACAAAATGTTGTATACATATATTAGGGTGTCCCTTATTTTTCAGAGTCAAAATTTTGTAACGCATGGTTCCCATTTCTTTTCATTTTGCCTTAAAACACTCACAAATAAATTTTTAAGCAATTATGAGAACTGTAACCCGTGCCGACCTGCACCGACTCATCTTAATATACGAAAAGGCGAGAGTAGTGGCGCGCCCACGTTAATTGTTATTGCCATTACAGTTATTGAATAGGAATCTCATATTGTTTTGTTCTAATAGATGATTTTAGGATTTCGAAGTGCTGAAAGGGCATATTTTTATTAGCAGAGGCAAACTACCAAATTTCAGGAGTTCTATCTGTTTTATTTTTTAATATCCACGAAAGCAAATTGACTATAAGTGAAAGCCCTAACATCGCTGTACGTGAGTCTTGTATTCTGGAGAATATTATGGAGACAGTTGAAAAAGAATGCAAGCAAATCTCTGGTTGTTTGTCAGCTAAGGGAAAAGGTTTTCAAATGTTAACTGGATAATGTTTATGGTATTGCACACACTTACGCCCCCGCAAGGATGTAAACAAAGGACGATAAAATCTTCTTACAGCGACAGGGAGACCAGGCTACTTGGTATTTGTGTAAAACTCAACGACACATCTTATAGTTCAGGAGAACATTAGGAAGAACATTTAACAAACCCACCCGGAATAATTCAATCAATAACTGCTACAAAAAGCAGAAGAAAAAAAATATAATTACTCCTAAATTAATAGCTGCCTTGGATACACATGCCAGTTTAGTGTAAGAGATTCAGTTTACGTTCTTCAAGTTATCGTGGAGGCACTTCGATTTAGTACTGACGATTTTTTTAAAACAAGGCTTCCATTCGACGAATGAGGAAACAAACGATGAAGTAATGAGGAAATCTATAATAACCGTTTTTAAAATGACGTGTTCCAAGTCGTGATCATTCAGTGGGATGGCAAGTTGTTGCCTGGTTTGGTTGCAAGAAGTTCCAATGAAGAGCGACTGCCAATCTATCTCATAATTACATTTCGTAATAGTGAACTACTTCTTCTGATAAATATCAAGGTGAAATTGTTCTGAGCAAGTGAAAAAGGGCAGATAATGTACATTCCTTCGATGGCAGAAATATCCGGCTCTATTTTGTATGGATGTAAAATTAGCTGTCTTGTATGTACATTATTTTGTATCTTTTGCAACTTGATTAATGCTTACCTACATTTTGTTTTAGGAAAAACCACGGCGAATTAGTATCGTCGAAGAGTAAATATTTGTTTTCTTGGTTGAAAATGTAAAGCAGTGATCTTCAGGAAGAAACTGCGGTTCTTGTACGTGCTAAACGAATGTTCTTTTTTTTTTTATCTGAACGACACAGTTGAAAGAGCTGTAAAATTAATTCACGAGTTCCATAATTTAATTACAGCCGATGAAGAACGAAAACTATTTTAATGCAAAAACACCGAAAATTGTACCGGCACCGTAAAAAAAAGAGATCCTAAAAAGAAAGTACCCCTCATAATTCTAATACTTTTGTCTTATTAAAACAGGAAGTATTAGTTTTTTTGGTCTATATTTCATTGTTTACCACGAACTATACAAAATTTCAATGATTTAGTCACGTAACAAGCGATAGTCAAAATAAGCATTTTTCGTAAACTTTCGGGTCTAGTCGGCACGGGTTAACGTCATCGTAGGAGGATAAAATTTCTTATGTAAGTAAGCTACAGTGATTTAAAAAGAATTAGAGGGTATGCATTCGAATTTTCTAAAAAAAATATTAAAAAAATGCTCTTTTAAGGGACTCCCAAATATATATATATATATATATATATATATATATATATATATATACAGGGTGTTACAAAAAGGTACGGCCAAACTTTCAGGAAACATTCCTCACACACAAACAAAGAAAATATGTTATGTGGACATGTGTTTGGAAACGCTTACTTTCCATGTTAGAGCTCATTTTATTACTTCTCTTCAAATCACATTAAACATGGAATGGAAACACACAGCAACAGAACGTACCAGCATGACTTCAAACACTTTGTTACAGGAAATGTTCAAAATGTACTCCGTAAGCGAGGATACATGCATCCACCCTCCGTCGCATGGAATCCCTGATGCGCTGATGCAGCCCTGGAGAATGGCGTATTGTATCACAGCCGTCCACAATACGAGCACGAAGAGTCTCTACATTTGGTACCGGGGTTGCGTAGACAAGGGATTTCAAATGCCCCCATAAATGGAAGTCAAGAGGGTTGAGGTCAGGAGAGCGTACTAACATACTAACGAAACTAAAATGAGCTTTAACATGGAAAGTAAGCGTTTCCGGACACATGTCCACATAACATATTTTCTTTGTTTGTGTGTGAGGAATGTTTCCTGAAAGTTTGGCCGTACCTTTTTGTAACACCCTGTATATAAACACTAACTTAGTCCACCACCAAAGGTTGGCTGGATCCTTCCGAAGGAGGCATACTAAATCCTTGTGTAAGAGCTAGAAAGCCCAGTTCCTTTCCACTGGAACCTTCAGGTTAAGGGATTTGAATCCGGGATCAGAAACCACACTTTTGAAAGCAAGCGCTTTAAAAACTGCACACCGCGTCATCTACAAGTGTAAAACACTGAAGTTTTGTATTACGAAGATGGCGGAAGAAACGTAGAAATGTTTCGTGCGGTACTCTCATGACTCCTGCTAATGGTTTTCTGACGTTATTGTGGCCGCACGAAGGGAATTACCGGACTTCGAAAAGGAAGGATAGTTGGCGCTAGAAGCGTCGAGCATTCCGTTTCGGAAATTGTTTGTTAATTCAACATTAAATCAAAGTGGTCTTCGCAAAAATATATTGAAGACTTTTTAGATAATTATTCCGGCTTCCGCCCTGCAATTTTTAATAATTTTTTTCCCAATTTTTCCTTGTTTGAAACGTAAATAAAGAATTTGTTCTGAGTTTTAATTGATGTGTTAACACCTTGAGCGAATACTAACCAACTGTAAACTGTAGAATTCATTTTATTACAGACATTGTCAAAAACGTCGTATGTAACAAGAACTCACGTCACATCAAACGAAATCTTTTTCGCGCCATCGTTCAAATTACCGGTAATATAAAAACGTTAAAATTTGCATTTTCAGATTTTTTTATGTTTACGATAGACTGCTTTATCCAAAATTGGTGATAAACATTATTCAAGATGGTTTTCACTATGTTGACCAAAACGATAAGTAAAATCAATACCACGATTTGCCAACGCCATTCGGTTATCGGATCTATATGTTATTAATGAAAAAACATTCAGTGGTCTTATTATGCCTAATCTTACTATAAATGACTACGAGACGGAGTTGTTGGTTTCGTTACACTTTTCATGTGACTATCTACAGAAACAAAGTAAACAGTGTGAATGGCTTCCCAAGGAGGAAAATCTGGAAGATGCTTTATAATACTGAAGCTGTGAAGCCTATCCGTACTGGATTTTGTTCAACACCACCTGCATGTATTGAGCACGGTCAAAATGTGCAGTATGTGACCAAGAAAGCTGCGCGGCAAGGTGTGTAGCCTATGAAACAGGGGTAAAGCTGATTTTACTTCTTCATTGATACTGGACCTTCTTTCGGGAACATTTCTGTAATAAAAAGCGCCTTTCACATTGAATATGAGCTAGTGCTTTCATTTAATCTAATATCAGTGCTACCGGATAAGTTAGAAAAATAATTGGCTTTAATTTGATTTTTAACAAATGAAACGAAACGTTTGAATACCATACGATTAATAACTTCACGCTACAATAGTTCACCTTTTCACCGTATTTTCGAACAAAGTATAAGAAAGTGAACTAAGACTACTAACACTGTTACTAAAGTGACATATCGACTCTTGCAACTTGGTTAGTAAACGTGTTACGTCAGAAGTTTCAATGGTAACCCTAATAGGACCACACTTATCTCCTAATGATTTAAATAACTTGAAGAACTACCTAAGAATCAATTTAACATTATTATCTCTTGCTTTTATCCTGTACATGATATTTAAAATTTAAGAAGAAAAGAAAAATATGAAATCGGAAGTTGGTGTTATTCGGAAATGTGACGAATAATTGCAATAGTATTTAATCATCGAAAAATTCGACTCATTGCATATAAGAAATATGAATAATCGATTCACCTTTGAGTGTAAGGCGGCTGAAAATTTGTCTCTAAAATACTTTCAGTGCTATTATAAAAACATTAAATAGAACCAAAGGCTGAACAGCTTAGTTTTTTTTTTCTTTTTGCTTATGGTTTTACGCCTCGTCAAGATCATCAGAGGCGGGAAAGGAATAGTGGCAAGCAACGGGATGTAATTCGGCTATGTCCTTTTTGAAAGAATCATCCCGGCATTCGCGTGGAGTGATTTTGGAAAACCATGGAAAACTCAATTCTGGATGACCGGAGTGGTATTCGAACCCATCTCCTCCCGAATGCAGGGCCTGAACGTTAACCGTTCACCCACCACGATCGGTAAAAAAACAAACAGCTTAGAACGATAGGGAAATTACCATTGGATTTTATGGAAAGAACTTTGAAAAACTCAAGATGCAAACAAAGAACAGAGTGAAACTTTCGTCAATGCACACTTCAAGTAGTACATGCGGATACAGGACTGGTAAACTAGAAGAATCATCGAATACACGGGGAAGCTTCAAAGAAATCTTATTTTGCAACTGGATGACGCTGCACGTTTTACAGTGGCTTATTATAATGACTGGTCTGGAAAAACTTACTTATCATCATGGAATAAGCACCGATCCTTTTAATTCCAGCCTCAGTCGAAAGCTGCATCGTAAATTCAAATGTTTGCATTCCTCTAAGCTTGACTTTCTGTTATACATTGTTAAGACAAATCCATGCGTCTTGAAACACATTACAACCACATGTAGAGTATACCGCACACACTACATGAAAATGTTCAGGTCAATATATTCCTAGATACAAAAGAACTTGTTTCGCATGGAAAGGAAACAGAACTCTAATGTTGTCTCAACACGTATAATACGTGTAGCTTAGGTCAAAACCGAATATCGTACTTAATGTTCTGTGAAATTACATTCTAGGAGGATCCCATTCAAGTAAAGAGGTTCTGAATTTCGTTTTCCACCCCACTGTGTGTATATCGTTTTTAGAGACCGTAAGTATCTTTTCTATTATTCACTGAAAAATAAAGACGCTAATGACCGAGCGTGGTAAGTGAGCGGTAACGCTTTGGCCTCGCATTCGGAAGGACACGGGTTCGATTTTTTTTTTTACTTATGGCTTTATACCTTGACGACGTCGAGGTCAATAGGACGGGATGGGAGTGGGGACAAGGAACGGCAAGGAATTCGGCCATGGCCTTTTAAAGGAAGCATCCTGGAATTCGCCTGGAATGATTGGGGGAAACCATGGAAAACCCAAATCTGGATGCCCGGACGGGGATTCAAACCCGCGTCCTCCCGAATGCGAGGCCAGAGCCTTAACCGTTCTCCCACCACACACGGTTATGAGAAGTTAGGAACATAGTGATCATATATCTATTGAGTGGTTTAGGATGAACTAGAACAGTCTATAATGACCATCAAACACAGTCCTATAATGAAAGTTATTTTAAGAATTGTGTACAGCAAGCTGGTAGTTGATTAATTATTTTTTATATTTTTTGTGTAATTAATTGTGAATTTGGTGTAAATGAGCATTGTTTTATGGATAGAAACTATATAAATGCTATTTAATATGTTCAAGGATAGTATTACGCATGAAATATTGATTAAAAGTTTATAAGTGCTGATGTGAGGCACGATGTCTAGAGGACAATTCTAAACTCTTTGGACTGGCTTATGTTAATAATTTTGTATTTAAATAGCTTCATTTTCATTTCCGTGTGTTTCATAATCATTGTGAATGATTTTGTATGAATTCTGATTGTTTTAATGTGATTTTAATTATTTGAGTATTGCTGGAATTCTAGAGACTCTGGACATTTCTGTAGCGTCTATATAAAGCGAACTGCAGAGACGAGTTAAGTTTTAGTTGTGAAGGAGTCGCAAGTTAATTGAAACATTTGTATGTTCATACTTAGTATCTTGTTCTGTAATGTTGTTATAAAGCGCAAGGAAAAATAATCATAAGGAAAAGTGATTGTTCGAGTGGTTATTTCATACCTACCAAGTCCTTTGGATTACACCTCTTCACCTCCATAATCTGAGTCACACACACATCACCACGCGGGACTGAGTGCTCACATAATGACTCGCCATTTCGTTGAATCGAATTTACGAGGAATTTGTGACAATACGGAGAACAAGGCAGTCACGCCTTAACCGCAGAAGAACCGTTGCAGTTTGCTTTTCAAACCACGCTAAAATCTCCCGTCACTGACTCGTTGACATCATCCATCTGACACATGGTTCGATTCTCACAGAAACAGATCACAGTTTCATTCTCCAAATTCCAAAGTATCTTCGCGTCATGTACTCTGCAAATACGATTTCCGCTTATTCGAGGCAGTACTCAGAAATTAACTATTGCAACTCAAATACGAATTGCACAAATTTTTGAAATGTGAAATATACGCAGTTCTGACCAGCTGGAACTTTTCAAACCTTGAAGCAACTAAGAACATACACTGATTAACCAAAATATTATGACCACCTGCTTAATAGCGTGTTGATCCATTTTTTGAACCCAATTCAGCGGCGATTCAGTTCAGTATGGGTTTCGACAAGTCCTTGGTAGGTTTCCGGGGGTATATGGCACCAGATGTCTAAGCACAGGTCAGGCAACATCCTCAACAATGTACGCTCCGAATCACTGGCATTGTACTCTGCCGACAGATCGCCCTGTGCCTCGCTTTACAGAGCCGTTAAGCCTCCGACCTCCACATTTAGTGATGAGGTCCACTTTGTCGCCTACTCGTGGTTTCACCGTTCTTCAACCACTTTCCATACATGCCGACTACAGTAGCATGCGAACAGACGACCAGCTTCGCCGTTTCCGAAATGCTCGTTCCAAGGCGGCGGGATACAACAATCTACTCTTTATCAAAGCGATTTGTATCAGTGGATTTCCCCATTTGCAACACGTATCTTCGCCAGAATCACTCTCCATTCGTTTCTGCTCCGCTTATATACGAGGTGTGTTCAAAACGTAACGTGAATTTTGAAATTTCGCTGTTTATATTAGTCCGAGTTCATTGTTGTGTTGGCAAACATGTCTTAAAAGTATCTATACATTTTAAGCTATATTGGATGTTTAGTATCTTGTCAGCTGTTAAAAGGATATCACGTGTTTTGATACAGTCGGCGATTTTTATTTGTATAAATCATGAATCAAAGAATTTGCATTAAATTTTTCTATAAAAATGGAATTAACTGCACCAAAGTTTTAGAAATGTTAAATATTTCTTTTGGTAAATGTACTTGAGTAAGACAAGGGCTTACAAATGGTATAAGTGCTTTCAAAATGGCCATAAAGACGTTGAAGATGACGAGCTAATGGGTCGTTCTAGGACATCAATATCCGATGAAACGTGGAAAAAGCGAAAGAAATTATTACGAACGGTTGCCAAATCACAATTAGAGAAGTCACTAATGATGTTGACCTATCAATTGGCTCATTCCATGAAATTTTTTCATCTGTTTTGAGCAGCAAAATTTGTCCAAAAGTGTTCAATTTCGAACAAAAACAGCGGCAAATGTAAGTTGCTCAGAAATCGCTAAATGAAGTCAACAACGATGTAAAACTATTGAAACGTGTGACGAAACATGGGTTTATGGGTATGATGTTAAAACTGAGGCTCAATCATTCCACTGGAGGCATTCTGGATTGCCAAGACCGAAAAAAATCTCGACAAATGTGAAGGTTATATTCACTGTGTTCTTCGATTTTAATGTCATAGTGCACCATGGTTTCTTGCCACAAGGTCAAACGATCAATAAAGAATGCTACCTACAAGTTGAACGCCGTTTGCGTGAAGCAGTCCGAAGAAAACGCCTGGATTTGTTGCAAAACAATGAATGGTTTTTGCATTACGATAATGCACCTGCTCACACATCTTTGCTTGTTCCTGAATTTTTGGTTAAAAAAAAAAAAAAAAAAAAAAAACTGTAATGATGCCCCTGCCTCCACATTCACCATACATGGCCCCATGTGACTTTTCTCTGTTCCCAAAAACAAATAGAAGCTTCAAGGGCCGTTGTTTTACAAGCATGGATGAGATTAAAAGTGCACCGCTGAAAGAGCTCAAAGCTATCCCAAAGATCGAGTTCCAGAAGTGTTTTGGGGATTGGAAGAAGCGTTGGTATACATGTATAATATCTAATGAGAACTAGTTTGAATCGATGTAGACAAATAAATAAAATTCTTTAAAAAGAAATGAAAATTCCCGTTATTTTTTGAACACAACTTGTACTTTCCTTATCACAGACGAACCCGTAACATCACCAAACGGCATTTAGTCTCGCGGAGGGGAGAGGTGATAATGTTTCGGCTCATCGGAGTATGTTGATGACGTAACGGTAATAGATTTATTAAGTATCTCCGTTCTAATCACAAAGGACCCTCTTTGCCTGAGATCATATGGTGTCTGGTTTTAATATTGACGCACCTTCTCTTTCTGAGTGGCTACAAAAACAAGGCGTGAGACCCTGGCTCATTGGTATTCACCGGCCGAGTGTCGAGACAAGGGAAAAATAAAAAGCTCCGATCGTGAAAGCCTGCCGGTGAGTCATTCACAACCCGTTCGCTGTTAGCAGTAGTAATAATAATAATAATGACGGCTGTCGGAGCTGAAAGTTAATTATGAATCGTGGCCCACTTTGCACAGGTGCAGCTGATGAGGAATTCGTTACAACCCAACGCTCCCCGCAGTTTCGTCACAACACGTTCCACTCAAACCTCTTCCACACGGTTCAATGCTTTCACTCGTTTTTGTCCGAAAAGTTTCACATTAAAGTCCTGTAGAAAACCACGACGCCTATGAGCGGAAGAGAGGGGATGGATAGGATTTACTGGTAGTAGTCAGTAAAATCTAGACTTGGGAAGTTTCTTTTTTGTTGTTGTTTTTCTTCCTTGCACTATTTCAAGGTCGGCGTTTTTTCGAATGCGAAGTGTTTGGGATTTGGTCGTCTTGTCGCTGAACCGGACACCTCTCCGGGAGAAAATTCCATCTGTTATTCGATTGAAATGCAATTTTTATATATAATTATTGGTAGTGGAATACGATTCTATCGCGTTGCATATCAGACTATGGTCGCAAGTATTTCTAATTAAATTTTCCAAAAAAGTAAAAAATTTGGTTCACTTGTTTTTTTTAAATAAATTATAATTAATTTCAAAGAGAGATATGTAAAGAACACAAAAAGCTTGGGTTGCTTATGTAAAAGTGGTCGTAAGTAGGGATTGCCAGCTGTTAAAGATATTTCAGAAAGCGAGATAGTTAGCGCACCACACTGTCTGTCAGACTTTAACTGCTGGAAATCCCTACTTGGACCACTTTTACATAAGCAACCCAAACCTTTTATGTTCTTTACATGTCTATTTGAATTGAATTATAATTTATTTAAAGGAACAAGTGAACAAATTATTTCGAAAATTTAAGTAACAATACTTTAGGCCATATTTTGATAGGTCTTTTATTTTTATTTTTTTTTACTGCTTAACGTCTTTTAACAGCGAAGTACAAGGGGTGATCAAATGAAAAGGTACGAAACGACGTAAAAACGTAAGAGTTAAGTATTTGCATATTCCGCCATGGGAGAACGTAGCGAGACATCTCGGGATGCGATTGGAGTCTCTGACTGGGATCGGAGCATGAGCGGGCACCCGCATGCGCAGTAGGGAGCAGAGGCTCTTATCAAAAGCAGCGTCCAAATGATGCTGCAGTCCGTATGAGGACAGGATGGCGTACAGGTGGGGGATGTGTACTGTGGGACTCTCCGACGCCTACGCAGGTCCACCAAGAACAAAAGACCGGGGCTACTCACGGAGGGTGTGGTTCTGCTCCATGATAACGCGCGTCCACACGTCTCCAGATTTACACACGAGGAACTGGCCAAGTTCAAGTGGGAGACGTTGGACCATCCGCCTTACAGTCCGGACATGTCGCCCTGCGATTTCCATGAGTTTGGTCCACTGAAGAAACACCTGAAAGGGAAGCGCTTCAACTCCGATGACGTACTCAAGGACGCTGTGAAGGACTGAGTCTCGTCACGGCCACAGGAATTCTGGGGACAAGGAATCCTGCGGCTTGTTCATCAGTGGGATCGCTGTGCTCAGGCGTATGGTATATATTTGAATAAAGTCTACATTTGTACCCACCGTGTCGTTTCGTACCTTTTCATTTGATCACCCCCTGTATTTAGAGACGGGAAAGGACGGGGGGCAAGGAATGAGAAGGAATTCGGCCATGGCCTTTTGAAGGAAGAATCCCGGCATTTGCCTGGAGTGATTTGGGAAATCATGGAAAACCCAAATCTGGATGCCCGGACGGGGATTCGAAACGGCGTCCTCCCGAATGCGAGGCCAGAACGCTAACCGTTACACCACCACTCTCGGTATTTTGATAGGTAAGTCAGTAGAATCATAATCTGCTATTAATAAGTATACATAAAAACTACATTTAAATCAAATAACAGATGGACGTGTAAATCATGAACTTGGACTATGTTGCCATCTGCCTGCTAAACGAGTGACTATGTTCAGTGTGTGCTATGTTTATTTTTGTTTATGAGGCGCAGTGTAGTGACTGTGCCGGCATTCTCCTTTTTTTTGCATAAAACCGCATAAAAACCGCAATCAAGACGACCGGTATGCGGGGAGCAGGACTTCACCTGCCCAGATCCAGTGGGACCACACTGGCGGGTGAGCTCCCTTTATGCTGATAACGCATGTAATTTGCCATTTGGAGGAAATACGATATCTACCATTCTTCTAGTAAAGCCAGTTACAATTCGTGTTCTTTAATTATGTTAATTAATTATGATTCTCCTCCGTCCTTCAGTTAATAATATAATTGAAAATTTTCAAATGTATTGTTTCCCTAGTGAAGGAAGACATGCATTGTGGGCAAGAAATAAAATGTATAATTGGGATGAAGAAGCTATTAACAGACAGTAAAGGCTACTCTCTGGCACTCTCCCGAAAGAATTAATGAAAACAATGATGTTTCGTTACGAGTGAGACGAGTAAGGACTTGGTGCCAGGAACTGGAACGAATTCGGCCATGGACTTTTTGAAGAATCCATCCGACAATTTGCCTGGAGTGACCTTGGCGAACCGTGGAAAACACAAATTGGATGGCCGAACTGGTATTCGAACCCACATCCTCGCTCCATGTCCATTCGGACTCTGAGGAAAGAGAACTGGAGGTTCTTGAGATGTTTCTGTGACGGAGGATGGAGGACAGTTTTGTGGATGAAGTAAAGAATGAGGACGTTGCGATAAGAATTGATGAGTAGAGATCTGTTTTGAAGACTATTAGAAGTAAGAAGAAAAATTTCTTAATCAATTTAGTAAGACATGATTCCATTATTGTGGATGTTTTCGAATGTGCTGTAACTCGAAAAAGAAATACTGCATATGGTGGATTAAATTATAGCTAGACCAGTATCAAGAGAATAACGGAAAACAGAGGATTGGGGAGGATGTGAAGACTTGGCACTACACTTATTATTATATTACCCTCTATTAATTGAGGGACAATTCAATAGCTTAGGCAGTCTGAACTAAAAGCTTACAGTTCCAGAGTAGAAGACTGGAACAGTCTTAAAAGCCAATTCTATATGCTACCAGATGCGTGTCGAGAAAAACTTTGTTTTGTTTTTTTGGCTTATGGTTATACGCTTCGTTGATGTCACTGGAGGCATGAAAAGACTGGGGGCAAGGAACGGTAAAGAATTCGGCCATGGTATTTTTGAAGGAACCATCCCTGCATTCGGCTGGAGAGATTTTGAGAAACCATGGAAAACCCAAATCTGGATTGTCCTCCCGAATACGAGGCCAGAGCGTTACCGCTCACCCACTATGCTCGGTTGAGAGGAACGTACAGCAATTCCGGATAAAAGTGGCTGTAATGGACGTTTACAAGTTGCAAGGAAATCATTGATTTTTCAGGTTGTTACCCAGCAATGGTCAGCTGCTTCGGGAGAAGCCAATTTATTGTGTTGTCCCATTGTGTGCAGAGTGTCGACGATGACGGATTACCACTCCGGTTGTGGTGATGTCTGATGATATTTATGGTGCGGCCATAAACCACGGAGCAGGCTTCACGGTCCGGTGGACATTCAACCTCGCCTCGAGTCACCAACAGGGTCGAAGGGAGACCGATACGCTAGCATCTCCCCGCAAGTTCATAAGAATTGTGGTCTGTCTATTCGCTTAGTACGATTTAAGCTGCACTCATTGCCTTTCCGTATAACAGTATTTCTCAGCGTCTGGTTCCAATGAGAACTACGGACATTAAGAAGTAATAAATAAATATAAATAAAATTAATTAGAAAAATTGCTGTTTTTTCGGATACATCTATAGAGTAGATGATAACAGATTAACAAAAAAGATATTCAATTACCTTTGGGGAAAAAATCAACAACAAGCTGGATTCAAGAGGTCAAGAAAAATGTGGAAAGAAATAAGAGGAGAAGAAATTATGGATAAAGAGTAGAAAGAGGGCATTAAGTGTGGAAGAATTGCAAAGCTAAAGAGGAAAGAAGGAAAAAACACAGTGAAACGATGAAGGAATATTGGTTTAAATGGAAGAAAAATCAACAACAATGGATGAAGAATTGAAATTGGCAGGTCTCATCGGAAAGAAGAAGATGACAGAACATTAGACATTGTTGTATAATATTTGCCATGTCGTATTTTATAAAATTGCCAATGTTATATTTTATAAACTCCTTCTTGTTTTATTTTAATATGGATTGTTATGTCGTCATGAGTACAGAATCATTTTAAAGTCTTGTGGCGAATAATAATAATAATAATAACCTTTCTCATTATTCACTTGATATTTATTTTCGTCTCATTTCATTTATAAACAATCCGAAGAATTACCGAGGTCCTTTGTTGACAGTAACGTTATTTCAACACATCCAAACGCGAAGTGACTTCGTCTGTCGCTCGCCAGAACTTCTGCTCTCTTGTTTTCCTCTGGTCTCTATACTTACCTATTTTTCCTCAGAGTATTTACTATTCTTTTGTCTCTTCTCTGAGTAACCTGAATAACCTGTAATGCTATAACATCCCAATCTGAGTTCTGCAACACAGAAACTTTTTAAGATGCCGAATCAGGTGGAAGTCCCTGTGTTTCGAATCTCATGAATAAGGTGTTTCGATGTACGAATTGAAACCCACACTAATGAACAGCAGCCGTAGCAACGAGATATCTGTGACTAGGAGCATTGTCCCGATGAATTAGTATCTATTCTGACAACTTGCCTCTCCTATTTCTCTTCACAGATGCTAGAAATTGCTTTGGTAGGTCTGCATAGGTCCCATTATAGTCTGACCTCACACCCTTTCAAGACGTGTACTAAAATAAAAGTTCTTTGCAAGAACTTGTAATTTTGGCCAATATTTTGCAAAGGACAAATAATTATTCGTATCCTTTTTATTTTTATTGTTGCAAAGTTGTACAATTTTGTTTTTTTCCGATCAGGCCACGAACTCATGGGAAAATAATGTAGCAGGCGTCTGGTTATGCTGCAATATGTATAACTGCTTAATGGCAGAGTACAGCAGCCCACATCGTGGCCTTGGGGCTGACTATTGTCTCCAGAGTTATGCATCTGTGTTAATGGGATGCAAGCGAGTCTCCTCCTTGTGCAACGGGGCTATCTCCATGAGTTAATAGCCCTAAACGTCTCCCCTGCCTAGGCCAAACCGCAGCCTCAAGTTTAGATCCGTACTGCGAGTGTGGCTGAAAATACATACGTCTTTGAGCTATAAATTCTCAAAGGACGAAAAATAGAACTTCTGTAGGGTACGCTACTCGGAGGCCCATTCGACTTATTGTCTCCACTTGACTGCCGTGGTCCCCTGCGATGTAGTATGTGTTGGCTTTACCACCTGCATCCCAGTACAGCGACAACTGACACTTCAAGAACTACAACAGGGACTTGTTTATTTTACGACGAGCAGTCAGAAAGTAATTTGCGCAAACTCAAAACTTTTTTCAGTGACTTTTTCTTTTGTGGGGCACTGCTTCAAGTTCGATTATAATGTATCGATCTGAAAACGATTGAAGTTATCAATACTCAACTGTTAATAATCTTGGCAAATACTGCAGTTGGGTCATACAAATTAGAAATCTGTGCAGAGATCCGATTTTTATTAGCTAAAAAATATTTCAGTCGCAGAAATTCGTGATTAGGAGTACAATATTCTTGGTGAACATATCACTTTGAAATGGTGCTCTATATTCGAGAACTGTGGCGCCGACATGAACATCAAAGATGGCTACCGTGTAAGACAGACAAAGCGAGTCAACAACATCTGATAACTTTTATCACCTTAACAACTTAATACAATTAGATTGGTAAATAACAGTTGAAGAAATTTCCAAGAAAGTGGGTATTTCTTTCGGTTTTACTCAACTAATCATTATTCAACAAATCATTACTCAACATTTTGAACGTCGTAAAGTTTGTGCCATGCGGGGTTTAACTTACTGACACGTAACCGCCGATAGACACCAATGAAAGCATTTTTGCATTGTTCAGAGAGGTAATAAATAGTTTAGGATACTACAGTGACAAGGGATGAAACATGGATTCTTTATTTTCAACCAGAATGTAAGAGAAGTGCATGTGAAGACACAGGTCTTCTCCATACATGAAAAATGTCACATCAGTGTTGAAGCTCTTTTTCGATAATCAAGGCGTTTAGCATTGAGAATTATGTGCCCACTGTGACAACCTCAAACTACTCAGAAAGGATATCAACTTTTACGCTTCTACCTAACAGTGTGACACCACATTTGGCAAATGTCACTAAGCACTTGCTCTACAAATTTTTATGGGAAGCCCATATCCGTCTCCGAGTGATTTTAATGCGTCTGGAATTGTGAGAAATGGTGAAGTAGCATTGCCACTAAAAGTGAACAAACTAAAAACTTTTTCTCACCAATCTTTAGGTGGTGGGTACTATTTCTTGTAGGAATTGAAGCTGAAGTGGGCATCATATGCCTTACACAGTGATGAAATGGGTTAGGTCTTTGGCGCACAATCTGGTGGTCTGGAATTGTGCACCACATCTTTTCTATCCTGCCGGCCAAGTTCTGATGTTGAAAATTTCTTCCAGCAGCAATACTATCTCGAACCAGATACCGGATGCTATTACACAGGTTATTATACAGGGTGTTACAAAAAGATACTGCCAAACTTTCAGGAAACATTCCTCACACACAAACAAAGAAAATATGTTATGTGGACATGTGTCCGGAAACGCTTACTTTCCATGTTAGAGCTCATTTTAGATTGGTAGAGGCGGACCGATTCCATGGCCCCCACGCTCTCCTGACCTCAACCCTCTTGACTTCCATTTATGGGGGCATTTGAAAGCCCTTGTCTACCCAACCCCGGTACCAAATGTAGAGACTCTTCGTGCTCGTATTGTGGACGGCTGTGATACAATACGCCATTCTCCAGGACTGCATCAGCGCATCAGGGATTCCATGCGACGGAGGGTGGATGCATGTATCCTCGCTAACGGAGGACATTTTGAACATTTCCTGTAACAAAGTGTTTGAAGTCACGCTGGTACGTTCTGTTGCTGTGTGTTTCCATTCCATGTTTAATGTGATTTGAAGAGAAGTAATAAAATGAGCTCTAACATGGAAAGTAAGCGTTTCCGGACACATGTCCACATAACATATTTTCTTTGTTTGTGTGTGAGGAATGTTTCCTGAAAGTTTGGCCGTACCTTTTTGTAACACCCTGTATATTCTTCAGTTTCTCGTATATTAATGGTTAGATGCGGTTTGATATATTTCTTCTCTACCTATCAGCTGTTGATATGTGCATTCTTAGTGACAAGATACAAGTGAATCCCGTATTGAAATCTCTGATCGTCCTATTCCATTTGCACCCCATATTCAGCCTGATTCCTTTAACATGGATTATTTTGTTTGTAGGTAGTTTTGTTTGATATTTCGTACGAAATTTCCATTGCTCTTTCATAACAGAAACACAAGAGAATTCTAAGACGCAGAACAATTTCTGTTCACCAGAGAATGCCATGTTGTTTTGACTACATTCTAGTGGTTAAATAAGACAATACGACAAGTCGCCTGTTATAAATTGAAACATGTAGAGATTCTGTATCTACAGGTTCAATTTAATTAAAATGATGCGCACGCTCCGGTAGCATTTTCCCTACATAAACATTTCTCCCATTTATTTTTTCGAATAATGTCAACTTTAAACTTCAGCGTTTTTGATAAATTATTCATCATTAATCATGGTAATTTATTCCAATCCTTGGCCACCTTGTCTACGAAAGAAAATCTTCCTGGCCTGAAATCGAGAATCAGTTTGTAGTCATGTTCATCTTCCCCTTCCAAGCATCTCTCTTAATTCTTACACCAATTTCTTTCCACGCCTCATCACCAAAATACGCTTTGCAAACTCCCATTACTCTCTTCACCCTCCTACCGAGCGGGGCGGTGTAACGGTTAGCGTTCTCGCCTCGCATTCGGGAGGACGGCGGTTCGAATCCCCGTCCGGGCATCCAGATTTGGGTTTTCCATGGTTTCCCCAAATCACTCCAGGCAAATGCCGGGATGCTTCCTTCAAAAGACCATGGCCGAATTCCTTCCCATTCCTTGCCCCCATCCTTGCCCCTCATCCTTTTCCGTCTCTAAAGACCTCGATGTTAAAAAGAGACGTAAAGCAGTTACAAAAAAAAAAAAAAAAAAAAAAAAATCTTCACCCTCCTCCTGTCTTCCAATGAATCCCATTCTTGCTCCTTAATCATATCACTTACTAATTGTTTTCTGTCCCACTGCTAACTTTACTATAAATAAGCAGAAGGCAGAGAGCCCGCCAATTTCAACATATGGCCCAAACATTGATTTCCGCGGTTGAGCTATCTCTTAGCATATCAGGGCCGGCATTAGGGGGGGTTAAGCGGGGCAAAAGTACCCGCACCAATAATTTTGAATATTTTTGTATTAAAATGTTCTGAATTTATCCAAAATAAAAACAAAGTGTAAAGTAAAAATATTCCGGGGGGGGGGGGGGGGGGTAGGAGGTCTAAGATCGCTTACCCGGGGCCCGAGAATCCTAGCGCCGGCCCTGTAGCATATTATCATTATTATTTAATAAACTGCTTTCCAATTCATACATCTGTGCGCAACGGATATCATTGTTAAATAAATCAATCAATATATTCATTTATCTGCCAAAATTCATTGAACACTTCAAACATTCGTTTATCACAATACACAGACGACACTGTACTATTTATTCATTCTCTCGTGGCCTCTCTCCTCGCCATCTTGGGGAGCGTGCACAAACCACGTAGCTCCATTTGGCCTACTGTGAACCCCCCCCCCCCCCCGTAGCCCTACGTGGCTTTTCCTCTACCCCCCCCCCCTCCCCCCCACGTAGCACGTAGCTTTTTTCCCTTTTGATTCCAGAAGATATTTTTTACTGTTTTCTCTTGTCAGACGATTGTAAATTATGTAAGGAGATAATTAACTGACGGAAATAAATATTCGCATGCTGTTGTGTGTTCTGTTCCTCATTTTAACTGTCAAAAATGTTATGAAAGGAAAGCTACGTGGCCTGGCTCGGAACCCCCCCTCCCCCCACGTAGCCCAGCGTAGCCTTCCAGCCAACCCCTCCCCCCCCTGGACCGAGCCACGTGGTTTGTGCACGCTCCCTTGACAACAAACTTCCTCTTGACCAATTGTATAGTCGTACCAACTGCAGAACATTAAATTACTACCAAAACCTTAAAATTACCCCAAAGAACTATAAATGCTACTCATGCTGTGAAGTCTATTACTTATAAATCTATTTTATTTACAATTTCGACAATGATTGTGAGTGGGACCTCACAATGTCCATACATAAATCTAGCAGCCCTTCTTTGCACCCCCTCCTGCTTCTGTATTTGATACCCAACTGTTTGGTCCCATACTACACTACCATATTCAAGGAATGATCTTACCAGGTTTTGTAACCAAATTCCCTTACTTCTCCGCTAGATCCTCACATCTGGAAGTGAAGGATTTTGAAACTTTCCTACTACCTATCCAATGTGTCCTGCCCAGTTAAAGTTTAAAAAAAAAAAAAAAGTTTAAAAAAAAAAAAAAAAAAAAAAAAAAAAAAAAACACAACAACAACTGCTATGCCAAGATATTTACATTTCATGCGAAAGTTTATTCTATATCTGTTATACCCACTGTACAATAAATGTCAGAAATGTTGTACAGACTTATGAATTGCCCTGAATTTCATTTTAGTTACAAGACGGAGAAACAACTGTAGAGCAACGTATGTAAATCATTAATAATTAGTTGAGTTTATAACCGCCGAACACGTGTGATTTATAGGTGCGTGTTACTGAGTTTAAAAATAACATAACATACTGTTCCATGTTATTGAGGTAGCAGTCACATAGGAACAGAGAAATTGTATCTACTATACTCTGTTTCACACAAAACAGATGAAGATACTTGTTGTTGGTTCTCTGAAGACGGTGTATGATTTTCCGCTTTGTTGTTATTTCGTGCATGGATTATGAATGGGTGCCTTAAAGCGTGGTCTTAAACATTCCGGCTTGTTAATTTTCAAGACACAATGTTGACAGGTGGATGTCATTTGTCACACGAGACACTGACAGCATAAGCGATTAAGTTCCGCAACAAAATATTAAGATAGCGCCATTCTGACATGTTTTGTATCTGCTCATGTGTAGTATTTGGAGATTATAAAATGGGTGGGCAATCAGCCAGGTCATTACCATACAGAAATGAGTCTTTCACAGTGAAGGTCATGATGAATATTTCCTTAAATTATGATAAATCATACAAACATTTTCTTTGTTGATTCGTTGTACCTCTGTTCTTTGACAATTTAAGAAATTTAAAAAAAAAAAAAAAAAGCTGTAAGAAAAACCTCGATTTACAGATTTTATAGTACCTTCCTGAACAGCGTTTTCCTGAAGAGGTTTGACATGAAATTTATTCTAAACTTGCACAGTCTTTTTGCGTTTATACTTAGAAGATTATTTACGAACTCTTTTTGATCCAGGGTTTAATTTCTACTAAAAGCAGATCAGTTGTGCTGTTACTCTGCTATAATATCGGCATTCAGATGACAGCATCAATGAATAATATCTTTTAAAACCATTGAACGTAAATTAATGATTATTCCCTCATGATAACTATTGCTTAACGTGTTACTTCGGATAACGTGCGCTCAATTTTAGTGCAATTTCATATTGAAAACTTCTTTTTGTATTCACTATTTATTTGAGGTTTGGTTCTTGTAGATACAGTCTTATTCCTCAAGTACTTACAAAAAATTTATATGATTTGTTTATAAGAAACGAGATTTTACAAGTGATTTTGTCTGTGTAATTGTTATTATCTGTTTATTTTTGTTGTAATGAATGTACTTCATGTTTAGTTCAGTATACATTTCTGAGTTCCGTTATTTTCAGAAATAAGGCAATCTCTAAAATTAAACAAGTATTCCTGCATCTACGCTTTGATCACATTTTCACTTTGTGTTCCGTACTGAAGTGAGATAGCGCAAGGATGCATACCTCAGTTTCTAAGCAACACCATAAGCTTCCTGACGGTGGATTTATGCCAACATTTATTCAGTAGTTTTTGCGTCATGCTGAACAAAAAGACAATGACACAGACGGGCACAAACTCTAAAGATATTGTTTTAGTTCCAGGGTCCTCGAAATAGTATATCACAATCATTCACTTCAAAAATACCTTCAGCGTACTGATAAGGCTTCCTTATCTTATATATAAAAATGAATTGCTGTTCGTTAGTCTCGCTAAAACTCGGGAATGGCTAGACCGATTTGGCTAATTTTGATCTTGAAATATTTGTGGAGGTTCAGGGAAGGTTTAAACGGTGAGAAAAAATGGAAAAATTGCGAGGAAAAAACTAAAAACGACAATTTAATCTTATATATATATAAAAATCAATGTGAGTTTTCTTTATGCTCTATGTGCTCCTAAACCGTTCATCCGATTACGGTGAAACTTTGGTGAGTTGTCTAGAGCGTTTCGGAGATGGTTCCTAAGAAATAAAATTTCCAAAAAACCACCCCTTCCTCCCCATAACACCCCATAATTTAAACAACCCAACAGATTTTGTCCGATTTCCACCAAAATGTGCACACGTATTCTTGAAAACAAATTTAAATACGAGTATATTGCCTGTATATGGTTTCCAAAAACGCAACCCCTCATTCCCTTCACATCCCACTAATTTACACAAACCCACAGATTTTATCCGATTTTGATGGAAATTTGCATATGTATACTGTAAAACAAACAGAAAAATACTCCCTACATTTGGTTTCCAAAACCGCATCACGTTTCCCCCTTCCCACCCCTCAATTTTTACACAAACCCACACTTTTTATCCGATTTCCATGGAACTTTGAACATATATACTTTTTTAAAAGATTAGTTTAACAAAAACCCAATCCCTATCCCCTTTTCCACCCCAAAACCATCCCCTCTTCCCCTTTATAACCCATAATTTAAAAAATACACTCATTTTGTCTGATTTTGATGGAAATTGGCACACATGTACTGTAAAACAAATATAAAATTACTGCCTGCATATGATTCAAAACACAACACCTCTCAACCTTCCAACCCATTAATTTGTACTCAAACCTACACTTTTTATCCGATTTCGATGGAACTTTGCACACATATACATTTTTAAAAAAATAGAAAAATACTGTAGACATTAGTTAACAAAAACCCAATCCCTATCCTCTTTCCACCCCAAAACCATTCCCTCTTCCACCTTACAACCCATAATTTAAAAAAACCCACTCATTTTATCTGATTTTTATGAAAATTGGCACATATATACTTTAAAACAAATATAAAATTACTGCCTTCATATGATTTCAAAATACACAACACCTCTCCCCCTTCCCACCCCCTTAATTTTTACTCAGACCCACACCTTTTATCAGATTTTGATGGAAGTATACCTTTAAAAGAATAAATTAGACAAAGTACATAGCAACATTATTAAAGTACACAATATTTCCTGTTAAACAGCAATGGACAGATTACGATCGGGCTTTTAAAAATTATTTTAAAGTTTTTGTGACAACATACAACTCTGCTGTTTTTATTTGATATCTAAGAAAGTTTTCACACATTTGCTTCAAAATAAGTGTAAATGATGTCTATATTTAGTTTACAAAACGACTCTCACTTTCCCGATTCACCCTTCTTAAGACTGATTAACACATGCAACTTTTCTGTGTTAAGCATATATCTCCAAAACAATCCCAGATTTTTTTTGTATATATGCTGATCGGAATCACCAAAAAAATTGCATATCCAAGACCATTGCAATGAAACAGTAATTAAAATGTATACATGTATATCCAATTTTTACTAAAAACAAACTTTCAAATGTATTCAATTAATCTAATTTACACAAACCCACATATTCCGTCCGATTTCGATGGAAAATTGCACACGTATAATATTAAATATACAGAAAAATACTGCGAATATATGGTTGGCAACACTGCATGTCTTAAACAATTGACTATGATGAAATAAAATGAAAAAAACTTTGGTTGTCCTGCCACTCGATCCACTTTTTTCAAAACGGGCAATGCATATTACATTACAGACCAAACAAAAAATTGTAGGCACCTTATTTGTTGACATAAGTGTCTGTAGTAGAACAATGCATAAACCGTGACGTGCACAAAAGAGACACAACTGTACAGTCATGACAATAAAGAGTTTTTGATTTGTAATGTCAGGTCTTGCCATCTCATGATGTAGGTGATACGAAGTTCACCGGGTCAGCTAGTAAGTTTATAATTTTACCAGGAAACCCGTGAAGAGAGCTCCAGTTTTTGTTGATCTGTTGAAATTAAATACTCAGCAAAGAGAGTTAATTGATGTGAAAGTATTTACAGTACCCCTTTCTACGTAATATTGGGTAATTGTAAAAAAAAAAAAAAAGTTTTTCACGCCGTAGTATACAAATAAACTAATAAACTCTTCTCTGGCTTTCAGCCGCGGAAAAATGTCACACTTGTGGGAGGTTTGGAATGCGTCTATGAGATAGACGCCTTCGAAACGTCCCACAATTGTGACATTTTTACACGGCTGGAAGCCAGAGAAAGGTTTATTTTTTAAAAAATATTGTTCATATAGGAATTAAAAAGGTCGGGTATTGCTAACTCCTAGTGCTGAAACCAGATGGTGGATGTCAACGCCTCATCGGAGAACGTGGAGGTCGGAGGCTTGCCCGATCTGTAAAGTGGGATAGTGAACGATCTGTGTCAGATCTGACGGCAGAGTACAGTGGTGGTGCAGGCACAAGTGTTTCGGAGCACACTTTTGAGCGCACAGTGTTGAACATGGTGGCTCCGCAACAGACGGCCCCTACGTGTTCCCATGTTCACCCAACGATATCCTCAATTACTATTCCATCGGCCACGAGATCATTGATACTGGATCGGGGGTCAATGAATACGTGTCTTATCGAATAAGGTCGATGCCTGACGTCACGCTGTTTCAGGGAGAGCGGTGGTAGCAGAAGCAGGAGCGGCCATCGGAGGCGGCGGAAACTTGTAACTGAATGTCTGCGAATAAATTTTTGAAAGTTTAAAAAAAAAAAAAAAAAAAAAAGGTCGTATCCGGATACGCCGTCTTCCAATCAAACTGCTGCTCGAAACATGTACTGCGCCAAGGAAGCAGGCCAATGAGGGCAGTATTGTGCAATGAGGAACATTCGCCTAGGCTTCCATGGGACCTGTGGTAGTGATCGAAGGCACCGTGACAGCTGCTGTTGATCACGTGAAAATTATAGTGGACCACTTGCATTCCTCCGCGCATCATGTCTTCTAAGATGGCGACTGCATTTTTAGCAGGATAACTGTCCATAACACAAGGTCAGAATCGTGCCATAGTGGTTTTAAACTGAACTCACATTGATATTGTGGGCACCAAACTCCACAGGCCCGAAATTTATGGGATTTGCGTGATCTGTGCGTAGACATCTGGTGCAACATAACTGCGGAAAACTAACAAGCACTTTTCGAATCTATGCCACGCCGAATCGCTGGTGTATTGCGTTCCAAAAGTGGACTAAGGTTATCATAATATTTTGGCTCATCAGTGTATATGGCAGAGGGTCCTTTCGGTAGGAAAGAGAGGATTGTAGATGCCCGTCCAGTTAGAATCAGAGGATAGAGGATGCTAGTAAGTTATTGTCACGAGAAAACTGTCGACGTCTCCATAAGGACGAAACTGTTCTGTTGTTGACAGGCAACCTAATTAATATAAGCAACCGTTGAAAGAATCTACACCAGTTGCATAACCCGGGCAATCAGGTGTACTACAACTCAACGACAGCAACCATTGACTTTAATTGCAGCTTGGTGAAAGAAAAGAACCGGTTTGACTAACATGATTGTTTTTATGATAATCACCTTACCACTCGCCCATGAATATTTAGGGATATCCAGAGAGGTATTTCTAGTTATGAACGGGACGGCTTAATCTGAGAGCAAATTACATTGCGACAGTTTTTTGGTGGCCTGTGACCCTCGCAGCGTATATCTCAAGAGACAAACAACTTCCACCCAACCCGCTTGCTGTGAAAATTGAGACTGAGAAATTGACTGCCTAATGTATGTAGCTTTCATGTAGCATATTTGAGGAGTACTTTATTTTGAACCATTTTAGTTTCCTTTTTTGCTGTGCAAATAAGACAAAATAGCGGCCCAGATATATTCCACAAGATCAGGAATGGTTGACACGGAATGAAGTTACCGAGGAAAAAGATGAATTTAAGATTTTGCAACACGATGTCAATAAAACAACAACCCTGGCCTCATATTCGGGAGGCTGCTGGTTCGAATCGCCGTCCGGGCATCCAGATTTGGGTTTACCATGGTTTCTCCAAATCAGTCCTGGCAAATGCCGTAATGGTTCCTTCAAAACGCTATGGCCGAATTCCTTCCCGTTCCTAGTCCCCAGTCCCATCCCGTCTCTCATGACCTCGACGTTGACGAGGCGTAAAGCCATAAGTAAAAAAAATGATCTTTGGATTTATTCTTTTCCTAGGGATTTCAGAAGTCAATTCCAACTGCCTTATTTGATTTCAAACGCTTCAAAGCTCCATCAAGTTCTATCCTTAAAACGGTCTTCTTAGTCATCAATATCAACGTTGCCTTCTTTTTTCAGTTCACTGATGTACAAATCATATCCATCGTACAAATTAGTCGTAAACTGGAAACACCTTGATGTTTATCTGAACAAAATCCTGCTCTGTGTGACCTAATTGCACCAAGAATGTTTCATCATTTGAGTTTCCTGTCACGCTGAAGTAATTCCGTACCAGACAGACCATAACGACAGGGAAGTTATCTCATTAAGGCCATACAGACAGCCTCCAGATCCACACTGGAGTGTAGAAAGTGAGGTATATGAGGCGCCGTGTGCTGTGTGACGTCACACGATCCTGGGAGCAGACGTAAGCGCCGCCGAGACAAAAGCTTTCTGGTGGGCGTGTCCTTCCTGCCCGCCAGGGAGCGTCCGGGAACAATAAATTGTGTTACTGATCCCGTCGGAACATCCACAATCGCCGTCCCGGGTTACAACAAGCGCGCAGCCAAGTAGTTCCAGGCTGAACAGTCATATCGCTCCGCTCCCACACGTCAATCAAGTCGGTCTGGTGACTCGGCAGAGAGGGTGCATGGTTCTAGGAAGACATCTCGGCTACACCCGCAGTTTTTGCGACCCTTTAAAGAAAACTTTGCTCCTGCTCCTCTGATATATCCTAGAACGCTTCGTGGCGCAGAACTAAAGATCCTCTTCGCCAGTTACTTTTACCGGGTCAGATTGAGCCCCGAACCCGACAAATCGAAACTTTGCCACAAGGTCGATCATCCATCACATTTGAAACGGCCCTGTAAAAATGTAGTCTAGTGTCCAAGTTGTGTAATTTTGTGAAAAATGCATAAAATTGCTCAAAATCAGCGAAACTGGCAAAAATCACGATAATTACGTAACTCCATAAAATTTGTAAAATTCAAGAATGTTTACCATTCTTCACGAACCGGAGTAGTGAAATATTACAGTACTTCTTTAACAGAGGAATATAGAACACATGTATATAAGACCAGAGATTTCATCGGCGTTATACATAGATAAAATTCTCTCAGATTACTTAACAATCGCGTTGATTTTCATAATCCGACTCATTTGTTGGTACACCGAGAGAATTCATTCCTAAAAAACGCAAAACTCAAACCTTCTTATACCCTTGAAATAAAGAATGTATTATTAATATTGTAACAATAACCAGATGTTACTTTGTATTCATTATATTGTAGGATGTAAACGTTTTGACTACGAGAAGCAATTTACTTTTCGTTGATGACGATTCTGTCTGTATCATCGAGACTCAACTCATATACAGTAATTAAGCTGATTAACTACTGGAAGCGTTTCCAGTCGGATTAGCTATCTTACGACCCAGGTAACCGGACATCTTGTCTCTAGACAAAACTGCTTCACCCGACTCCGTTCCAATACCCATTTTGTTTACTCACACAGAAAAAACGGGCGGTCGTCTCTTAAAGTTAGACAACTAGACGTTAGGGTCATGGATTCCTCTAAAAATTTAAGTAGGGGCATGTAGTATTCCAGAAAGGTAATACTGTGAAGCAGTAGTAAGGTGCACTTCTCAAAAATTCTCCATAAAATTGATGTAAAAATTCTCAAAGTTTGGCCTCGCATTTATACAGGGTGTTAAAAAACTGTACAATATTTTAGAAGGTGACAGTATGCGTCAAAATAAGACTAAAATCTCTTATATACATTGGGTTGAGCGAGTGAGGCAGGTGTGTTGCACGGCGTAGATACTGTCACGTGACACGAGTTAGTGTTTCACCGTAAGGGAGTTGTAATATCATACAATGTAGGCTTTCACGGCCGGTATTAACTTCACTCATAATTTCGTCTGAGTGAACATAAGAGAAATTGCCGCCTGGGACATATATAAAAAAATTGGCCGTAGCTGAACATGTTTACCAAGACGGCGACCATGAAATTAAATTCAACGAGACCAGTGTTTTATCAAAAACTTCTCACTACTATGCTCGTACATATAGAGAAGCCATTGAAATTTATAAACATCGCAATAAATTTAATAGAAAAGAGGAAGGTGTTAAAGTAGACACAATTTGGACTTCAACGTTGCATCAGCATGTTAGCAATCGATTAGCTTCTATCAATAAGGTTGGTATTACCAGAGATGGCCGCTCAGCCGACTTCATGTGATGGAATGTGGCGCCCTCTACACCGGCCATATATACGGCGCTCCTTCGTTGCCGCTTAGCCTCCGAGGATGTCTTCCGCAGTTGAAGACGAAACGTCAGGGGAAAGTTTTACTTATCGACCACGGTCTTTCAGCCCGGAAATTATGAGCGAAGGAGTTGTAATAGTTTATAAAATGTATTAACAAGTTTGTCTGGACGTTATATGAGTGTAAATAAGCGATTCAAGGAGCGAAAGTTATTAAATCCATTAGTATTTCATCAGTACAGTTCATTTTCATTTGTTGACTTAATAACAATATCAATTAACTACAATAATCACAAATTGTTTAAGCTGACTGCTCGCACGTGTTGAGTGATGACAAAGTGGGTCTAAGTCATCCAAAAACACATCATTACCGATTAGTGTGACAATACTAATAATTAGAGTTGGGATATTTATGGCCAAAAAAATAGAGAAATATGCATGCAAACATGACTTTAAAAACTGGTAAATATGACCAAAAATGACAAAATATGAACAAACATTTACATTTGAAATACATCAGACATGCTGAATTATACTTTTTGTTTTTATCTAGTAAAGTCGTTTCCATGTAAACGGCATAATTTGGTTCCCTGCACTCACAGTATGTACCAATGGGAAATTAAATTTTAAGTCATTTTGTTGAAGTCACTTTAATTTCACATAATTTACAGGAAGAACTCTTTCGTCTGTACTAAAACATTATCCAAATTCCTTTACGTAACTCAAACACTTCACATTTTCAGAAAATTTTGTTTTCGGCATGGTGGTACTCACCGATCCATTGCAGATTTAACACTGTCTGAGGATTATTTTCAACAGTATTGGCGACAGCAACACATTGATTGACGCGCATCGACACAGGCATGCTGCTGCTGCATTGAATTATGACCAATAAAGTAACAACTAGCTCTGTTTTTTCCTCTACCCGAGTAAATTTCTGTGAAAAATTATATTAATCCCTTTCTCAGCTATAACTTCTAGGGAATTCCCGGTACTATTAAAAAATTACCGAATTTTTCCTCAAAATATGACCTAAATATTATTACAATATGACCAAAACTATGAAAATGAAATGAATATGCATTTATATGCGATATAAAATAGATTTAAATAAGATCAGAAACGTTTGATCAGTGTTTAATTCAGATTATAGCTTAAAAACAAGGCAGGAAAAAAATATGACTTGTCTTAAAAATCCGAACTCATAATAATCAATCTAGATCTTCGTGGGTCGTCTTGGATAATGTTGAAACTTATACAGGGCGGGGAAACGCTACCGTCCCAGTATGTTGCCGTCGGCAACTTGCTGGGACAGTAGGGCCAGCAACTCCCGCCACACGGCGCCGTGAATCACCGCACTGTAGCTAGTTTGTGACTTCAGTCTCTTATTAATCAGTGTTGTGAATAAACGTTTCTTTGCGGTTTGGCTGGTTTGGGGCTTCATACTCTTACTAATCTGTACCGTGTTTGAGTGTGAGTAAAATTATGGTACGTTACTGTTTGCAACAAAGAATATTTCTCTACGATACATATGTGAAGAAGAAGTCGTTTAAAAAGTGTCGCAGTAAATTTCGTCGCGAATATCCTGGCGCTTTATTGCCAGCTAAATCAACAATTCTACGTCTGGTTAAAAAAGTAAGAGAAACGGGTTCATTTTTTAACAAAAAGAGACTGTCGGTCAACCGTATTCTCACAGAGGATAAAATTGACGATATCGCTTTTCGTCACCCAAAAATCATTTAGTCAGTTAGGGCAGCAGGCAGGCGTATCTAAGACGTCAGCTTGGAAAGTAACAAAGCTAGTTCACTTAAAGCCGTACAAAACAATTGTGGTGCATAAAATTACAGAAATAGACCAGGGGCCTAGGATTAGATTTTGCAACTGGTACCTGCAGGGTGTCCACGATGGCACTGTTGATCCGCAACTGACGTCACATTTAAATGCTTAGCACATACAAGTTTATGAAGCGTAATTATTATGAAATAGTCCGCGGCCGACGGTCGAACAATGCCGGAAGCTGACCGCTCGCTCGCCGGGAGCAGTTTCCTCCTTGTAGCGCTAACAGTGGGTAGCGTTTCCCGGCGAACGCCCTGTATTTGCCTCACCATTGCCAAAAGCTTACTGTACATAACCCACCACGAAATCACAAGACTAATATGACAGCTAAATCTTAGCACTACAGTACCAACACATAAATGCTAACGAAAGCTTCTACAACGATTTTTTGGTGAGTTTTTAGCCCAATTCCTTACTATTGCTCCACAGTATTACTCATCGGGTTTGCCACACAGCCCAAAAATGAAAGAGAATTCCGTGATCTGAATGTCTGGGGGTCTCTTTCTAAGCTGTCAATCAATCCTGTAACCTGAATGCTATGCGGCGCGACGGAACCAAGTGCTCCCTGTAGTATTGGGCGACCGCCTACTGTCTGCTCGCGGACCATTGCTTCTTCCTGCGCCTTTCAGTTCGCCACGCGTGACGGCTGATTTGCATCTCCGACGATGATGAAACACCCTGCCTTTGCTTTATGATACTGCCAATGACTTCCACGACGACTCCAGTACGACAGATAACACAAGTTACAAATATTCATCGCACATTTCACAATCGTTGTTTTTCGTCTTTTGACCGATCATCAAGGTACGCAAATAATTTAGACTAATACATCGCTAAGCTTGGTAATTGGGTAGCCATTTCCGTCACGCTGTGACGTCACGCAACCAACAACGGCCGCAGATGTTACTCGAGGTTATGCGCGTTATTTAATAACAGATACGCATGAATCGACAAAACACTAAAAGAAGGTCGATATTTCTTTTAAATTAACATATACATTATTGTGAGAATTGATTCTTTCCCGGTTAACAGATGACAAAAATTCCTCTCGGGTGTTCTGACGGATCAGATCTTCCATGTGGGACGTTTCGACAACGATGCGACAGCACGTCACCGAATGTCACAGTGTTATCTTCGACCTTTTCGCCTGATGAAGACAACAGTCGAAAGTCGAAACGTCGCACATGGACGAACTGATCCGGCAGAACAGCCGAGAAGAATTTTTTTCATATTAATTATTATTTGTTTATATATCTCTAAAATGTAAATGATTTCATTTAATTCTTTGCCCATAGATACGTAAGATAAAAAATTTAATTTTCGATCAGCAAGTTTTGATTGGATTGCTGCTTAGCATGGATCAGAAAATTGACGTTAGAGCAAAGAGCATGAGTAATTTAAATTTCTTAAAAAATAATTCCGAGTGCCTTCATTACTTGGCCTGAATGGCACCTGTGTGCAACAGGAGGCCCGTAGTACGTGGTTATTAGTTGGCCGGATCGAGTAAAAAAATTCTGCTGTCAACAACTACTTTTTATAGCTACAATGTGGTGCTCACTACTTCCTTCGTGTTTGTCAAGAAGTTTTTTTTTTTTTTTTTTTTTTTATTTATTTATTTATTTATTTGACCTTAGGTCTTGAAAGACCATACAGTCAGCCTGGTAACAAGTAACAAGGTAATAATATTAGTAGTATGTAAAAATATGCATATATATAAATACATTAAATATGTAGGTCACTGTCTTTGATATAATCCTTGATGATACAATAGATTCTGTTATTATTTGTAGCGAGTAGTACTGCAATGTTAGTTGGAAATGGCTGCTGTGCTCGCACAAGAGACTTGATGAATGTTGATTGCTGTTGTTGAAAATTGGAACAGTTGAAAAATAAATGATTAAGGTCCTGTATTTCCTGTCCGTTGCATGTGCAGTAAGGTTTATTTACCGCCTTGATGCGAAAAAGATGACTACGGAAGGCGCCGTGGTGGAATCTCATACGAATAATAGAAGTAATGTACCGTCGTTGAGTATTCCATCTTGAAAACCAAGGTTTTCGTGGAGGGTAGGTCTGAACTAGAGCATACTGTCGGCCTCTGTTTTGTTTAGAAGGTTTTTATATTTTTGCACGGAACCCTAAATATTTTCAGGGTAAAAATTAGCCTATTTTACTCCCTGTCAAATTAGCAACCAACCAGTCAAAGTCCCGTCTGAATCGGTTCACACACTCAATATGTTGCATATAAATTATTTATATTTGTTAATAGCTGAAAAATGTGCCGTATTCTAGAACATTATTGAACAACATTCTACAATATTCAAGTATGTTCAATAACATTCTAGTACCATCTAGAAGGTTCCAAAGATTTTTTTAGAACACTTTGGACGAAATTCCCTACTCGACCACTTTCAAACATCACATATCTCACACCACTAGAGCTACCGACATGCAACCACCATAGTGCACGATAGAGACTAGAGGCTACTACCGCACTCAAACACCAGTGCTCTACATTTGGTAGTTGTGACTGCAATGTGAAATATGCGGACACATACGTCTTTGGTTGAAATACGAAAATGCTCTAGATATATATAAAGATTAGAAAGCTTACAGCGATAGATAAGATATCAGTGCATGAGATATTCTACCTGTTTCTGTCATAAAGTACTCAGATCTGTTTAAAACACGTTGTTTTTTTAAAATTTAAGTTAATATTGCTTTGAGAAGGCAGCCGGTACCCAGTTCACCACACCGCAGTCCCTGCCTTGCTGACATACAACCCGCCGCGCACAGCAGTCTCTCCGGCAGCGGCAGTTCTGGTTGCTGACAGGCGTTCTCCCTCTGAAAGTTTCCTTTGCTACCACTGTCAATAAGCATGACGGTCCAACGCTTCAAAGAGCACGTCTATTTTGGACTTCCTCATGGAAAACTCTATGCAGCCTTTTCAAATAATATTTTTGCATCCATTACCGAAAATGGCAAATATATATATATATATATATATATATATATATATATATATATATATATATTCAAGATGAGTGCTGTCTGACGGCAAATATTGTATCCTGAATACGCGAAAGTTTTGTATGAGTTAATTGGTTATGTTAAAATGGCAGGACGTCCCGGGCAGTGTAGGGGCTATCACAATGGCCTCGCATTGCAAGGGCCGTCGGTTCGACCCCGGCCTTGGGCATGCATGGTTTTAACTAACTGTTATGTTCGTCTCGTGCTGTCCTCACTGTAGTATCCACAATATCATAATTAAAGCCTGACAAAAACAAATTGGAGCTGGCTAAATGGTCGCAAAGACCAAAGGCCATAGTTTTTTTTTTTTAAATGATAGAAAACAATCATACCGGCTAATTAAAATAAAATTAATGCTTGACATATTTTGATGTCAGCTAACAGTCGCAAATTCATGTCCTCCAAAACCGTAATCGTTTAATTGATATATTTTTTTCGCTTTACGCCTCATTGACGTTGTGCTCTCTTGAGGCGGGAAAAGAGTAGAGGCAAGCATCAGGAAGGAATTCGGCCATGGCCTTTTGAAGGAACTATCGCGGTATTCGCCTGGAGTGATTTGGAGAAACCATGTAAAATCCAAATCGGGATGACTGGACGGAGAATCGAACCCGCGTCGTCCCGAACGCGAAGCCAGAGCGTTGTCAACCACCATTCCCGGTTTAGTCGCTATCACATTTATTACAGGTAGCACCTGCTCCATTCACTAGATTAGTTTTCGGATTACTCTGAATTTATAACACTTTCAGTAAAATCGTATTAATATATGGTAAAATTATATTGAAAAGTTGGGCAAAAAAGAAATTTTCTTTCGATTACTTAGCCCACGGAATCACTGGATAGCATGTTGTTACAAGGGGTGATCAAATGAAAAGTTAGGAAACGACACGGCGGGGACAAATGTAGACTTTATTCAAAATATACACCATAGGCCTGAGCACAACGATCCCACTGATGAACAAGCCGCAGGATTCCTTGTTCCCAGAATTCCTGTGGCCGTGACAAGACCCAGTCCTTCACAGCGTCCTTGAGTACGTCGTCCGAGTTGAAGCGCTTCCCTTTCAGGTGTTTCTTCAGTGGACCAAACACATGGAAATCACAGGGCGACATGTCCGGACTGTAGGGCGGATGGTCCAACGTCTCCCACTTGAACTTGGCCAGTTCGATGTGTGTGACTCTGGAGACGTGTGGACGTGCGTTATCATGGAGCAGAACCACACCCTCCATCTTTTGTTCTTGATGGACCTGCGTAGGCGTCGGAGTGTCTCACAGTACACATCCCCCACCTGTACGCCATCCTGTCCTCATACGGACCGCCGCATCATTTTGTTAAGAGCCTCTGCTCTCTACTGCGCATGCGGGCGCCCGCGCATGCTCCGATCCCAGTCAGAGACTCCAATCGCATCCCGAGATATCTCGTTACGTTCTCCCATGGAGGAATATGCAAATATTTAACTGTTACGTTTTTACGTCGTTTCGTACCTTTTCATTTGATCACCCCTTGTAATTAGAAGCCATATATCCCGTTTACGCTCGTTACTACACACTGATAGAAGGCTTTAAGACAGCGTCATGAGTCGGTGATACAAAACGATGGGGGTCTCACTGTTTGACCTAACGATATAAAAGAAATTTCTTCTTCGATACAGTCACGGTTTTTGGCAGGAGGAAAGCTGACTAAAAATACTCTAAGGACAAACATAATAAGGTGAGCCCGTAAAGGAAGTTTTCAATGAGCAGCACGTCACGAAAGCTGTGCCCTGCAAGATTTAAACATCCTGTCCAGAGGAAGGCAATATATCGCTTACGTTGCCATGACGATATGTAGATATAATGATACTCTCACTAGTGTCCGAGGAGATAGCAGAGATAATGAGACGAGTGGGCGTCTTTTGGACAGTAGTCAGGAAACAGGTAACGTCTCAGGACGCTGTGTGGACAAGGCCACTTGTAATTACGACAAAGAGGATGTTGTGTCATAAATATGTCGATTATGTAAATTTATTATAATCTCAAGAAAATTGAGACGAGAAACTAATAATTCAGCTCCTAGTTTCTAAACATTGCATCCAACTTCGTACCGCGGAACTAAACGAGTAGTTTATCCCGTGAGTAATATGTCATCTGCACCACCATTGCACAAAACACAAACTTCACTGCCATTATGCAAAACGGAGTTAATAAACTTTCTAAAAGTATAAAACACTTTGTAGATAATAAAGATATATAAATAAATACTGAGAGATTATCTTATTGGAAACTCATACTCTATCAAAGAATTTTAACAAAAGAACTATTTGTCTGTAATATGCTTTTTGAAAAATTCAGTTGTAAGTTTTATTGTTTAATTTTTGTTTGTTTGGAAAATATATTACTTTTTCGGTATGATTAATATTCATCTTGTTTGTATATATGAATTAACCACGACATGTTCCATATAACAGAGGTCCTTCCTCAGCAGGGATCTATGCAACAAGAGTAATAAATAAATAATTTTTTTAAAAAATAAGCTCACCTCCAACGTCTGAGGAGTGAGATTCATGTAGAACCATATCGTTAGCATCTATAGATGCTACATAGCTGTTTAAGTATCCACAAACCTGTTTTTCGTACTTATTCCTGCTAAAAAAAATTGTAATAGAGTGGTTCCAAGCTTTTCTGTATTTAATTTGACCGTGTAAATGCTTAGTTTTGGTTAAAATTACAAAAGATTACGTGCTGGAGTGTGCCTCATGTACCAGAAAGCTCACGTGGATATTCAGTTCAATCGTGATACCTGTATCATTAGTGACCAACCTTAAACTGCCATTAACGATGTCTCCAAGATCATTTATAAAAACTGAAAAAAGAAGTGGTCCTATTATACTTCCTTGAGGGGCACTTAATATAACATCTAGATTGGTAGACGCCATTCTGCGACCGACCAGCTAGAAAATTTCGTATCGATGGCAGTTCTGATAAAGAAGTATTTAGATAAATTATTGGTGACTGTGCCTTCAGGGTAAACACCGCGATGTCTTTTCTAACCGTTCAAGTCACGTGTTCATTACTGCTGGTGCCAGAAGTAGCGACGGAACAGTTAAGATAGGATTCCTGTGCCTCACAGGCGATGAACATAAAGCTGCAAGAGAGCGTATCGCAGAGGCAGCGGCATCAGATCTCGGCATAACGACGCGTATGCTCGTTTGCGAGTCCCAGCTAGTAGTCGCCCAAGGCAGGTGTCTGCTACCCCAGATATCCATATCTGGTTGCTCGAGCACGCGGCAATGGGAGTTTCATCAAAGGTGATACTCCAGTTGTCATAGAGACTAGGATGATTAATACTGGAGTCTTCTCTATTCCTTTGCAGATGCAGGTAAAAACTGGCTGAGAGTCTGGTGCAACTTGTAATCAGTTACATACCACGCAAAGGATGATTGACAGCGTAATAGTTTTAAACGACAAAGAAGTAAGTCGCTAGTTACTAAACTGGACGGCCTACGGTTGCGGAACAGATACACTACTTCACAAAATGGGTAGATTCCTTCGGGCAAAGGTGATCGTAAAATCAAAGTAGAAAGGGGGAAGGGACAATTAATGCATGGTTCACAGTTTTCGGGCAGAAATTTTAAAAATAGGTGTATCAAGGTAATGACGATGACAAAAAATCAAGATAAACAACCTGGAAAAAAAATTTAAGCACGCTGAAAGGGAAGGGGGGGGGGGGTGGGAGGAAAAGAAATGAAACTACGCGGGTTGAGAGAATATGCGATGTTATTTCAGCGGTTACTAACCTGAATTAAATTTACAAAGAAAATTATCAATATAATGTTGCACCCTCTGTATCATGGATGTATGCACTGATTCGGTTGGGAATGGTTTGATAAAGCCATTGTATCCTCTCCTGAGGCATAACTGTTGTAACTGGTCCTTGATATCCTGGATACTGGCACTGGGACGGAGTTGACGTCCGAGCTGGTCCCTGGGTATCTTGCTGACTACGGGAGCACCTCAACATCATGCAGATAGTTCATAGAGAGACGGCTGTGTATGGATGATCATTGCCACTTTTTTTATGGGTTACGGCATCTTAGGCCATACAGGCAGCTCGATGAATTTTTTCCAGCTAATTAGACATGCCACAGGACGAACATGACATTCACAGACACAACACTTAGACACCCATGCCAGCGACCTGACTCGAACCGGCGACCTTCGGCACGCGGAGCTAGCGCTCTAGCCTCTACGCTACCCAGGCCGGCGGACATTGCCTTCTGAGAGATGGTACCATGATACTGCCGCACGAGAGGTAACACATGAGGAAGTAGAAAGTCCGTCATTACCGCTGTGCCGTCAGAGCAATGATGGGAAGGGCGTGCCCTACAGTTTCCAATGATACACTTCAAACCCTGACAAGCAGTATGCCACTAGATCTTGAAGCAATCAAAAGGGCACTACACTATCATATTCGTCGAGGTGAACCTACAGAGATCTCCGATTTTCGCACTCAAGGAACAGACTTGGTAAGGGGAAGTGCCCCCTTTAGGATTTGGCGTAGACAAGCCATAAGAAGACTCGATTCCCATCTACGAGAAGCATGGCAGGCAAGATGGGAACATGCCGAAACTGGAAGATATACCTATCAGTGGATCGAATCCACAAGCGAATGGGGCAATGGTGGAGACGCACTATCTACATGTCTTACCCAGTCACGTGCCTCGTCACAGGCCACGGACTTCTAAGTACGTTATTCCAGAGAGGAATTGAGCCATCTGACCGGTGTCAATGTGGTGCGATGGAAACCGCAGATCACATCATAAGGGATTGCCCCCAATATGCTGAACCGAGAAGGCTGCTGCAAACAATAGTGGACCTTGCAGCTGACAACTGGAGACAACAACTCGTTGGAAATATCGAAGCTTACTAAGCCTTCTCGGAATTTTCACAGGTTGTCTTCCAAATCCGAGAAGTAGAAAGAACGAGGGATGGCCCCAGGGCCCTGGAATAAACTAGAAGACAACCTCACAACAAATCAAACCTCCTGCATACTTCGTCCACCACCATGAAGTTGGAGGGCAGCAAGAAGAAACCGGTCCAGATCATCAAACAAGACAAGAATATACGAAGAGTGACCAACACCAAAGACATGAAACAGGTGTCAGCGTCGACCAAACCCCAAGAAGAAGAAGAAAGAAGAAATGAGTAAGTCTGGCATCACTTTCTGCTGGCTCGAACCCCACGCAAGTGGGGCTAAATAATGCACGACCACGCCAGCTGGTCCAGGGAGCAACAGTGCCCCTGTGTCTTTCAGTGCATTATAACGGACGTCAATATGGCTTGGGAGTTGTCTTCGACCCTTGCCATGACAGCGTCTCCGCCACGAGGTTCCCCGTGGGCACCCGCAAGGTTTCTTTCGAGAGTCCGTTCCTTCCCTCCAACGGATATGGCGGAGGGGGGGGGGGTGATTCTTCCGAGTCCAATCCCAAGGCGGGGGTGGCTGTTGGGTGGCAAGGTAGTCTGCTGGCTTGATTCTCGAGGGGGTTGGTGGGCCTGGCTCGGGTACCCCCGAGGACGGATCCTAGCGCTGATGAAGCGGCCAGGGGGGAGGCGCAAGGTGAACCTACGAACGGTATGTGCCGTCAGAGTTCCTTTAATAACCACCATCCATCCATGACCTCAAACTACATGCTTCCTCACACCATGACGTCACCGCTGTGCCTCTCCCCAGGTCGCCGCGATATCCATCCGATTCAATGCACTGCTGATGAATGGCATCGCATTGTGTTCCCGATGAATCGTGATTCTGCACTACCTGGATGTAGATCCTTCTCAATTTTATAATCATTGAATTAACATTACGTACCCTCCCAACCTGTGAAGTTACATTTCGTTTCGTCAGCCGCTTCTGGACGCTTCATTTACTTTTTTCGTCAAGCAGTGTATTAAGAATTATGCTTTTTCTCCATTATTCATTCAGTCGTGGAAATTAATTGTTTTTGAAAGAAATTCTTGGCGCAGGTCTGTCTGTATATTATCCCTCTCCCTTCTACCTCCCAAAATAAGTAGAAAGAAACCATCATTTTACAACTTTATTTTCTCTTTTATTATCGATTAGTTTTTTAATCTCTATTTTAGGAACTTCCTTTCACATAATACTTGTATGTTCAATTCCACAGGTTATTTTGAGAAACACTTATCTTACAGCCTCCCATCTAGTGCCCATTTTGTAGTGTACAGCACAATGTGAATTTACACCTTCCTTATATATATATTCTTTTATGAGAGACAGAGAGCAGAAGATGAAAGAAAGAAAAATTTTAGTATCACGAAAGAACAAAATCAACTTTTGGCCATACAAGAAAAGTGAACAAGTTCAACGAAGACATTGCTTAGTGTTCTGTGCTGCTTATGTAAACAAACATTGTATCTCTGACGAAGGCTTCAGCATGACAGCCGAAAGCTTAGAAAACCAAATAAAAAACGTTGCATTAGAAATATGAAGATTCATACGCGCTAACACCAATAAAGACTTATGGAGAGTGAATGAGCTTCAAAATTTCCGATCCTTCAACCAAACCTACAACCCAAGATGAACAGAGGGACTCTGTTAACAAATACAAGAAGAAATTGAAGGAAGAGAATAAAAAATAAATGTACTATTGTCTTAGATTACAAGTTCTTTATATAACTTTAATACATAGTCATAATAATATAAGACTTTTGGGCACTATGATATACACATACAATGATCTTGTTCCATCCATCCCATTGTGAGTTTTCTCTGCAGGTCTTGGGCTAAATTTGAGAGGGTTTACGTTAAATAAAACAGATACAGCGTAGAAATCTATAAGGACAACACGTAACTTACGTATATGTAATTACAATTATTTAGAGGTATTATGGAGTGTGTAATATCTGTAACTTTGTTGAGTAGCTCCACTCCTCAACAGTTATTCATAGAATCCGACCCTGTGTCTCTATATGAGTGTATTCTGTTTATAGAAGTATTCACCGAGACAGCTGGTGTAGGCTACAGACGAGGTCAACGCGGGGAAGTCTTATGCTGTGTCGGAGGTCAGGGTCAGTCAAACGCAACCACAAGCAAGCCGCTTATCTTCCGCAGCACCCAGCATCAATCAAACACGTCGCACCTTAAACCACAAACTGTCCACTTCCTTCCATGACGTTCTGTGACAGATATATCCGTCCCTAAAAAACTGTCAGAGGTAGGACGGTCAGTTCCTTTCCTCCGACACCTACAGTTTATCGTGGCAACCGAAACATGGAGTGTACTGGTGTAGCTCGTATAAACAAAGCAAAGCCTGTTAAAATTTCTGGACGCATCGGGCTTCGAGCGTGGCACACTGAAGTTTATAGTCAAGCGTTCTAGCTACTGAGCATTAGCAAACAAACCACCAATTTTCGGGCCACGAAGCACAAAATTTTTGCCGAAAAAAACTGTGTCCAAAAAAGAAGCATAGCAACATAAAGAATTTGGAAAATATGAGTTGTGAAATAAACACATTTTTTATTTGCAATAAAAGGAAAGAGATTTGAGGAAGACCCATACGGTATTTTGAATTGTGTAACTGATTATAATATATAAAAGACTGAGAAAGAGAAATACCTCTGGTAGGTACGCAAAGTAGGTGAAGGTGCAAAATTGAATTAAACTGATCAATAATTCACGAAACTCACAAAGTAAATGAATTGGGTTACAAAACTTTCATCAGACCATTGCTCGAATATGGTAGTGTAATATGGGATCCACATTTTTAGTATCAAATACAGGAGTTGGAGAGGGTGCAAAAAAGTGCTGCTAGATTTGTTTCTGGAAATTATCGCAGAATGCAATCAGTAACAGATATGATAAAAGAGCTGGAATGGGATTCAATGCAATACAGGAGGAGGGTGAAGAGGGTCATGGGAGTGTACAAGACGTATATAGGTGATGAGGAATGGTTAGATATTGGCGTAGGTATGAAAAGTAGTGCATGGAAGGGAAAAGATGACCATGACCACAAGCTGGCACTGCATTTCAGGCACAAGGGTATGGGAAGAGTTTCTTTTTAGGTAAGGGTGTCAGGGATTGGAATAAGTTAGCAAGTGAAATGATGAAAGATTCTGAAGTTAAAATTTGTAGAGGGCAAATGTAGGTGGGTGCAGGAAAAGGGGAAGATGGGTGTTTAGGGAAATTGCCACCGGAGCCTGTGCTGCATTGCAATTAAATTAAATTACATTAAATCAAATAAAAAGAGGAAGGTGTCGCTGCTGTCGATGTCCAAACTGCCCACCGTTGAAACGAGAGTAGACAATAGCGGTAAAGTGTCTAGAAAGGTCACGAACAAGTCAATTTATTCAATAGACCGCAATTAATTCATCTGTTAACGTGAACTTCGTATGTGGAATAGAAGCACACCTAGATAAACACACTATCAAAATTTGTGCTCTTCAGCGTTACGATAGGATTAATTATAAAAAATTATATGAAATACTTACAGCGCTAATATTGTCACCTCTGTTACTTTATTATGCATTCCCTTATTTGCAAGATTCAGATTCCCTAATTAGCAGTCATTACGATACCTAAAAGTTATTATTGTTAACTACTAATGATAAATGCTATTCTTGTACAATACGAAATAATGAACAAATGATCAGCACTGATCCGCAAAATATTTTTGAAGATGTGATTTACCTTGAATTGAGACTTTAGTGTTGTTTCCGCACGGTATGTCCGACCACACTGACCTACAGCACTCGATTTGCAACAATCATCTACAGACAGCTTTCATTTTAATGAAGAAGCTTTTAATTGTTTATGACTTTACGCCTCGTCGACGTCATTAGAGACGGTAAAGGAGTGGGGGACAAGGAACGGGGAGGAATTTAGCCACGGCCTTTTGAAGTAACCTCATCGAGCAAGGTGGTCGAGTAAATTTTATAAATCTTGTAAATAAAACGTCTACAAGTAATTGCCGTGGTAAATGTTTTTATTCTCCAACGCTTGGGCCTAGAATTCCGGTGGACGTTGGTTCAAATCCCCATACAGATTTCGGTTTGCCGAAACAACTCCAGGCAAATGCCAGTATGTTTTCTGTAATAGGCCATAACAGAATTCCTTCCCGTTCCTTCCTCCCCCAATCCTCTTTCTCAACATTAGCCAGGAATAAAACATGAAGTAAAAAAGAAGTTAAATAAATCCGTTACTTGCTAGAATTACCTGGTTAGTTTAAATGGCTACGACACAAGTATTTTGAGCAGTCAATAAGAAACTTTGTCCCTAGGTCCCCAATACCACATGAATTTTTTTATTTAGTTACAGTTATATTAAAATGCTATTATCCGTCGTCAGTAGAGGCATAGACGAAGACTGTCGTTTGACAAAGAGTGATATACTAGTTGTTTATATATTGCACTATATAACGATGTTTTTGAGTTGTGTCTGCAAATCTCCCACATTCGTTTAACTGGATTTCTCTCTGTTTCTGCAACATTCTTGAGTGTGCGTTGACTGCAAGGAAGGAATTAAAATCGTCCAGTAAAAGACTTGACTTTATTTCGGAAGCCTTTGTAAAATTAAAAACGATAAAAACAAAGTCAAGGGTATAGCTACGATGTAAATAACTTATAACTAATATCAGAAGTTGATAAAATATTCACAATTACGTCAAGAGAAGGGAAAAGGGTGTAAGAAAATAGATAAGGCAATGTGCAAATGTAGCATTATAAACGCTAATTTTGAGGTTTTAGTGACAGGTGATGGGAGATCAGTGGCAACCGCTTGGCTCTTTCTTCTGGTATCGCACGCGCTGTGTTGTGGTAGGACGCACTGAGCTGGCATCCCGCCCACTCAGACCAAGATAGCTGAGCACCAGCTTGCAGACGGCACCGGGAGTATGGCGACACCAACAACAGTGTGTTAGTGTCCAACACACGGCTATAGCCGGCCGCATCATTACGCCGGCCGCATCATTACGGCTTACGATGAAGACCCTTTACATACGCAACGATTCATTCCATTAGCGAAGTGACGAGGTGCATGAGACTTTTCACAGAAATACAACGACACGACATTGTGATTGTGTAGTGAAGAAGTCGTGCTTTGCCACTAGATGGGACGTCCGTTGTGTCGTTTCAGGAAGTCAATGCCCTATGTCAATTAATGCATATTTCTACCCAAGACGACTTTTAATCTTACGACAGCTTCCTCAGAGGCTGAAAATTAGGATTAAAATCTCTCAAAATATTGGTGTTGATTTTTTGATTTCTTTGATGGAAGCTAGGATAGTATTGTAGGATAAAACAAACAACATATCAACAGGTTGAATACAATTTATATTTTTTTTATAGTTGAAGCTTGTCCTTGCTTCTCATATAAATTATAGAAGAGGTTCCATCACTCCTGAGCTCTTCAGAAAGCACCGAACGTGTGGCCTCGCATTCGGGACGATGCGGGTTCGAATCCCCGTCCGATCATCCAGATTTGGCTTTTCCATGATTTCCCCAAATGCTTACTTCAAAATGCCATGGCTGAATTCCTTCTCGTTCCTTTCTCCTTATTATACCCCACCTCTTATGACGAGACGTAAAGTCATAAGTAAAAAATAAAAACCTTTTTTATTTAAAAAAACTAACTTCTTCTCTCCTCTGATTGATCAATTGCACCCAAAGAAGTTTATTACGTTTCTTCCCTTTCCTACGGAAGTGAATTATTCATGGCGCATTAATTTTTTCGTTAGTCATAGAAACACGCCCTGACTGATGCTGGGAGGAGGTAAAATCAGAGTTGAAACAACGATTTAAAAAAATCATCGCGTGCGTAGCCAGCCCAAGCATAGTTACGACAAACTGCTTACAACTTTTTATCGTTCGACCAAATTTTTGCGTGTGAAACCAGCTGAATACGCTGTCCCGGCGTGGAACGACTCGAAAAAGGCGACGCTAGATGCTACGATGCTAGAGGATTATAATTCAGATTAAACTTGAACACTACCGGTTCCATTTTGATACATCCCACGCGTCGGACTGCCGATACAATATAATCGAGACTCCTGAGATATTTTTCATCACTCCTGCGATATCATCCACTCCGAAGCTTGCAGATGTTTATATAATTCCCAAATGCCAACACGTTAACATTGACTATTTGACGGAGAAACACATCGAATTAATGTCTCATTGCCCGTATTCATTTGGATATCACCTTATGACGTCATTATTTTTCCGAATTGTTATCACTTCAAAAAGCTGTTGAATCCTTACAAAACCATTTTTTGACTTGCAAAATAGAGTGGAAAAAATGTTTGGAGAATTGGTTCCAACACTTTCAAAAGTCCATAAATTTTAAACGCGAATATTTTGAAAAATAAACGATTAATACAAAAATAAGGTTTTTTTTTAACTTTTAATGCGACTCTTGTGCCTACTGGTGAACTAACAGGACGCCGAAAGAAAAGTTCTGTTTGCACGGACTGGAGAGAAGAGAGATTTTTCTTTTGGTGTTATTTGGCAATATGGAACCCGATGCCGGGCGGAAGTGTTTGGTGTTGTCAGGTTGGCACCTGAATGATGACAGGCGGGCCGTGATAAATAACCGAGTCATTACCCGATCAGACCTCGTCCAGGGCCAACGGATTATGATAAACGACGGCAGCCATAAACGCGCACACCTTCACCGATCCCTCTGCTTCCTTCATAATTCTTTTTATTCCCTCCCGCGGCACCATTTCCAAATTGGTCGGATGAACAGTTACGCGACCCTGTCCGGTCTCTCCTTGCAATGCATTGCTTTGGCTGAAGCTTTGAGGCGCCGCCATAATGCACTTCTGGATCCACGACCGGTGCCGATTGAAATCCCGCAGGCAAGCAAGTAAAGATTTTCAGGCAGTACTTTCGCTTTTAAAAAATATACTATCTACAAACAGAATAAAAATACATAAATAAGGCGACATTCACCACCTTACTAGAAAAGATGACATCAAAAGCACTGCAACGTTATAAAAACAGGAGATACCATAAAATTATAAACTTTTCAATATTAAATTGTGCTGGAAAGAACCAAAATTAAATGTGAAGATAACAATGCAATTAAATTTAGTATAATATCTTCAGATATTAGTGACGTTTCATTTCAAAGTCTTTGTGAAAAAGCCGGCAGACTGTTCTGGGTCAAGACTTAACTATTTTAATGATATTAAAAAATAAGAGAAGTGTAAAAGGTTCCACTGTGTCCTGTACTGATGAGTTCTTTGACGGAAATGTGAAGAAAGGTCAGTCATGGAGTTGGCCACACCAATTTCTTCCTATTACTAAAAAATGGAGATACCAAAACCAGTGAATTTTACAATAAATTAATCATAGCGTGAGTTCTTGAAAATACTTTTCTGAAGCAAAAAATTGTTAGACACTTCGAGTTTAATTTACTCCAAAATAAATTTTGACATTTATGCGTATGTGATTTCAATTATATGCATTTTTAATTAATGATTTAGTTGTTTAATACCACAATTATTAAACTCTTCCAAACGAAAATTATTTTTCTGCAATGACAATTCTTTAAAATCATGTCATACATATTATGTAACTACTGTGAAACTAATGCTTTTACAGAAAACGTGAGTAAGTAAGGTTATGGTTTTCTTTGAATGGTGGAGCAGATGTGTTAAAATCGGTATGTGAAACTTGTAACTATTGTTCTGTATGACAGCTGTATTTTTGTTTGTGAAATGTGTAGTTTATGAGACAGAAATTGTATACCGTCCCAGGATTCTCCTAGGTGATTGCAGAAAACCGCCTAAAATCAGCAATCAGATCGACTGGTACGCCTCACCCAGGATATGAACCCGGACCCTCTATACCTCTACGATCCAGTGTGGCGAAGGACGGGAGGTGAAAACAGTTCAATGATAGACTTAACAATATGAGCTAATAAATTAAATGTTAGTTACAAATCAATTAGACAATATAAAGTGCTACGTTACAGGTGCAAAAATGACATTTACCACTCTTTAAGACAGTAACGAAAGTACTGTAGTAGTTGTTCAGTAGAAATCCAGAATATATTTCTCAGTCGTTACGTTACAAAAGCACCTTATGAGCTGTTAGATATTGCGACCTTAAAACGCGTCGTGATATGGCGAACAGTGTCTACCACGGCGGCGATTCGGGACGAGTTGTATTGTTACAGATGGGCGACCTTAATACAGGACATAAAACAGCGTTAATCAGGTCGCTCACTGTTGTTACAGGTGGCGGCCATAATGGTCGCTACAGGAGCCAGGAAACAAGACCGTAGTGGACTACTGCAACACGGAACAACGATGACTATTTCTGATACACTTTTGAAGTAGTTTTCTGTAAATTCATAGACTACTGCTGGGACTTTGATAACTTCGGCACGGAAAATTTACACTGATCAGCCAAAACATTATGAGCACCTACTTACTAGCATATAGGTCCACTTTTCGGACGCAATACAGCAGCGATTCAGCATAGCATAGATTCTATAAGTCCTTGGTAGGCTTCCAGAGGTATCTGACACCAAATTTCTACCCACAGGTCATGAAATTCCCTTAAATTACGGGCCAGCGGTTTGTGGACGCGGCGCTGGGAACGAGCATCTCGGAAACGGATAGGCTGGTCGGCTGTTCAAGTGCTACTGTAGAGAGCATCAATGGAAAGTGTTTGAAGGACGGTGAAACCACGAGCAGCGAGAATAACCACATTACAGAACGTGGAGATCGGAGGCTTGCCGGCTCTGTAAAGCAGGATAGGGGGTGATCTGTGGCAGAATCGTGATTCTTGTGCTCTGAAACACCTCTGGAAGCACCAGAATTGTTCTCTTCCGTCAGATCTGCCACAGATCAACCCTATCCTGCTTTATAAAGCGGTCAAGTGTCCAAACTCCACATTCTGTGAGGTGTTCCGGACACCCCCCTCCCCTTTTTTCAATGGTGAGACTTCGTGAGATTTGGTCGGAACCCCCCAACCCCTATTTCATCTCACGTAATTCATGGATGCCCTCTTATTGAAAAGTGGTGAGTAAACGCTGATCGTGGTTGTTCGAGGTTCGTTGTGTTCTGTTCCTGTTCGGCCGACCAGGTGGTCACTACTGGTACTCGAAACAAATCATAAATCACAAACGTACTAGTGGTGATCTTATCAATTTACGTAATGAACCAGGAACCACGAACAAGAAATACCACTTTAATGATAACCTTGAATTAATTCAGTGGTGTCATTTCAATGAACACTATTATTAGACTAGAGGTGGGAAGAGTTTACAAGTCTCCTTGAATCTCAAACAGTGGTGGAGAGCGCAGAACCCAATGTATTCACTGTATGAACATTTAACTGACTATGCAAACAGTCACACTAAAATCATGGGCAAGCAAAGCTTTATGTTGGACCTGCTGTGCATTATTTCATTACCATCTGTGTTCTGCTTTACTCTTCAAGGATTACATATTTTGGTTTAATCTCTTTCTACCAGCAAGGTCGAATAATTCTTTACAACTATCGAGGATTTTTATATCCTTAGTGCTTTACGCCTCGTCAACATCCAGATCATCAGAGGCGGAATAAGATTTGGGACGAAGAATGAGAAGGAATTCTGCCATGGTCTTTCGAAGAAACCATCCTGGCATTCGACTCACCCAGCAGCTCGGTCTATTTCCTGATGGTCTATATCAAGGTTTCCCAAACTTTAAGCTCCGTGTACCCCTTACAAAATTTCCAAAGAAATGGCGAGTCCCCATAAAAAAACATGAGCTTTTTTTAAAAAAAAAAAAAAATAAGGATTTTTATTTCACCAAAGTAATACAGTGACAAAGAGCACAATGTTATTAATTGATGTGATTAATGGCTTTGTTTCTTGAAACAGGTTGAGTTGATTTTAGGAGCATTTTTCTCATGTTCAGACTCGATTCACCATTGTGCGCGTTGGAAACTCGATACAGCCGGTCAGTCGCCATAGAGCAAATCTTGTCGCGAACCTCCTACGGTTAACTCGCGAATCCCACTTTGAGCAACCCTGGTCTATATGAAAGAGAGTTTTTGGCGGATCTATGCATTATTTTCATACGACGAAGAAATTTATTTTGCTAACCTTTAATAGGGAAAATACGGAGAGAATTTCTTACATCTTTATTTTGGGTTTTATCTTCGCACTTATATCCTTTTTTCACTCCGCAATAAATCAGTTTCTGCTGTCCGATCCCTGATCATTTTCTTCTATGTTTCCCGATTTCCGTTACATATTGAAGTGTCACGCTAATTGCGACATCAGAGATAGAATTAATTTTATTCATGATAAATTCATCTATTAATATTTAGTATGGGGGATGTGAATTAATAATCAAGCCACCATTAAAAATTACTATTTATTAGTTCACGTATATGGATTGCACTAATTAATTTGACATGATTCAGATATGTTATTTGGATTTCATGAATTGTCAGTCTTACATTATTGTTCATCAGGGTCGTTTCCTGGGCTAATGGACGCCAGTGGTGAACGCACTCAACACACACGTTCGTCAGTTTCACAATACCGTGATGTGGTTTCTGCGACGGCAGCTGTAGGCAGGTGCGTGGAGGCGCTTCTTGCTGCGGGACTGCGCGAAGTCAGTCAGCTCCACTAGAGGTCGACGTTGTGTTCGACGCCCGGTCGACGCTGTCCAGAGTAGCCGCACCAAGTAACATAGACGAGAAATGGTCGACGCGGTCTGGCGGCGAACCTGCTCTTTAGAGATTTAGACTCGAGAGTTCTTCTCGCGGGTCACAGACGGAAGCGCGAACTCACACTCGCGAATAATATCCCAACGTCCGTGCGTGCAGCCACCCCTGCTTAGCGGTCCAGAGGATTAGGGGAAAAGTGAGGGGTAGCCACATTCCTTGGCCGACAGCTACCTGCCTGGCACCTAGCTGCAGCCTCACAAATCCGTTAGCAAACTTACGTTACTGCAACATCACACGGCTGTAATGTGTCATTACAATATAAAAAACTAAGCATTCACATGACACATGTAGCACAACAACACGCTATCCACACGGACATCCACACCGGGAGACGGCATGCCGCCTCCCGGGGTAAGTAACTGCATGACACCCTAACAAATTAACAATACCTCCCACATCATCCTCACCTGTAGTATAGATTCTGTCGCGGTACTGGCAGTATCTTAGCCAGCCGCCCTTATATCCCACCTTAACTGTCGCAGAGGTTTTTTTCCCAGGGGTAAAACCCTGGCACTTTTTTCCCTCTGCCCTGTCTCTTCTTTCAAAAGTTTCTGTCTATCATTCCCGATGGACCCATGTAAACGGGCGGACGCCTGGACGCATGGAATACATCACAATCCCGTTCCTGCGTTCCTGTGATCACCTATAGAAATACTAACAACATGCATGTGCAGAGGCGAGCAGTAGATAACAGGAAGGCCGCCATGCTTGGAGGAGCGGGTTTTGGGTGCTCCCCCCCCCCCCAAAAAAATGACTTTCTTCAACTTCGTTTAAGTTTGCTCTCGTTTTCTGAGTAAGTTGTTCCATACAACTCTGTAAACTTAAATAACTGTTACATATATTAACTCCTGCAATTACCCTGTTAATGCTGATGTATGATAAACAAAATAAAAATTTGAAAGTCACCAGAAATAATTTGTCAGTGAAGAATGAAAATGTTTAGCTGCAGAAAGGCAATTTCGTGTAAAGGAACTCACTTTCTGTATTGGATCGTAAAACGAAATGTCTGTTTTGAAATTCGTCTGAAATGCGGAATCGTAAGAAGCTCATATTCCCGGAGCTCTATGGTGCTGATGCTGCATAACCTGAGGTAGGCGGACAAGGACACAGTAATGACGAGGTCTCGCAATTAGTAGAGACAGACTTGATTGCAACGTGACTGACTAACAGCTGACTATCGTCTCTGCTTACGTCACCCGCACACTCTTCCTGCTCACTGCCTCAGCCAAAAACCAAAGTAAATACGTCATTACTGACCGGGAGATACCGAAGATATGTGCACCTCATAACACAAAGTGTTTCAATTTGCACCTCACTATCACACGTAGGGAATAAATGAAAGATTGAAACCCAGTGCCGGCTCATACTAAAAAGATAGCCTTACGAAAGACGCCAAAGGGAGCCCCAAAACTTACGAGTAACTTCTACAACCGACGGACGAATCAGAAACAACAACGTCTACGCCGGCATTCCTTACGCACTGCGAACAGGTTAGCAATTTAACACAAGTACAAGCTGGTGTTTAGGAATTGTGCACTTCAACCTATCGTAAGGCCAAGTACTGATGATGAACATGTAATTCATCGCCAGGAATCGAGCCAGCTAACCCGGAGTCAGTACAGCAACCATCCGAGCCAACGAGGCGCGCCCTTCCGCATAAAAGGACATGTGTGAAGGTCAGTTGATGAGTTACCGAGCGGTAACGCTGTGGCCTCACATTCAAGAGGACGCGGGATCGAATCCCCGTCCGCCCAAACAGATTTAGCTTTTCTGTGGTTTTCCAAATTACTCCATGCTTCCTTCAAAATATCGTTGCCGAATTACTTCCCTTCCCTTGTTTCCAGTCCCTTTTCACCTCTAATGAACTCCACGTCCACGAGGCATAAAGCCAGCGAAAAAAAAGTGAAGTCTGAACTTGACATGAACTCAAGTAGGGATTTTTCACTGCTTGTTATTTTTGAGGATTTTGATGTTTTATCTCGAAATAAAAGAACCAGCAAACACAAAGTAAAACTGGATATTGAGGAAGCCATGAAATAGTTATATTGCACAGACTTGATTTAAATGAAATGAACAAAAGAAAGTTAGACGTTGATGCAGAGCCTTTTAGACTTTGTGGAATTCTCCCGCAGGAAACGTACTCAACTCTCGATTACTGGAAGTTCTAATTCTATGAAATTACACCTAAAGATAATATGAATGATTAATCGCTCATGAATATTAATGTACGAGTTAAGTTGTATATTCATATTCTGTGCTATTCACACAAGTTTCTTAAACAGAGGAAATTTAACCGTAAGGGGGTATTTTCATGGAACAATTTTCATGGAACAGGTAGTAATCACAGACTGGAATTGATACCACTGTTCGTTGCTTGTGTCAGCCTCGGCATGTCAGCGAGGCCATAAAAAACAGCTGTGGGCTCATTCCTCAGTCAATCTCAATAGCAGTCCAGCATGCAGATAAGCGTTTCTCAATCCGAGGATTAGTAAAATGTCAAAAATAATGTTGCGGACCAGTAACTTAAATGTAAGGATTGCAATCCCGCATTTGCGGATCGCGGGATTGGTCAATCCAGAGGGTCCCGCGGGATCCGGCACAGTTTTTAAAGTGTTATCAAATTAAATATTCTTCTTTCATTTGTCATCCTGGTCCATGTTGCTTTTCAAATTACAAACTCCGCTAATATTGCTGCTAGAAAATAAAAGCTTCAATCATACTCAATTTGATTCATTGACTGCATCGCATGTAAGTGACATCACACATTACAACATAAACTTTACCCAAAATCTTCAGGTTTCCTACATTTTTCTTTTTCGTTACCCGTGATTCAAATTTAAATAAAACGTTTATATCGAATGAATATAAATAAATAAAAATCCATTAAGAATTACAGAAAGAAGAGACAGGCTGGTAGGTCACATTTTGAGACATGCTGGATTGGTTAACTTGTTAGTGGGGGGAACAGTCGAAGGAAAGAACTGTAGAGGAAGACAGAGATTATAATATATGAAGCAGATAACTGAGGACGTGGGTTGTAAGGGGTATGTAGAGATGAAGAGGTTAGCACAAGATAGGAAGGGATGGAGGATTGTATCAAACCAGTCGAGAGACTGATGACAGCAAAAAAAATGTTAATTTAAACGCAATACATACTTTTCCTTCAGTGTTTTGACAATTCATTTATCCGCTGATGCTTAAATAAATAGAACTGTTGTTAAACGAAGCACATAGCCTCGAGTTGAAAGTATCATCTCTGGCGGGAGCATGATGCCCCAGCGCTACGGACACAATGACCAAGCCTCGCATTTTATTAGCATTAATTACGCTGCACAATGCTTTCTAAAAGGTCGAAACTCGCGTATCGACTGGCCGCGTGAATTTCGTCGGTTGCGACAAGTTGTAAAGGCATTCTCTGTCGCCCGCACACCTAAAAATTCTGCGTTGCGGCCACAGCAGCAGGCCATAAAACTCCAACAGCACCGCGAGTGTTCAGAGACTGTGGCCAATGGTTCTTTGAAGCTGCCTCGTAAAATTTCGTTCGCTTCACGCCCTGGGAACACACGAGGTGAGAGCCTGCATTTCGATGGCTTCGCAGAATGTTGCGATTCTGAATTATTTGCTGTGACCAATGCCTCAAAGAGAGAGAGTCATGTGGGCGATGTGGAAGAGAAATGTTTAATGAGACTTTTAATGACGGTCAGATCTCCGAAATGGCAGATTAGTCGAATATCAGCGAGAAGGTCGAATCATAATGCTTCTGGATCTGAAACTGGGCTCTACAGCTCCAACAAAATATAACAAGTCTTAGAAAAAGTTTGAAATTAAAAAAGATAATTCATTATTTATTTATTATTTGATTAATTAACTCCTCTATCGTTGTGATACCGGTACGTGATTTTTGATAAAAAATCTACTGAAGAATCAAATTTGTTAAAACCGAAATTGGTAAAATGGCGGGAAAATGTTTGTCTGCACGACCTTGTCTCCCCGTAATCGCTTTCTCGACCAACTCAGGGTTCCCGCTTGTTCGCGAAGTTGCAATTGATCTTATACTGCACGTTGCACAGAGCATAATGATAAGAGATTAGTCTATAGTTACAAAAAGTTAGACATTTTTAAATTGTTAATTTGTCAGCTAAGATACTGTTAAACATTGTTTTTTATTATTTAACTAGACGACCAGTGAGAAAATTTCGCGAATACGATTCGCATTCGGGAAGACGCGGGTTCGAATCCCCGTCCGGGTACCCAGATTTGGGTTTTCCATGGTTTCCCTAAATCACACCAGGCGACTGCCGGGATGCTTCCTTCAAAAAGGCCATGGCCGGATTCCTTCCCGTTCCATGCCTCAGTCCCATCCCGCCTCTAATAACCATAGCCGTCGTCAGAGCGTAAACCAATAAGTAAAAAAATAATAATAATAAAAATTAAAAAAAGCGAATACGATGAATGGGAAGACTGGTGGTTTGTAATAGTATGAATAGGGTGAAAGAAGAACCGCCTCATTTGTAACAATTAATTATTTTTAGTGTAATAGCTACTTAACAAAAGTCGACGCTAGTGAAGCAGTTTATTAATATCTCTGTGATATGTGCTACTGCTATCTAGCTGCTTAAGCTCTGAACTGTCTCATACGCGCGACTTTCACAGTTATTACTTTTGTCCTCTAGGGGTCAAATTCCGAAATATTTCGTTCTTAATTTATAATGTTGTCTCGATGGTTATCTTAATCTTTAAAATGATACTTAATTTATCGATTTCGGTTAGGTATTCAGGGAGATAATTGGCTCGTGACACAAAAAAACGCATTGTAGAAATATTGATATTTTAGCCCTTTAAGTGTCAATTTTGAAAAAAATTACTTTCATAAAATATTATGTGAACAAAGTGGATACATTAACGTTTAAAATGATACCTTATTTATCGATTTCGGTTCGGTATGACGGGAGGTAACGGCTTGTGATAAAAAAAAAAAAAAAAAAACTTTTAGAATTAATATATATGATAGTAAAACATTACAGTAACTTATTATTTCTTTAACTAGATGTGGCTATGTCGATCACATCTCAAATAAACTACACAGGCTTCAAATATACGAGCAAACTGCTCCAGTCAACTTCTGGAATCGTCCGGAATGCACCTCAGACCAAATGTGCGTGATTTGAACCCACTGACACGGCGTATAATCAACCTACGACTTTCCATCGTTACCGAGTCCATAAAGAGTAGCAAAATATCACCCAGCAGCTGAACATTATAAGGTCCCGTCATGGACTGGTTCTGTTTGAACACGGGACCTATACATGGCAGGTGAACATGATCCCCAGCGTAACGGAGCTACAAACAACTTTCACATCCCTGGATCCATGACCCCATCGGTTTTGCAGCACACGCGAATACGATCAAGGCGCGACAAACTGCAATCCTGCTTCACAAGCCAAGCCACTCTCCCCACTCATCTGTCTCCAGAGCACATGTTCGCTAGTCAGTAAAGGAACCCTAATCGGTCTTCTGCTGTTCATCATCATCATCATCAGTTTTCTGCCCTCGGGCAGGTTTTCACTTGGCTGCTCTCCATGTTCCTCTATCTTCTGCGTTTCTCTTAAGGTCTATGTAGTTGCTGTCTTCCTTGAAGTTGTCTATAATTTTGTACCTCCTTCTTCCTCTTATTCTCCTCCCACAGACTAGACCTTCCAAGACGTCTTTTATCAGTCACTCCCCTCTCAACAAGTGTCCCATCCAGTTTTTCTTTCTTTCTTCTGCTGTTGAATTCTATTGACACCAACAGCACAAACTAGAACAGCAGAGACACGGCTCTCGTGCGTCTTTCATTGACCAGTTCAAGCAGTGCCGTTCGTCTGTTGAGGCAGGATACACATGAGAACGGGGTAACGCACGAACGAGTCCGAGGCGAGGCGAGGAGAGCATTACGGAGTGTAGCTGTACCTGTGCCGCGGTGAACCGCTTTTGGCCGTTCGTCGAACGACCCGAGGCGGGTCGAACGCCATCCGTCCCGAGTCGGTACTGCAAAGAGAATTCGGAAGTACGCCGCATGCTTTGTGGACGGGTATTTCCAGTCGTGTTTCTGCCTCCTCACTGGCACTCATGCGTCGTTTGCACATCGAAATTAAATAAAATCACTACATTTTAGTTAAGGAGTTTTTCGTTTTGTTCTGACCATTTTTAATCATGAGTTGGCACAACGAAAAGGTACTCTCTTTTATTAAAGAGTATGGAAGGCGTTCCATATTGTAGGAGGACAATAAATTTTAACATAAGCTTTAAAAAAAGGATGCTTGATGTGAAATATGAACAATTACTGGAAAAGAAACTGACTTTTTCTTTAAAAAATTTTTAAAAAATGGAACCTTCGATGCTCGCGCAGGAGAGAAAAATATTCGAGTTCTTAACAGCGTGGAACAGGAAAAGTTAAGCTAGTCCATAACATTTTGGTTTTTTGTTTTATATAAATGAAAAAAAAGACAAAATATCAAAGCTTAATTTAGTTTTTTCCTATGATTTCCAGAGCAATAATTACAATAATTATTAAATAATAATTTAAGTGTCAAGTTTTATATGTTTCCAAATAAATTTCAAATAATTAAAGAACTTTATAGTCTGGTCGGAATGCCATTTATTTTCTAAGTGATTCGTTTGGGAAAGTCTAAAATTCTTAGATGCTGCAGCAGATTATCGATAAACATCAACTGTTAATGCAATTGAAGCACTAGCCAGTGTTAAATTGTCGTCGTGCTCCATATCTACGCTCTAACTTCACAGCACTACCAACCCTTCAGAACAAAAGCATGGACGGATACTTGTCTCATTTGATGCCTCGGTGAACTGCGTTCGTGCAACCAAAGTGTACATACGTTCCGCGTCGCCTCGCCTCGGTCCCGGTCTTGCGTTGCATCGTAGTGATGTGTACCCGCCTTTGCACGCACGCTGACGCCTGCTCATCCGTCAGGAGTACCAATCATTCTGCCGTTAAGCTGCGTTCCCACGACGTCTTGTAGCGGAGGCAGCACGCCGAAGTGTAGGGATGAGCGCGCGCCGCAGGTTAGCCCTCGCTACCCCGCCACCACCTCCTCACCACGTTGCCTAGTGTCGTTTGGCACAGAGCACTTTACAGCAACAGAAGGGGAGCGCACCTCTGCTGCTAACCGATGGCAACAGCGCACCACTTCACACGCCTGTGATGTTTACCGACATAGAGTGGGTAGCTGCGTCTCATCCCCGCTAGCAGAGGCGGCCCCGTTCCCATGGCGTGTTGGGTATCCGTCCCGTCCCGTCCCGCCTCCGTTACAAGAGATCGTGGGAACGCAGTCCGATGTGCGAGGCAATACCGTCCATGATGTACGCCGTTGACATCGAGGAGCGTGGAATCCTTTATTTCGCATCCATTCCCGACGTGATGTGCCCAATGTATCGGGCTCCAACCATCAATCTGCGTCGGAAAGTACTCACAAACATGTATTTATACAGATTAAATATAGAGAAGCCCGGATGCAGGCGATGAATGAGGAAAGGCAACTGAAGCGCTTCCGGCTTGGTGCACAGAAATCGATCCGGGTAGAAGTGTTACGGCTGTGGTCTGCGGTGACTACTGTGTGGTGTGAACAACAGTGTCACGTGTACTCACAACGTCATCACTTTAACAGGAATACTTCCTAACAAACTCTCTCGACATAAAATCTCGTATAAAGTCGGATAGTTCCACTCAACGATGTATTATATACACACACCCGTATTTTTTACTCCTTTTTGTTTATTTATATTCGTTCAATTTTTTTTTGGGGGGGGGGGAAGGGGGGGCTTTTGACAACTAAGCCATTCACCCAGCTCATTGTGTTTATGATATCTCATCCAGTGAATTAGTTTCTCATGTACGTTATGATTCCTAAGTATGGACACCACAGGACGGACAGGACATTCACACAACACTTAACATCCATGCCCGCGGCCGGATTCGAACCGGCGACCTTCAGCACGCGGAGCCAGTGCTCTAGCCCCTACGCTACCGAGGCCGGCATATTCGTTCAATGTAGATAGTTTCATTATATTCTCTGATCGCTGTTATATCAGGAAAAGAAATATCGAATCACGTAGGCCTATATACCACGAAACAGTCGTATCAATGCGTGTGCAATAAAAGCTTTCGTTTGTATGCAGCAATATTAGCATTCCTATTTTCCTCAGGGGAGATGTGTTATTTAAGGTTTTAATAATTATTTTAGTTATGAGCCAGAAATCTGCATTCTAGCCGTTATTTTTGACGGGCTTAGAAACTAGATACTTACAAAAATTCGTTGCTAGAACGGTTATCAGATAAATTTGTCCAAAATATTCTGTGTTATAAAAACTCTAAACACAAAATAGAGACTAACATATTTACTCTATGATCTAGTAAATCAACAACTTTCATCAGTTTAAGAGAATAACTTGGATAAGTAAAAATGCCGTACAGTATCATTAGTTCATCCATTCAGAAAAACGAAGAACATAAGAAATACACAGGAAAAACATACAGAAGTTTGTTTGTTTTTTTTTTTTTTTTTTGGTCTACGCCTCGTTGACGTTGAGGTTATTAGAGGGTGATAAGGAATGAGGAGGAATTCTGCCATGGCCTTTTTTGATGGAACCATCCAGGAATTCACCTGGAGTGATCTGGGGAAACTATAGAAAACTCAAACCTGGATGGCCAGACGGAGATTCGAACCCGCGTCCTCCCGCTCACCCACGAAGCTCGGTAATACCCGTGGGAGCGTCTGTCCCATTTGACGGCGGACTTTACAGACCTCGTGAGGTCTGTGCCCTCAACACGTGTCTGTAGGTCTCACTTACAAGGACTCATTATGCAGGGAAACCCGCTCGGCGACGAAACACGATCGATTGTTTTGGGCGGAAGATGCGTCACCAGATGTAATTACAATTTGGCGGACCGTGGCCTCTTCTACACTCTCTCTTTGTCTGTATGTCGCTACCAAAATAGACCCGTCGCTTAAGGACGTATTACCATAAAGGACACCGCGCGTCCTTATTGCGGCAACGCTAATGGTCCCCTTAGTCACCTGTTTTGGACACGCGGCAGACCAAATCACGGGGACGAACTTAGCATTGTGACTTTACAACGCAACTATAACAGCTGCGCATGAATGATAGCATGTTCACATCCTGATTCAGTCTTTGATATGGAATGATTTTCATTTTAATAGACTTCAACGTGGAGCCGCCAAATTGAGATTGCATAGCAATATTTTGTAAGTTATATAAATATTACAATATTCTTGAGTGAAACTATGTAATATATTCTCAGTTACACAGATATTATAATAACTCTATGTGCATTTACAGTAGTGGAGTGAATCTATTTAGTATTTGTCAGTTATCCAAATATTACAATACTAGTTTAAATACACGTCAAAATGACAGTTGTGGTAGTAGGAATTTGTATTGTAAAAGTGTCTAAGGAAAAACGAATAATGATTAAATTTTTTATTGATATTTCTCGTGATGTGGCAAACTTTCAGTGATTAGTTTTCTTTTTGGCTTTACGCCTCGTAGAAGTCGAGGTCATTAGAGGCGGGAAAAGACTGGGCCAAGAAACGGGAAGGAGCTCTTAAAAAAGGGACCATCTCGGCATTCGCCTGAAGTGATTTGGGGAAACAATGGAAACCCAAATCTGGATGACCGGATGGGATTTCGAACCCGCCTTTTCCCGAATGCGAGGCTAGAGCGAGTAGAAGTTTTCTTCGTCAATTTTCTAACTAGCGTTTAGACCAAAAGGATCAAGTCAGGAGCGTTGGTTGGCAGGTTTGCATGATAGAAAACACACATAGTTTCTTATGTAAGATAATCACTGTTTTGCTCGTTTTCTACCATTGCGTGATCGCGTGCTACGATGTTCTTTGGATCATGACAGATGCTCGAGTCGCTTCCAGCTGTCACGTTACGTTCATGATTTGCCGTCGATTCATTCTCCCTGGCCGTCTCGTAGGAAAGGTGTGAAGAAATCGCTGTCTCTAGCTCAGAGAGCGATGTCGATGTATATTCAAACTTTCTATTTCTAGCGAATCTAAGCTGACGTCTCCCATCCCACTCAGGAGTTTAATGCTGCTTTCTCCACCTGTGAAGCCAAGAAGTCCTTGTCCTTTACTTGGGAAGGCAAGTGAAGTCTTACTACCACATCGCCATATAAGAAAGACCGTGTTATGAGTGAGGGCTGTCGCTAGACGTTTCTAGAAATCCACCCGCCAATCACAACAGATTTCTTACGTGATGTTTCCAGATATATGCCGTCTGTGAATCACATACCCTGGTATCCAAGGTCAGTTAGTGGTACTTGCCTCCTGGTTTAACGTAGATGCTATGAAACAATGGTTCCTTAGAGTTTGCGACGGTACCTCATCTTTCGATCATCAAAACCTAGCTGCATCACAAAAATATTTAGTTACTCAGCAGCCGCATCCACCGCGATATTAAGCCACCTGAAGATTAAACCACCCACCATTACAGCAGGGATGATGAGGCATGGCGCGCTTTGCAACTCATTAAGGGTGACCACGGGGAGCATCGCCGATGCGACGCCACCACGAATCAGGCCGAAGACCCTCCGAAACCTAGCCGTGAAGGAAATCTCTCTGCCAGTCCCGACGTGAACCATGACGGATCAAGTACGCTGGAGCTGTGGAAGACATAATCCACTTCCAGGATGTAACGGCTAACAATGTTCGTCCCGCTAAATCTTCTGGACGTCATCTCTTGAACATAATACTTGACAATTTACCATGGATCTACTCATATCTGCGTTTGCTGTTCTTAACCATTCGTTGTTCGTTTTCCACTGCAGTTAGTGTCAAGCAAAACTGCGTATCAAAACTAGTCTCAATCGATAGTTGTTCCATTACATTTCATATTGGCTTATACAGGGACAATACTCGTACATGTAGGCTTCACAAATAAATTATACCAAACCGTATATGCAGAAAGCTTTGCAGACAAATGGCACCCTCCCATTGGCTCCCTTATGGACCGCATACACGCAAAGAATGTAGGATGTGCTCGTCGTTGTTTTGCTTTAGCCAAGATGGCGGAAGCTCACAACTGACCAGGGGGCTATTAACCAAAACACATATTATGTTTATTTACCAGTCTCCCTCGTCTCTGGCAGTGGATGAATTTAATTTCTGGTTATTCTAATAAGTTAAAATCCCACTGAATTCTCTATCATAAGAAACTAGCATATTTTGGCGTTTTATCATTTTCACTTATGATTTATCTATAGTTGAGAACCGACATTCGATAAATTATGAGTCCGTTCCAGAATTACATAAATACTAGTAACCTGTATACGACCTAGGGGTGCTCCTCTTCTCTTATCCACTTAAGCAAACGTCTGTGAGTACATTTTGCCGAAGATGATGTTGTAGAATGTCTATTTAAAATGTTACAACTTTGCCTCAAAAAATATAATCACTTACGTAGATTTCTGAAATCTCAAATCTCTTCAAATTACTTCTAGCATATGCAGATAATGTAGTAGTATATTGAAAAAAAAACTTCTGGGTAACAACACAAATTTCCAAAATAATTATAGAGTTAGGTTTTCCCATATATATATATATATATATATATATATATATATCTTCTTGAAACTTTCTTTGGTGCAATTCTTGTTTTTCGTTTTATAGTGTTATCAGTCGACATTCAAACGCGTATTGTATGAGGTGATGTGGCTGTTATCGACATTAACGACATTAAGATTCGTTTGATATTGAACAGAATTGTGAAGATTATCTTGAGAGATAATTAAAAGCATTCCACGGCTCGTTGCCATCGTGGTCATTAGAGACAGGAGAGAACTGGGGCAAGGAATGGGGGAACAATCCGGTCATGGGTTTTGAAGAACTACACCAGCATTCGATACAAGTGCTTAAGGAAACCCATCGAAGTTTGGATTGCCGGATAGGGATTTGAGCGGCATCCTTTCGAGTTCTAAGCTCGAGCGTTAACCTCTCACCAACTAGACTCGAGACAGATCACAATGAAGTGAAGTTATTCAGTCTGAGGTGATCTTTAACCGCGGTTCGAACGGGCATCTCAGAGCTTAAAAGCGAGGCCGGATGCAAAGATACGTGATCTCGCATCGTTTAACGCTCTGGGTAGGCGCAGGGTGGCTTACTATTGTTTCATCTCTCAGCTGACATAGTCAGAACTGCCTGCCAGATACCAACACAGAGGTGTGCGCATTTATAGACTGTTCAAGATGTACAGTACCACACCTTACGCTGCAAAAACAGTTCCTCGCGTAGAAGCCAAAAATCCTAATCTATATATCTAAAACGAAAACCGAGTGTATTGGTTCCAGAAAAAAATCTAAAACAACTGCGCAAAATTCTATGGGGTTTTTACTGTTTCAAACATTAGAATCTCAACTGAATTGTTTGGTATGTCTTATGCTTCAGCATAACATAAAGCCGGAGCAGTAAGGAAAAATCTGAACGTACATAGATCGAAACACCAAAGATGAAATACCAGCTAGATGCATACGTCATACTTTGTAAAAAAAAAAATAATAGCCATATTATGGCATGTCACGTTTTCTTCCTTAAATTGTGATTGCGTTTTGAGTGCAAAGAGGAAACTATGGAAAGAGGAAAATATGTAAATTAATTTTAATAATATAATGGCAAAAAACCTTCCGAAAACTTTGCTTCTTAAAACTACGATCTCGGGCCGCACAGCCACAATCGCTAATGTTCGAAAATGAAATTATATTCGCTGTTAATATAAGTAATGCATATCAGATGGGTTTTAATATGTAAGTGAACTGTTTAAAGCCTTTTGTGTTTGCATTTTCATAATTTATTATAGTACGATTCTCTCTTTTCCACATTTCCTGAAAAAAAATCCTTGCTTCTATTGCTTCACGAATCACTGTGGTTATTTTTATGAAACTTGGCACAGATGTTCCTGATAGGGCTGTTAAAAATACTGCAGGAATAAACCAACCTCAACCCATCACTTTTCTGCTACACCTGGAGAGATGGAGCGATTGATATGAAATTTGATTCACAAGTGCAGAAAACTGACCTCTGCTATGAACTTCAGTGTTTACTGTGTGGGCAAATCAATCAAGATTCAAAGTGTTTAATTTCTTCTAGCGGCCGGTTATCTGAGATGGTATAGAGCCGGCTGAGGCCTGGACAACGGATCTAGATCGGCGATAAACCCGATTAACGAGGATGAAACTCTTCGGGGAAGTAAATACCCTACTTTTGAGTTGACAGCGTATTAAATTAGCACTAAAAATTTTATCTTACGATCCGTATGAATAACAAGATCGCATACCCGATGACGGGATGGAAATATAAAATGACGCAATCAGCTAGATGATAGATAGGAAACTGCTACGTGACGAAACTTACGTCACGCTTAGGAGTTTAGACCATAACGAACTTTTTTTCTGGCTCTAATGCGATTGATTACAGAAAAACATTAACGAGTCAGTCAGTCAGTCAGTGAGTCCTGTGAAAGGCTGCGCTGATGCGGGCAGAGTCAAAGAGGGCGCTGTCAGTCCCGATTGAATCGCACCGTGTGACGTAACATTAGAGTTTTGGCAGTACAAAGAGGGATTTGCCATACTACATGTCAGATAGCGTAAACTGGACCAAAACTAACAAACTAAATAACGTGTACCCAGAAGGTAGTAAGGATCGCTGCCACAATATAGATTATAACGTATTTTAATTAGGATTTCTACCAACATGTTAATATATTAAAATATTTTTACTTTCAGTGTACTCTCTTTGCCAAAAAAAAAATAATATGACTGTGGGCGCCTGAAACTAAGTCCCTTATTTCGCACAATGTGGCATCATTGCGGGTATTCAACTCAGCGCCATCTGTTATTCATTTCCTTAAGTCAATGCCTGGAACAAACTCTCCAGTGATGCCACATAGTGCAAAATAATGGACTTAGTCTCAGGCACCCACAGTCAATTTTTTTTTTTTCCAAAGAGTGTATACTATTAAATAATAAGTTATAGGTTTTATAGACAGGCTCTACGAGTGCCTACGATAGGTACAATCTATTTACACCTCCTTTACCTATATCTTTAGTCTTGCAGTAAGGAATTTTCATCTGTTGTCAGAAATAGAGTTGCGTAGAATTTAATGTCAAATCTAAAAGTAGAAGCCTGATGACAGGAAAGGTTAACGTGTTATAAAGGTGGCTCGCTACGGCCTGTGATTTGGCATATGAAGGAGAATAATATATTTCGGTGCCAGGAAACAGATCCAAATTTTGAACTTACATGGCAACTAATGACATCTACCAAAAATTACGTAAGAAGCCGTGTCGAAAGGTTAAGGATGCGGATGGACCGAAAAAAAGAAAGAGCGTATGGCATTATTGGTCGGGCGATCCCTATGGTGACAGTTCAGCCGCTGGTTGTCACTTTTCTATTTGCCGCGCATCCACCTCTGCAGTCGGCCGGCAATCCTACAGGGTACAGGGGACTTGAAGGTTAATGTGGAATCCGAAACACGTAAGCGTTCTGGCGTACTTCACCTTACACAGCAAGCTGTGTCAAAGGTGAAGATCGGGTTAAAGGCCTTTCAAAATCCACGCCAAGACAGGGATCGAACCGGTGACCTTTCGATCTCCAGTCAGACACCTTAATCACTGAGCCACCGGACCGCTCGTGAACACTCTGTCCTTTAGCAGCAGATGAGATTGCTATCTCACGCAAACTTTACTGGCAAGAAACTGATGATCTTTGAATGAGCCAAATCCATAAATTCCACCAATGTTACTTCTCCAGCTCAATGTTCTCACGGGAAGAAATTTTTTTGAGCATCCTGCCTAGTGTTCCAAAAAAAAAAAAAAAAAAAAAAAACGAGGGGTTTTTCTGACTTGAAAAAAAAAAACACGTTTTTTTTCACAACTACTAAGTCTCAAGTTTGTAAGGCATTTATCGTTTAATATGACTGTTTTAGAGTTTATACCATCTTAATTTTTAAATCTACTATATTTTTCTGGTTCAGTAGAAAAAAAAATTACGAATATATTGGCAACATTGACTGAATTTTCTTTTACGAACGGGAACTTCCCAAAGAGGCTAGGTTGCGTGAGAAGGAATCCCCGTTCCCCGTTGTTTGGATTGATACTCGCTATTTGAACTACTGCTGCCAGCCCTACGAATTTATCTGTAGACCTAAGGATCTTTTCAAATAAAAATTAGGAATTTTAAATTTATCTACGGTTTTTTGCCTCTTTTTATTACTTATTGTGCTTTCCTTATATTCGTATACTCGTTAAACTCTCAGCGTATAGTGATACTGAGTCATTAAATTGTCAGTAATTATGAATCGTTTCCTTGCAACCGTTGACGTAAACCAATAAAGCTCCTATTTTGTATGATAACAGATTTAAATTCAAACTTAAAAGACCATAATACAGAACTATCGGCGCAGTCTTAATGCACAATGTGTCCTTTGCTCACAATTTAAAATTGCAATCTCAAAATCTTTTGTGTATAATACAAGAACAACCAAGTAAAAAAAATGTAACTATTTCTGAAGTTATGGATCTAGAGGAGACAGAAGAAGAAACAGAAAATTCCGACACAGGCCGAACTAGTTGGTAGTGCTGATACTAGTGAATGTGGTACTGACATAGAGGATGAATAAAATGTTGTTACCTATACATATAGAAACATTTATGAATCATTATGTAAGATATTATATGATTCAATAAGATTGAAAACACACATGTAAAATGTAAGTTCCGTAAACAAAACTATAATTTATCAAATGTATTGTGATTCTGAAGGGAAAAAAAGAAAAGTGCTCGTTGTTGTGGTTGTTTTTTTTTTTTTTCAATTTGCAACATAAGCCTGTCTTATTTGATCTGGATGTTGCGGTAGCATGATGGTACCCATTGCCAGTGGTGGTTTAGCTGGTTCGTGTCCTAGTAATGTGGCTGAGGACTATATCCGTTATGTTGGTGTAAACCTACTGTTACCGATATGGTAACTGAGCTTACAAAACCTTCCCGCTTATGCAAGGCCGCAAACATTATATGGAATAGGTACCCCGAAAGTCTCAAATCCACATATTATGTTATACGGATGAAGATTTGAATAAAATATTGATTACCGTAGCCATCAGTCCATCCAGTCAGCCTTCAGTCGGGTTAGGACTGAGGTCGATGTTTGCTTTCACTGCGATGTGGGCGCGCTCAAGGTGTTTAATGCCGACTCTTCCGCGAGGCGGTCTGGCTGTAGCTAGACTCACGAGTTGCGAAACGAGAGGATACGTCGGCGGACAGTCAATAAACAGGCGGGCGTGAAGCAGCTCAGTGCGTACGCGACGGGGCATACAGAGTGTGTGTACCCAAAGACACACTCACACACCTCCGCCTTGACCACGTACGAAGTGAACAGACAGAAAATGAGGCAACGAAAACTGTCGTCACAACGCTGATAAAACATTACAACCAGTAGACCGAGCGTGGTGGGTGAGCGGTTAACGCTCTGGCCTCGCATATGGGAGGACGCAGGTTCGAATCCCCGTCCGGGCATCCAGATTTGGATTTTCCATGGTTTCACCAGATCACTCCAGGCGAATGCCGGGATGCTTCCTTCAAAATGCCGTGACCGAATTCCTTCCCGTTCCTTGTCTCCAGTCCCATCCCGCCTTTAATGACCTCGACCTCGACGAGGCGTTAAGCCATAAGTAAAAAAAAAAACGGTAACCTGTAGCATTCAACGCAGCGAAATTTGCAAACGGAAAACATATAACAGCATTTGGTTACCAACATCTTGTGTTTTTTCCGGCTCAAACAGCTGGTACTTGTTGCGCCAAGCCGGAAGGACGTAGCGGTTTAAGAGAAGACGGACAGTTTTTTTGATGTGAATATGTATTCCAACTTCGATATTGGTTGGAATCCCAAAATTACGAGCAACATGAAGTCTGTCTCGTTTGAAACGGCTAATACTAACAGGCTAGAATAACGGGTTTCTACTGAGATATCTCGAAAAGTGAGGTATATTAATCTCAAGTTCCAATGGAATACCACAACCAGCCACGTATTTAGGTGATAAAACAACCAGTGAAATTACACGGTGTGCAAATAAATACCCAATTATGTCTTTTAATCTCACAGTTTTTATGGCTTTACGCCTCATCGAGTCGACGTCTTTAGAGCCGGGAAGGGATTGGAGACAAGGAACGGGAAGTGATTCGGCCATGGCCTTCTGGAAAAACCATTCCGGCACTCGGCTGGAGTGATTTCAGAAAACCCTGGAAAACGGAAATCTGGATAGCCCGAAGGGAATTCGAACCAGCGTCCTCCTGAATTCGATGCCAGAGCGTTACCACTCACCTACAACGCTCCGTCGGATTTATGGAATACACCTGAATAGACTTCAATATTGAAGTAAACCATCTGTGACAGGAACAGTTGTGAAGTATATACTGTAGTGGGTGCCTTGGTGGGCAAACTACGTTACAATTATCTTTCATACCTTTATGATTAATAATTGTGGATTTTTAATTTTAATTATTATGAAGGATTGAAAATTTATTAATTTTGCAAGAATCTCGTCGTTAGTTGGAATTTAGGAAAAATTGTCGCAATATGACATTTATTTTCTTATCACTGGCGATTACAAGTCTGAGCGAATTTACCGTTAACATTAACACAAATTGGCAAAATCATAAAAGCAACACTCAGAGGTACAATTAGCCGTCATGAGCAAGCAAAAAATTGTATATTTACTTTTAAATATATCTCAGAATCAAAATTCAAGAAATAATGACAACTGGAAACAATGAAAAATACAAGTTATGACGACCTCAGACAAAGGCATCATAATAGTGTGACTTTACAGTTAAAAAGACAATCATGGGCGCCACGAATGAACAATATATTTCGAAAATAACTAGTTCTGGCAAATTATGCCGCTAGCTCAGGGGTTTTTACAATTACAAAGTGAGAACATGGACCTATCCTCTCAAAGTCGTTTAAGGGTTCTGTTTCACGGAATGCACAATCAGATGGCTTGGTCGTAATAAATTACCATTGTAGTTCTGCGTCTGATGTCTGCGGTGACTGGAGCGGATCCACGGTGTGTGTGACTATCTCACAAGTCGGCTACAAGCATTCTGGTCTGACAATGCGCGTCATCGCATTGTCGGCTGTGTCGCCGTGATAAGCCTGCTCCAGCAAGGCAAGCTGGCAGCCAGAAATCGTACAACGGCAGTTGGCGAGAGAAGCCAACTTTCCAAGTCCACCTCAGACTAGACTCTACTAGAATCGCAGGCAGACTGTCCAGCTCCTCGCTCTTCGGTCCACGAGGAAACTTCTCGCTCCGCCCCTTGTAGTCTCGAAGCTCACATATAACAGAAATTCCCAGGATTTTAAGTTATACGCTCATTTGGATTGGATCTTCAGGTTGGCACCTAATGTCACGTGATATCCCCGATATGTGATTCGCCCAGCGTATCTAACAGAGGTCGGACATATTCGGCTAAGTTCGCCGGGGTGAGAGCACATTCGGGTGTCGGGCGGCAGACATTTCCCGCCAGGTGAGTGACCCATCCCCAGGGAGCAGAGTGTGTGGTCCGGCAAACCCCAAATCCGCGACGTCCTGTCGCCAAGGTTCGGGAAGACCAAGATTAGCTTCAAGCCTACATAGCTCAATAATTCTTGAATGTTCGCTTTACTAAGATACACTGTATGTTCACCATTTCATTACAGTCCTCACTTGGAATCTTGCGTACTTTATAAAATTACAACAAAAATCTATTTAGGTGGTCGCCCAAGATTTATGTAAATTACTCTAACATTATGACATATATAATAAAAATGCACCTTGTAACGTGGCGACAGCGCGTCATGTTACAATACAGACTGTGTGGAACCGTGATACGCTATATAGGTGTGAAGACAAAAACGCGATAGCTACAATCCGTATTTAATCTCCTCTGACTTAGTCTGTTTTCATGAGCTAAGAACACTGTTGAAAGTATTTTTCGGCTGTGAATCTGATGAAAAATAATATCTAGAACCGCTACATGTTCACAAATTCTCGAGACTAATTAACGTAATTAGGTAAGCCGCGGCTATAAGTAAGTGTATTTATGACTTCACGTAAGAGGTATTTTGATACTTTATTGTTCTCTCACCAAAAAACAATATCTCAAAGCTAAATGAAACAAGCACGTTGGTTGCATGGTATAGGCGGGATGATAGGTAACCCTCCGGCCTCGCATTCGGGAGGACGCGGGTTCGAATTGGAGATCAGTCATCCAAATCTCGTTTCTCCATAGTTACCCGGAACCATAGCAGGTTAATGTCCTGATGGTTCCTTCAAAAGGCTACCAGTGAATTACCCACCAATCCCTGTCACCAATCATCTAATGACTTGAATGTCAACGATCGTAAATCACTAAGAAAAACTAAGCGCTGTATGTTAGTAATGATCTCACTGTGCGTGGTGGGTGAGCGGTAACGTTCTGGCCTCGCATTAAGGAGGACGTGGGTTCGAATCCGCGACCAAGCATCCAGATTTTGGTTTTCCATGGATTCCCCGAATCACTCCCGGCGAATGCCGGGATGCTTCCTTCAAACAGGCCATGGCCGAATTCCTTCCAGTTCCTTGTCCCCAGTCCCATCCCGCCTCTAAAGACCTTAGCAGTAGACGAGGAGTAAAGCCATAAGGGAAAAAAATGCCGTGGCCGAATTCCTTCCCATTCCTCACCCCAGTCCTACCCGCCACTAATGACCTCGACGTCGACGAGACGTAAAAATATAAGCAAAAAAAGTAATGATCGCTTTTGTTTAATTTCGTTACGTGTTATTTGCAATATAGAAATAATTAAACCTGAGCAAAGAAAAGGTAATGAAGGAGATATGACAGGCTATCTTGGCTAATGTGAAATAATTTACAGAGCGGAAACTGACTGACCACTTCGCGCGAAGTCTGGTATTATATCATCTTCGCCATCCGACAGCTATAATCAAGCGACTCAGAAAAACGCGCGAGCTAGTTCGCGTCTGCTTACTTCATAACGTCAGGTTTGCCGAGCCATTAGCGACGCCTAGAACCTTTTGTACCGCAGGCGCTCACAAAGTACACGCGTCATACAAAACAAGTGTTTAATGTTACCTGGTACACATCATTGCGAAAGTTTGCTGGAAAATCGTAAAGAATATCAGCGTATGTTGTTTCCGTGAAGGTGTCGGATAAAAATAATTCGTAGCTGCCATCTATTCTCGCGAACATAGCGTGGTAGAAGAGCGGAAACGCTCTGTCCTCGCATTCGACAGGACGAGGATTTGAACGCCGGCCATCCAGATTTGGGTTTTCCTTGGTTTCCCCAAATCACTCCAGGCTTATAGCAGGATGACCCATTCAAAAGGCCATGGCTGAATTCCTTCCTGTTTCTTGCTCCCAATCCTTCGCACCGAGCGTGGTGGGTGAGCGGTTAACGTTCTGGCCTCTCATTCGGGAGGACGCGGGTTCGAATCCCCATCTGGACATCCAGATTTGGGTTTTTCGTGGTTTCCACAAATCACTCCATGAGAATGTCGGGATGCTTCCTTCAAAAAGGCCATGTCGAATTCCTTCCCGTTCCTTGTCCCCAGTCCCATCCCACCTCTAATGACCTTAGCCGTCGACGAGGCGTAAAGCAGTAAGTAAAAAAACAAAAAAAGTCCTTCGTGCCTCTATTGACCCCGACGTCGAGGAGGCGTAAAAAAGAAAAGAAAAAAATGTGATAACGAAATACTTGGATGTTTGGCAAATTACTTTTAAGGTCCCATCTTTCCACAATCGCTAGCAGAATAATACTATTAATCAACCATAACATGTCACCAATAACTATTCATACAGTTGTGTATTTACTCCTTTCATGTTGGACGAGTTAGTGATGATTTTTGAACATTTCGGCCTTATACGGCCTAAAAATAATAATGTGATATTTCAATGACACTTTGAATAGTTTTTCCGTAGGCCATTAGAGGCGGGAGAGGGTTAGACAAGGAACGGAAAGGAATTTGGATAAACCTTTTGAATGAAACATTCCAGCATACACTTCGAGTGATATAGAAAAACTATGGAAAACCGAAAAGTGGATGGCCGGAACGGAAATCGAACCAAGGTCCTCCCGAATGCCTTGAATCTTGATAGTCCGTCACATGGCGCGATATTAAAATCTTTCTTAACCGTGTTTGAAGCACTTAGATAGTATTGTTCTAGTAATTAAAGAAACAATTTCTAGAACAAAAAGCATACATTCTGCAATATTTGAAATACTCAATTAAGTTCTCCGAATATTTTTCTGTTTTGCCGTCATTTCGTTTACGCTTGAGAAATAGAAAGCATGGCCAACATTGAACAAGTTTTTTTTTTATCTGCTTAACGTCTCTAACAGCAAGGTCTTTAGAGACGGGAAAGGATGGGGGGCAAGGAATGGGAAGGAATTCGGCCATGGCCTTTTGAAGGAAGCATCCCGGCATTTGCCTGGAGTGATTTGGGAAACAATAGAAAATCCAAATCTGGATGCCCGGACGGGGATTCGAACCGCTGTCCTCCCGAATGCCCTTACACCACCATGCTCGGTATTGAAGAAGTGGAAAGCGACAGGAGCAAGATCATTCAGTTAGTGACCAGTGACCACTAAGATTCGCTGAAATTAGTGAGGACGTGTTGTATGAGGCGGAACAACTGCACAGGCGAGAAGTGATTCTGTAATAGCTGATAATGCAGTTCCCTTTACGGGGTGCAGAATGCGTTAAGTGGGGCTACCAAGGAATTGGAGACTGATCAACACGGACTAATGCAGCCATATATTCAACTGTCTGGACACGCAGTAAAGATGAGATGGCTTACTAGAGATGAACCTCTCTGAGGATATCACTCACTGAAAAACACTCCTTGAGGGTCTCCGGGGCCCTGTACTCTCTTATCAGTGCTCTTTTTACAACTCGTCTCATGCGGTCCACATGGTGCACAGTTGCAGCTTGAAAAACTGATCCTGAGAAATGGTATGCCTACGAATTTCCGCTAGCTGTCGTATTATAACCACAAAATCTAATGGACTCGTTTTTACTGAGAGATAAGCAAGAATCAATATCTTCTACTCCATCCGCCGATAGTCCTAAGACAAATGTTTAAAAAAAATGAATACCCTTTTTTATGGCAATACGCTTAGTCGACGTTGAGGTTATTAAGGGCGAGAAAAGACTGGGGAGCAGGTTAAGGAAAGAGAAGAAACAAGGCAATGATCTTTTGAAGGAACCATCCCGGCATTTGCCTGATTTCTACGAAACCATGGAAAATCGAAATCGGACAGGGATTCGAACCCACGTCCTCCGGAATGCGGGGCCAGAGCGTTACCGCTCACCTAACGCTCTCGGTTCAATGAAAGAAAATCGTATACCGTAACTTCGTAATACTTGACCACTAGGAGGTAACTTTGACAGCGCATCACGATGTCTTCATGAAGTGACTGCATCTGGAAAAGCGTCAGATATTTATTCCAAGATGGCATTGTGTGTTGCGTGCGTAGAGCTCAGCTCTGCACGTCACTGCAAACGAGAATGCTCATCAACTATTACCGAGCGTGGTGGGTGAGCGGTTAACGCTCTGGCCTCGCATTCGGGAGGACGGCGGTTCGAATCCCCGCCCGGGAATCCAGATTTGTGTTTTTCATGGTTTCCCCAAATCACTCCAGGCGAATGCCGGAATGCTCGCTTCAAAATGCCATGGTCTAATTCCTTCCCGTTCCTTGTCCCCAGTCCCATCCCGCCTCTAATGATCTCGACGTTGACGAGGCGTAAAGCCATAACTAAAAAAAATTCCATCGATTATCATTGTTTCACCAGAAAGCAGTATATGACTAGTGAGAGTGATTCACTCTCTCCGAGCCGGAAATGAAGTCACAAGGTTCTGCTTTCAAAGTAAGGTCGCAGCTGGTAACGCTGGCGCGTTGTCCTTTGCTCCATTCAACTCCTAGCCATCCCATTGGCTCTGGCATGAGGAAAATGTACTAATGTTATTTACAAAACAGTCCTGCGATAGGCGAAGCTCATTTTTTCAACAGTCTCCACTGCCGCGTGATAAAACTTTCGCTCGCATAAATTATAAAGTTACTGGACCTTATTTTAGGGTTTGAGCCATTTTGGTGTATTTAGCGCATGACTCAGTGTTTACATACGTCGTTAGGGGAAATAGTTGCAGCTAATGGATCTAGTGGGAGAAAGCACCAAGTTGGAAAATATCGAGAAATTTGAGAAAAGTTATAAGTAGAGGTTAGTGAAAATGGAAGCCTTTGTCTTGCAGCAGCGGAAGAGTGTACATGCAAGGTCGCTCTACATGTTATTGTAGCGGAGCGAAGTCTTCACTGGGAGAGGAATATCGATTTGCTTGGCATCCGAATTCACACGTCGCTTGGTGTAGAGTAACTGAAGTTTCCACCGGGTGTTATTTGGTGTCGTAATGTCTTTCAGAAAATTATTGAAGGCTCAGAATATTGTCTGGGGACTCGGTGTTTAACATTAGTGTCTGAAAGTGGGGTGACTTATAATCTGTAGTAGAGGACAAATTTAACTTGAGCAGTATCTATATTCCAATCAGCAGAGTTTAATTTCAGTTTTAAAATATTCGCTTCATAGCCAGAAAGATAGGTTCGAGTGGAGAAAATTGAATGACTTTGTGATATTTAATACTCGTAAAAACAATTTAAATTGTTTGTTTATTACTAGAGGAAGCTACATTTATTACTTAGGGAAGTGAAGATAGTCAGATGCGTTAAACTTTGTGTAAAATACAGACACAGAAGGCAAGATTTAATTTTTAGGGACGAGTGTTGCACAACTCATATGAAACTATTCAGGGAGACTACCAGTTAGTGTGAATAGAAACTTTTTTGAAGTGCTTTCGTAGCGGTCACATAATATTTGGAACCGAACCGTTGAGTCAGCAACTGATTAGAATGATTTCCAAAGTGGTGTGATTAGCATTGTGGGCGGTGGAAACTTCTGATTTCTATTTAAATCTCGCTCGGTGTGTTTGTTTGAAAAGGAAAAGATAGTTTTAAATATAAGCGTTTCAGACTATTACGAAATTTCATTTGGATTATTTCGGTAGTTTTTTGGAAACACTTTCGGTTTCTTTTTTTTTTTTTTTTTTAGTTTCAGAAAACTGAAATGGCCTGAAGTCTCTACTGAATGCAGCCACCGATCGCAAAACAATTCCTACTTTTTTAATCCGTAAGCAATTATGGAGACTTGCAGATTAGTAAAGGGGAAGTGTGTCAGAAACTGTACGTCATCACAGAATGTTTTTACAATTCACATGAAACATTCGAGGTTCTAAAGCACATGTTCCCAACCTTTCTTGGCCGAACACCTCTGTTTCTAAAACCAAATTGCTCACCGCCCACCTTTTTGAACAAAAAATTACTCAACGCCCCCAGTTTTCCAACTTTTTTTAGTTTGTAACCCATTGTTTGAAACAGTGATTCTATCGCGCAACTCTCCTAAGTTGAAATTCCCCTTCTACTGAAGAGTACAATATCATATATAGAAAAACATGGACAGGTTCCTAAAATTACTTTATTAAAAGGTATCAACAATATTGGTGTAGCCTACTGTTCACAGTTTGATTAACAAATTCGTATCAGTAGTTTCAGAGCCGAGTTCGGTGTAATGATATTAATTTTTATGTATTTGGTGCCTTCCTTGTCTTCAGTAATCTTAAACCGCTGCGTTCCATTATTGACAATCTGTTTCTTTTTTAGCTAATAAATTTCTGACTACACTAAATCCTCTCTTGACTACTTATGATCATTGTAATGCAATTGAAAGCTTCTTTGATGCAGCTCTTTAAGCCGGAAATCAGAGGAGCAGCGATACAGTCCCTGTTGAGAACCACTAAATTGCTGATCTTTTTCTATTGTAACTACAATTCCTTTCACGGTGGAATCTAGCACATTAGACACAGCAGTCTGGGTTGGGGACAGATTTGGTGCATTTCCTTAAGCCACTGGCGTTTTCGCCTTCTAGAAGGCTTTGGGGACCTGCTTGTGAGAAAACTCCGTCCTTCCAAGATATAATCGTAATTTATTATTTCTGTTTGGAGAAAATCTTGATCGCAGAATAGATGATGCACACGAGTCAATAGTATTCCACACGACTGTTTTAAACAGGTGATGATTTGAATTCCTTTCTCAACGCTACCAGTGTCTTGCAAAGACCCTATTGATGTGAGAAATACTGTACAACTTGTCTGTGAAATTTTAAAATACATTTCAAAAGCAGCTTCCTGTGATTTCTTTTTTTTAACTTATGGCTTTACGTCTCGTCGACGTCGAGGTCATTAGAGGCAGGATGGGAGTGGGGACAAGGAACGGGAAGGAATTCGGCGATGGCCTTTTTGAAGGAAGCATCCCGGCATTGGGGAAACCATGGAAAACACAAATCTGGACGCGCGGACGGGTATTCGAACCCGTGTCCTCCCGAATGCGAGGCCAGAGCTTTAACCGTTCACCCACCACGATTGGCGAATTAAGGTTGTGAGTTCGGGTAGCAGAGTTTTGAACTGTCTGCTGCAAATAATCGCTTTCGATTTGAAGCTTTATGACGAGTGGCATTCCTTCTACTAAAGGTGTGTATACATTAGGCCAACCAACGAGTGTCAATGTACAGTATTGGTACGATCGTTGGTCGCCAATGCATTGGCGTTCGGACTCTCGTCATTAAATCAAGGACTTGGCCCGAGTGACTGGAACATATGGTTCTGAAAACTCGTCGAAGTTGATAGCGTTTATATTATAAAGTAATAAGTGACCGGCCGATATTATTAGGAAAGGAGAGTATTTTTCAGTTGTCACATGTGCAACAACTACCTGATAAGAAAAAGAAAAAAAAAAACGACTCTGGTGGATGACCTCTCTTTTTAAAAGTACGAAGGCGTGCGATGCCACGATATTAGTTTCTGATCTTAAAGCTGATTTGCAATACGTGCTCTTTCATAGTTTTTTCCAAATGAAAGATGCAGATTACGTTTTTTAGTTGTTTTTTTTTTTTTTTTTTAATTGTGTGGGGCCAGAAATTGTCAAAGATGATACTCTTTTAGAAGAGCTGCTGAATCTTCAGCAGAAAGATTAATGGTCATTCTGAGATATTTAGCTACTGGGGACTCGTATATCAGATGTTAACAAAAATTCCATTTTCTTCTTCGCATCTCGCACATTAACTTCTAAAAGCTCAATTATTTCCCTCAAAACGTCTAATCTCTTCAATTTGTTTTTATATTCACAGTTCGTAGCGTCCCATAAACATTCCCGATCACGATAAAAATCGACCAGTTTTAATGCGGTATTATTATTCCACTCCATGCTACAGTGTTTTTCAACAAATAATAATGCCGCATTTACACTCTCGCCTCGCGCCTCGTGCATGAGCGCTGACACGAAGGGAGCGTGCATAAACTACGTGGCTCGGTCCAGGGGGGGGGGGAGGAGAGGTTGGCTGGAAGACTACGCTGAGCTATGTGGGGGGAAGGGTGGTTCCGAGCCAGGCCACGTAGCTTTCCTTGCATAACAATTTTCACAGTTAAGATAAGGTACAGAACACACAACAGCATGTGGATTTTTATTTCCATCATTTAATTATCTCCGTATGTAATTTACGATAGTCTGACAAGAGAAAACAGTACAAAACATATTCTGGAATCAAAAGGGAAAAAACTACGTGCTACGTGAGGGGAGGGGGGTAGAAGCAAAAGCCACGTAGGGCTACGTGAGGGGGAGGGGGGTTCACAGGAGGCCAAAATGGAGCTACGTGGTTTATGGACGCTCCCGAACTGCCGTTTACACTCTCGCCAGAATTCGTTCATGGATGACAAGTAAATCAGAATTTTAATAGTATATATAAATTCAGAAGTTATATTTTTTGCTTAATAAAATATCAAGCACTAAGCATTATGTTTACAGTAGCGTTTTTATGTATCATTAAACAGTTTTACAGAATAGAATGTTACTTATTATTACCAATCAAGAGCGAGGTTATGCCAATATCCCAGTAAGTCGTGTTAACCGAAGGTGCATTTCAGTGAGTACTGTAGCGGATTGGTTGGTTGGGCAGATTAATTGCTTACCTTGCACGATTTATAATCTCCACCTTCCACTACTTTATGCAAAGCACATATTTTAATTTCAGGAAACAGAGGTGAAACCATTACTTCTATTATTAATATTTAACAAGATCCTAAAATATTGGTTTATTGGGTACTCGTTACTGCATACAGACGGAGGTATATTTACCATTAATCTTAAACATCTGTCTATGCAAAATAAAATTCAACACAATACCTCGTCTTACAAGTGCAACATAGCAAACAAACAATTATCGTTAATTGAAGTTAAGAAATTGCAAAGAGTTAAAAATTCCATATGCAACTGAAGTATAAACTCTCTTGTACATAACGAGAGCGATTCTTGTATGACAATCATATCAAGAAAACCTCAGATTTAACTGGCTTACGTAGGGCGCCAGGGAGTTAATTTGTTACCACAAATAATAGTCATTGAAAGTCTCCAAACATGGAAATCAGTCTTTCAGTTCAAACTGGAAAACGAAATCCAAAAAGCACTCGGCTTTTAGACACAACTACGAGTAGCTCAGGAATTAATGTCCGGCGGCATAAGAACTCACACTCATCAGGCCGTTAAAGGGCTATCTCAATGATTTGTCTGAGTACACACTGTTTCTGGAAGTATAATTACCGTGTCTGTCTGGCAGCATGCAGCTCCGCAACAAGAGCGCTATCGTCTCTCAAACAGCGCACCTGTCCAGGTATGGTAAGGCACTGGTCACGTCAAACAGCACAAATGACAACCTCGACGGGACTTGGCACTCAATCACCCAAGCTTCCAGAATGGAACCCTCAATACTGCTCTGGCAAGCAGTAGCCAGGACGATAGTCCCAGCACAAGTGACCTCTTCTCGCCTCTCAGAGCTCGTCTCTCCTTCTCCTCGGCGAGTATCATGAAAAACACAAAATTTGTCATATTTCCAACCACGTGAGGAAATAAACACATCGGATTGGCTCCGCAAAAGTATCCCCTCTCACCGGCTAATACATTGGCTCTCATTTGCTAAGAGTCTTCGGGTTTTGTCGGGATTGTTCGGGAGGCTATGCAGAAATCAATTTTCTCACGACACCAAGCGAACGCCCATTGAAGGATTCCATCCGCAAAATTCCCAGCCTCCAGACTTTCTCACAGGTATCAGTGTCAGAGATAATCCCCTTATTGTCTCGAACCACGGGACACTTCCGGCTGAGTCAGACTGTCGCCCACGCTAACACGACCCTTTGCTCGGCGCGGATTTCTGTCTCCAACTCAAGAAAAGAATATCTATTTAATTCCGATGTTTCTCATATCAAACAATAATTAATTTCAATTGGACGAGATGACCCATCTAGTCATCTTGTTACAAGCCGCATAATTAAATTCTATTCATTCGCATAGCCATAAAAAAAAGTGTATCTTCTTGTTCCCAGATTTACGTATTCGTTCAAATAACCTTCTATTTGTTACGCAAACAAAATTTTCTAAGAAGCATTAGCGTATGATCGATACTAAGCAGAATTCGAGAAGTGCCGAATGAATCGTACCAGGAACTCCTTTTTCGTTGGAAACGCTGCATTATGTACCGTACGTGCAACGAATCCAAAAGAAATTACACACAAGAGAACACGACTGAGTGAGTAGTTTCTTGGAGAGTGGTCTTCAGAAGCCATGCTCTGAGTAACCTGTGAATATTTTAAGTCTGTGAAATAACTGAGGGAAACGTTTAGCGCGCGCTGGGCTATGTTAGCAACGTCGTGAGGTAGGAAACAATACGCGTACAGGTATTGCGACATGGCTGCAAGTAGAATCCTGCTCGCCTATTACCCACTTCACCGCTTAATTTTGTTTTGTGTTCCGAGTCCATTGTGCACGAAGCTGCGTGCCCAGCACAATGGATGTGTAATACCTACTTCAGCAGGCGTACGAACTGTACAGAGAAATGCTGTACCTGCTTCTTCGGATCGTCATGAGATATCGTGCAGAGAATGTGAATATTCCCAGTGTGATCGAGTGCATGGAACTGATATCGGGGAAAGATATGTCTAGTATATTCAGGAGTCTACACTAAAAACATCTGTTTACCTACTGAAAGTGTGTGAAAAGACAGTAATCAGCAGGTTGTCTATAATTCGTCATTCGAATATCTCTCGTTTCATTTTTAACCTCTGTTATTAACATAGTTATTTTTGTCTCTTTAAAACACGAATGTTACTACAATGGCGTAAGATACATGCATCCTACAGAGCCGGCTTAAGGCTACCGCAAGAACCGCAGTCGCGGGGGCCCCAAGCTTGAGGGGGCCCCGCCACGACCCCATTCAAAATTTGTCCTTACTTAACGAACAATTTTCCTGCTAAAATAAATAATCTACAAGTTTAGAATGTTAACAAGCTGCGTTCACAATAGACGTTTCCGAGGCGTGGAGTTCCACGAGAAGTCCTTCATCAGATTCAGTTTTGAGAAAATCGTATCTAATGTAATTACAATAGACCTATATATTTAAAGGCGTGTACTGCTCTCAATCTGTTTCAGCAATTTGTGTAATTTTGTTCGAATAAACTCATTCATCTTTTGACGTTTCATGCAAAAAGTTATTGAATTAAAATGTGTATGCCTGCTCACGTGTCTCCAGCCCCAAAAACTTAAATGTATCAGCAAAGAAATGCAAGAAAAGAAATGTCGTATACAAAAAGTGTTTTATAAATATAATAGCTATAAAACTGAATACAAAAACATTTTCATTTGACACAATGCGCAGCAGGGCTTAGCCAGAAATGAAATTGACAGTAGTTGGGAGATCCATATGAGATGCATTGATAAAACACCAAAGACTCGGCGAAGTTTTCCCTTTTATCTAATACTCAATAAACAGCTGGCCCGTTTGTACATATATATATATATATATATATGTGTGTGTGTGTGTGTGTACATAAAGTCAAGAAAATTATCAAAAGTGTAGGCAAAAGTATATCTAGAAAAGAAGTAGGGGGTTCCGAAATCAAACTTTGCAGGGGGCCCCGAAATTACTTAAGCCGACCCTATATATTCAAGCACTAGATTTGCTAAGGCTTCCTTTTCTAATGAACATTAATTCAACATTTACTGTTGTTTCAAATAGTTGCTTTTCATTCTTCGATCAATATTTGATCTTGTTTTGATTTGAACAATGCTGCTTTGTAAATAATCTACCAGGCTTTATATATTTATATATACATATTGTTCGTACAAACTTATCTTATCTCCTCTTCATTTTTTTTCTCTCCTGGCTTACTTCGTCTAGTGCAATTAACAAAATTTGTTTTGGAATTCAGTCATTTTCGATCTTCTTCTGGTGAAATGAATTCGGACAATGCGATTGAAAAGTCGCATCTCTTCGACATGTTCCCACAATAGGTAGCTCAAGAATGTTTTGTACAGTTAATACACGCGGAAATCTTCAGTTCTTTCAAGTTACGTACATATTTTGACCAATGAGTTACTGCATCTTTGTATATATCTTGTTGCTGTTATTTTTGTTGTTGTTATTTCCCTCCACTAACAAACTAATCAACGCCCCATGTCTTAAAATGTGACCCACCACCCCGTCTCTTCTTCCTCAAACTTCTTTCCTCATCCATCATTTCCAGAACACGTTAATTTCATGCTTTATCTGCCCAATTAATTTTCAGCATCCTTCTATAGCACCACATTTCAATTGCTTCTATTTTCCTTCTTTCTGTTATTCCTAAAATCCACGCTTTGCTACCATAAAGCGCTGTATTCCACACATACAGTAGTGAAAAGTTCGAAGATGATTACTGAAAAATAAACGCAAGGAATTCTGCAATACAATGACTCAAATTACTGTTTCCAAGTTCTGTTTGAGTCGTTCTCGGAAATCCACTCGAATCCTAGCTGAAAGTTATTCCTGGTTTTTCACGCTTTATTCTGTACACCCCTGGTGTACTGTCAGCACACGGTGAATGCCTGCTGATCAAGGACTGACGTCAAAGGCACACATCAATGAAACAGTGCTGACTCTCACAGAATTCCACATTCCGTTCAGGAAATATCGATATTGGACGTCTCGAAGACATCCGACCGTATGGGGGGGGGGAAAAAATCATTTCACAAGGGTCATCGTGTTATTCCTTCCATCTTTTCAGCTAAAATTATTGTAAACTTGGAAACTGATGAAAGTCTGATTTAAACTTGACAGCACTATTCGTGTAGCTATTATTTTTCGTTTATTTGGCTTTTTGATATTTTGCTTTCTGTTTTTTTTTTTTTAATTTTTAATTATTTTGATAATGGATTTACGCCTCGTCGACTTGGGACAACGAATGGAAAGAAATTCAGCCATGGTCTTTTGAAAGGGCTATCCCGGTTTTCGGCTGGAGTGATTTCGGTAAACCATAGAAAACCGAAACCTGAATCACTTGACGGCGATTCGAATTTGCCTCTTCCCTAATGCAAGGCCCGAGCGTTTCCGATTTTTTTAAATTAATTGTAAACTTTACACTATTTTAGTACCGTGTCAGACGATTTCCAATGTCAGTGACCCAACGGTAATTTTTTTTTTTTTTTACTAATGGCTTTACGCTTTGTCGACGTTGATGTATGCGGGTAGAGCTGGGGCTAGGAACGCGAAGGAATTTGGCATGACCCTTTTGGAAGAAGAATCCCGGCATTCGCCTGGAGTGATTTCAAGAAACCATGGAAATCCAAATTTGGATGCCCAGACGGAGATTCGAACCACCGTCCTCCCAAATGCGAGGCCAGAGCGTTAACCATTCACTCACCACGCTTGGTTTAAGTTTTGTTAATGGTCCACATTGCGGAGAAATAAAAGTAACACATTAACAGGAATACAAAACAAAACTATTTATATAGCTATACGACAGTATTGCCTGAGAGACTTGTATAGGAAGTTAGCCCATTTGACAAAGTTTTAACTCGTGGCGCATTTGACCTCTGTCAAACCCGCGTTATTTAATCGGGTGATCCCATAGCATAAAGACAGCCATTACTTAGGCATCGAGTTGCGTTCTAGCGCCGGGCTTGGCATTCGGGAGGACGCGGATTCTAACCCTCGTCGGGCCATCCAGATTTATGTTTTCCGTGGTTCCCCCAAATCACTGCAGGCGAAGCAGCTATGGTAAATTCAAAAGGACATGGGTGATTTCCTTCCTATTCCTTGATTCCCACCTACCCAATACTCCCTCAGCTCTAATGACCTCGACGTCGACAAACCGTAAAGCTGGAAGACAAAAAAAGGGTTTAGCGAAAAAAGTTACCAGTACAACTGCGGCCTAGAAAGGTCAACCAACAGAGCACTTCGTCGAGAATAATGCAATACTGGATATAAATAAGCACAATCCGCCTCAGCTCAAATCCAGACGTGTTATTTTATCTTATTTATTTTTTGATGGCTTTATGCGTTATCCACGTCGAGGTCATTAGAGGCTGGGAATGACTGGGAACGGGAATGAATTCAGCACTAGCGTTTTGAGGACACAAGGCTGCATCCGCCTGGAGTGATTTGGGAAACCCTTGGAAAACAGAAGATTCGAACCCGCATCCTCCCGAATGCGAGGTCATTACGCAACTGAAAGAGGCGAGATGCAAACAGAAAAACACAGCAATGGGCTATTAACACTAAATTCTCACTGCTCACAGGCAAATTTCGACAGACACTTCCCGCAGCTATAATATTTCACGCTTAATGACTCCAGAGCTGTCAACGGAAGAATATCCGCAGAAGAGGGGAGCAAGGAAAAATTTTCCATAACCTTAAATAACATATTTTGATCAGAGGGGAATATACGGAGACATGGCAGCCAAAAACGCACAGAATTTATCAAAAGGCGATTCTCAAAGGCAGATCAGCCGGGAAATATTGTCCGGAGCTACAACTGTTGACCTTTGTAAGCCCTCTATTTATTGCACTGCAGATTGCGATTTAGTAGTGAGCTTTCACGATTTACGATGCGATTTAATTGAGTTACGTGAGAAAGATTTTTGCGTAGAATTCGAAGTCTCTTCATCTCCATCTTACATGTTCAGACACACTATAAATTTTCTACATAAAAAACAGATTTCTTGTGCTCCTTTGCCATATGTCTATTTTTAACCATTTTTTTTCCTTGGAAATCGTGCAGTTGTAAAAATGCCAAGGGCAGTATGCGCCATCGCAACCTGTTGTCCCTTTCTCTTTGCAAGCATCACTTTTATTTATTCGTCTACGCACCGATACCAACATGGATACTTGTTTGTGTTTTGGATGCACCATATAAAATGGAAAACACCATTTGGTTTCCTTGGATCTGAAAAATTTGTTGACACTCACACATATCTCGCTATAACTGCGGGAATTACCAGAATCTTTTTGTCGTTGATTCGTACTATTCCTCAATTCCTGCTTTCTAATACAAGATGTTGTACCTCACATTAACTAACAGTATCTGGTACTCGTCCAATTTCTTCACTGTCTGCTCAGTTCTTCATTTTCCAGTAAGATACCGTTTATCTACTCAGTCGTTAACAACGGTTGAATGCTTTAGCCATTGTACAATGCTAACCACGATCAGATCTCAGTTGAATCGTATAAGTGTGTTGGAATCAAGCATCATAGGTTACGGTTGGAGATCACATTACAGAAGAAAACAATATATTATAAGGTGTTAAGATAGATTTCTACTATCTTCCGCACTCTTCAACTTGCGTTCCGAAGCTATTATAGAGAATGCTTTAAAGAAGTTGACGAAAGAATCAAGAGAAATGGTAAATTAATTAATAACGTCCGCTATGCATATGACACTATGATCTTCGGGGACAACTTGAATGATCTCCAGTTTCTTCTAAAAAAAATTAATAGTGAACAAAGAACATGGACTCAAAATCAATTTTCAAAAAACAAAAGTGACTGTTGAGATTAAGAAGAAAATAAACTACGTGTTAATTTTGTTTATTTGTGGCTTTACGCCTCGTCGACGGCGAGGTCATTAGAGGAGGGATGGAACTGGGGACAAGGAACGGGAAGGAATTCAGCCATGACCTTTTTGTATGAAGCATGTGGGAAACCATGTAAAACCCAAATATGTATGCCAGTACGGGGGTTCGAACCGGCTTCTCGAATATGAGGCCAGAACGTTAACCACTCACCCCCACGATCGGTATGGACTACTCAAAAAAGTGACCACACTAAAATATCAAGGATTTTGGTTGAATAAGAAAGAAGATCAGTATGAAAGCAATGCTCCAAATACATACTGGGTGCAGTTATGAGCTACTGTTCAGCATTCTCTGGCGAGTCGTGAAATGTTATACGGTGTCGGTACTACTGTAAGGCGTCGAAGCCTAGTACTTCAATCATCTTCCATTAAACCTTGGCACCGAGCGTGGTGGGTGAGTGGTTAACGCTCTGGCCTCGCATTCGGGAGGACGGCAGTTCGAATCCCCGTCCGGGCATCCAGATTTGGGTTTTCCATGGTTTCCCAAATCACTCCAGGCGAATGCCGGGATGCTTCCTTCAAAATTCCATGGCCAGTTTCTTGCTCCCAGTCCCATCTCGCCTCTAATGACCTCGACATCGACGAGGCGTAAAGCCATAAGTTAAAAAAAAATTAAACCTTGTCCATTCTGAACAGGTGCCCCTAGCCCCGCACCTCACTTCACAACCCCTCTACGAGCTGTACGCCGGCGCCGTGTGCAGGTAGACTAGTGGTAAATTCCCCTTCGTATGTAGGGGTAAAGGCAGCGGAGTGGGGGTAGAGCAGACTGACCTTGAGCCGCCTCTCTTTACTGAACGCGTTGGAAGCTTTCGAATGTCGTTATACGGGAGTGATTTCGGGAAACCAGCGTAAACTGAAATCTGGATGAGCAGACGGGGATTCGAACAGACGTCTCCCGGAATGAGAGGCCAGAGCGTTACCACTCAGCCAACACGCTCGGCTCATTTTTCGAACTGATAAGTACAGACTTATGGAGGTTATAATTTAATATGGAAGCAAAACAGGGACCTGTCCTAAGAAAATGAGGGTTTCTTGGTTGCAGAACCAGCGGTAGAGGTAAGAAATCTATGAAATAGTCGTATAACAGGAGGAACTATTCCAGATATTCTCCAACCTTTTCTAAGGAGACGGTTTCATAAGAAAACTAATAAGTAAAAAATATAATATTAAGGTACCCAAGACGGCTGGGGCCTCCTCCAATGAACTTCCGAATACGCCGTCTCTTTCATTGCACTCTTCTTGGGTTATGTACATCTCTGGAACAGTTTCCCAGGTTGTTGGAAACGTTACATGAAGTCTGTTTGAAAAATGAATATAGTCAGGCCATTGCGTTCTGCTATGATTCATATAACATCACTTTTTAGATACTAACGAAGGAAATGTACTTTATTTGTGAAAAAGACAAAAAAAAAGTCTGAACCAGAGCAGAGGTTTCTGCAAAAAAAAAAAAAAAAAACGACATGTGTTTACTACACTCTGTAGCACCCCGGCCGTTTGCCAGTAGTTGACGCATTGTGACCAGAATAATTCGCTCTTTGCTAAACGAAATCTCCTCCATTTCTCCCTCTGGCGACACCTTTGGCGTTCCATTTTTGTTTTTCTCCTTGAAAACAAGGAAGCTATGCACGTTGTACAGAACTGCAACTTGTGTTAAAGACTATTCTTTACGTCTTCATTTGTGAGATAGTATGAAAGTTTCCAGTCTCGACAGAAAATTGTTAATGCATAGTAACGACAAATATACTTATAGTACGTAATGAGAAACTTACATTTACCTGCAAAATTTGAGTATCGCTGTAATTTTTTTTTTTTAATTTGGTGATAGCTCTTACAGACCGACGTTAAAAACCTCTAGGAGCTCCGTCAAAAATGACATAGTTAAAAAATCGTAAGAATGTCGTCTGCCATAACTAGAAGAATAGAATTACTGAATAACTGGAAAGTGGGTATAAAAATATAGCATCATCTGTGTAAAATATATACAGGGTGATTCAAAACAGAACCGACAACGTTTGATATGTAGTGTGCGACGGCAAACTCATCATGCTTCAATACGGTACACAAGTCCGGAAAAGCATAATTTGTACGCTGTGGGGTGCAAAACTTACTCCCGATCCGTGTTGGTTTCCTAATAGTTATGCAACCAAATAGCTATCGCCGTAAGGCGGATAGATGAACTGCGCCTAATAGCATTCCTGGTTCGCATCATATTTTGTCTTCCGTATTGATGGGCTGCTAGGACGATTGTTTTTTTTTTTTTTTTTTTTTTTTTTCGAGTGGCTTGCGTTGCATAGAGACTCCGTGGAGTTCAGCCGCCTAGTTGCAGAGTTCTGATTCCTCTATTTTTCCGTGTGCACTATCCTAATGGAAGAGCTAAAGTGTCATCTGTTTGCGAAACTTAAAATCTGTGTTCTGTATGATAACCGTATATTTTTATTTGTGGATTGTGTAGTCTTTGAGGCGGAGATTCTGTATGTTCCAGCATTTGCCTAGGTGTTTGCGAGATAATCAGGACGCGTATTTAAACGCTGTACCTCTCCGGTGCAGTGTCGTGGCGTTTTAACACGCACGGCCACTTTGGTGAGCGATTGAACATGTAATGTGACTGCCAGGCGACGAAACTCCATCACACCTTGACGCAACTGTCCGATACCACACATCCATGTCAATGCACTGATAAGAGGGGTCCAGTTCGTTGACCACCACGATCCTGTGCAATACTTTCCTTGAGGTAGTATCAAGAGTATAGTATAGTATAGTGCGCGATACTATTTTACCAACAGGGGAGGATCAGTAAAGTGACTGAAATACTGCGGACACAATCGCACTTATCTGACCATGTGCGTGAATCTTCTCATAGTCGAAGCAGGCGCTGTATAGAAGTAGGAGACCCATTTCTAATTTATTGCTTGACGTGATGCTCTTGTTATATTTCTTAACGCAATATGCAACGCACATCCTTACTATGTTCGAACCGTTCACAAACGTAGCGCCCAACAACGCTTAAACTTTCTTTTACTAACATGAATTTTTTTCCTGAAACAACAATACTTTTACATTTAGTACAAAATAATAAGCGTTGTCGATATTGTTTTGAATCATTTTGCATGTAGGAAAGTCATGCTACGAGGAATCTAACTAGCTGCAGACTTATGTCGAAACCAAAATTGAATCGGCGTTTTCTGAAATGGCGTGATCGACATTTTTTCACATTTTGTCTTTTCTGATGTTATTTGTTCCTTGAGTATAGAGCAATCAGTTTCTTTTGAAAGGGCATATTGGGACATGTGAAGGTAACACATTTCAAATGAAAGTACCATTTAGAGCTGAACAAAAATTTCTAATAAGGCTTCTGGATTTTTTTTTTTTTTTCATTCAAAAAACACTGATTCAATTAGTGAAACGGGTATTTGACTCAAGCTGCCTAGTACTGGATTCCACGTTTATCTTACGTCAAGCAATGTAGAATGGTAATACTGGGAGGCGGTTGTTCGGCAGAAGAATTGCGGAGCTAACGTGAACATTGAAATTGTCGCATTGTGATTCTCTGATCAAACGAATGAATGATGGAATTACTTGGCAAAATTCCAAGCGTAGTTAGTAAGTCCTAGTGTATAACAAGGAGCCTTCACTCTTTTCCAGCGGGATCTCTCCTCATTAGACTTTTGGAGCGAAGAACCCGTACGATTTGGTTCTGTTTTCACCTCAAACACTAAAACGTTAATCAAAAGTCCCACGAGCTCTTTGATAACTCTGATCAGCTCGAGTTTATCTGTACATACATATTTATATTCGATTCATTAGACATATCACTTACAAAAAATAAGTTTTAATTGTTTAAACTTATTGTAATTGTTTATAAACTGTTTCTCATTATGCTTTGGCAATAAAACTTAGTGTACTGAATCACTGTACCGGTATGAATTTCCACAGAGATTCCTGTCATTCATTCGTATTTGAGTTGTAGTCATTGGTAAGTTTCCTTTATTGGTAGAAACTCCAATTCCATGTATTGAATAAGAGCTTTACGCTTAGTTGACATTACAGACGAGAACGAAGAAAAATGTTTATGGTTCTTGCGGAAGAACAGTCCCGGCATTTTGGGGAACAATTAGAAATTAATGTCTGTTTAGCTGGACTAGAAATCGAACCGGCGGACTTCCTCTTTGTTCTTTTTTTCATATGGCTTTACGCCTCGTCTACGTTATTAGAGGCGGGAAAGGACGAGGGTCGAGGAACGGAAAGAAATGCGGCTATGGCCTTTTAAAGAAAGCAACCCGACATTCGCCTGGACTGAATTCGGGAAACCATGGAAAACCAAAATCTGGATAGCCGAACGGAGATTCGAACCAGCTTGGTGGGGGCTTGTGCAAACGTTACAAGGCTCGGTTGATAAAGATCCAAGCATGTTACGTAGCCCATTATAAGATTGTTGGTGATATAATTAATAAGATAAATAATCAGTCCACCATAAAGTTCAGTTTAACATTTGTTTTAATTCACCAAGGAAACACGACATCAACGATATTGTTTATACGCATAAATACAATCCAGAGGTTGCGTACAACACTTCTTCCATAGATAATACAGTTCCCATCCGTCGCAAACTGAGTTGGTGAAAAACTTTGCCGAAAAACTAACTAACTGTTTCTCTGGCTCGGATGTTTGCTTTATATAAATTCTACTGAAATTTCTAGAACACTTCTAAAGCTTCCGACAGATATGTCTCGATCATTAACAATTACTTAAACAATTGAAACATATTAAAAACTATCAGAATTAATTCATAATCATATTAAATTATTACAAAATGGTCAGAAATGGAAATTAAAGGTACTTAAACACAAAATTATTCACAGAAATCATTTTAAACTGTAGCAAATTGTCCTTTAGACATCGTAACTTGCATTAACACTTGGAATTACGAACATTTAAACAATTCTCTTGCACAATTCTGTTCTTAAACTTATTAAAAGGCCTTTAAATAATTTCTTTTCGTAAAATAAAGTCTATATACATTGATTTACAGGAAATTGCAAAACAAACATACCAGATCATATTCAACCAAAATCTAGCATACTATAAGTACTTCATAAAATCCAATTAAATTTAATTTTTGGTTTGAGGGCTGTTACACCATGGTTTTCGCTATAATTGTGACAGGGAACGGTTTGTAGAAGCGTAAGAGAAGCACAGTAGCACTGTGTTAAGTGTACTAGCTCAGACTGACAGCTCTTGGCTCAACTCTTTCTGTTTGGAGAGTTGCCACCCGGCCGGCTATTATTCACACGGCAAACCAAAAGGAACTGCACACGGTGTGATTCACTCTGCATATAACGGGTCAGCAATAGCCAGATATACCATGTGTCTCGTCCGATTATAATGCCGAACAGTAAACCCACAAACACAAAATTAAGGCACAATGTAACCATCACATTGTTCTCCCTATATCTACATCCACATTGGTACTCCACAAACCGCAGTTAACAGAAGAGACAGAAGATGCTTTCCACCGAAACTAATCTCTTGTCTATACATATACGTACATCCCTGGTGGCACGAGGGAAGGAACAATTCATATAGACATCATTACGAAACTTCAATAAATTTATACAGTAACTACGACTTCTCTCTAAGGGAGCATCTCACCCCAATCTCCATATCAATCGTGTGACACTTTTGGAAAGACAGTGTAAGAGGCCAAATATCGGGCGGCTCTTCTCTGCACATTCCAAATACAATTAATCAATCCCTTCCAATACGGATGCCTTATAGTACAATATTCCAGATCAGAATATATGCTGTTTCCTTGGAAGATACGTTTCAATTTTTCGAAATTCGCCATATGATTTGCAGTCTAGAATTAGCTATTTGTAAAACTGATTAATGTAATTGCGATGGAGAATATGCTCTCCTTGCAATTTCCTTAGTCCCTTTTTTAACCGTTTCTTGTTATTATATTTTTGCTGTCTTAAATCCCCACCCATCTACCTTTGCCCATTTCGAATTTTAATTTTAAATTCTTTTACCATTTGTGATAAATTATTCAGCATATCCCACCCCCACCCCCCCTCCCCCCCCCAAAAACTCTATTATGAATAAAATTAAGTGACAAATTTTAGTAATGGTCACCTTTTCCTTCCATGCACTTCTCTTAATTCTCATTACCAACATACGCCTTGTACACTCCCAGTACTCTCTTCACCCTTGTGACAATAACTTTTACTATTAATATTACTATTATTATTATTATTATTTTGTTTTAATTAATTATAAATATTATAGATAATTGTATTAACTTTTGTAGATTTGTCTTGTATTTCTCGGATTTCCAGAGTTTGTATAACCTTGGGGTAGCGTAGTAATTTGATCTTTAAGTAGCATGGTAATAATCTTTGGCGCCGGCCAGCACAGCTGGGCAGGCAGAGATAATATAAGCAGCGCTGCTAGTAGAGCCAATGGAGGAAAGAAATATATGGAGAGGAAATAGCGCTTATTCTGTGACGCCGCCTCTAAACTCTCGGCTGATACTGCGCATGCGCGGTGGTGGCGACTTTTCCGCGAAGCAAGAGCGCAAAACGTGAAGACGACATATTGACGAAGCGATTAAACCAAATTTCAACAGGTTAGTACATATTTAGCGTGGGTTCCGAAAATGGTGCAGTCCCCGATGAAAACTTTAATGTTGTAGCAGCAATGTTAGCGGAGGTTTTGTTCAGACTGAAATTCAGTCTGGGTCAGAATGACAATTGGCGTTTGATGTTACAGAGGGCATCAGTAATTTATTTTTAGTAATTTGTTTTCATGAGCGTCGTATTACATGCGGATGAAAGTAGTTCCACATTTATCGCGATCTGTGCGTCCTGGACCAGCATTAAAATTAATACTACGCGGCATAACTTTTAAGATTTATTTCGCTTTACTTTCACTGACATAATGTTACTGCCAACGATATTCACTATCGGACAATATCAGATTTGGTTATTCTTTGGTTCCGGGTTCTCTCCGACGTTATTCCGAACAGCATTGTCAGTGCGTTCATGCACGTGCAATAACGGATTCTTTTCTTAGCTGACGTATTTATTTGCTAGTGACCTTTAAAATACTGACTCCATTCTCATGCAAAAAGAAAGTTTATTTTCGTTGTTGCGTGAGATGGGTGTTAAACAGAGTCCTCAGTGGTTTCTCCTGAAACAGGTTCTCCGAGACCAACACATCGATAAGAAAAAAGTCAGATCTTTTGTCCAGCAGAAGATATATCTTACAAGAGCCCTGCCTCACAATAAAAAAAGGTGACGGTGATAAAAACTAACCTACACGGAGGTATAAATTCTCACGACGTCTATGTAGCCCTAGAGTTGTAGACATGATTTGTGAAATCGGATACGTTAGGCAGGACTGTGTAAAATGCGGATTTGTTTTTTCAATACAATATGTGTTAACAGTTTCCGTGTATTGGGAAAGCAGTTTCCATGAATAAAACTTTTTATTGTTTTGTTTTTGGCTTAACAGACTGTGCGTGGTGGGTGAGCGGCAAAGCTCTGGTCTCGCATTCGGGAGGACGCTGGTTCGAATCCCCGTCCGGGCATACAGATATCGGTTTTCCATTATTTCCCCAAATCACTCCAGTCAAATTCCGCGATGGTTCCATCACAAAGGCCATGGCTGTGTTCCTTCCCTTTCCTTGCCCCCCGTCCTTTCCCAACTCTAATTACCTCGACGTCGACGAGGCTTAAAGCCATAAACAAAAGAAATAATAATACGTAATACGCATAAGGTCGGAAAAAGAGTCAACGAAAGGGAAGTAATGCAGTCATGGCCTTTTGAAGAAACCATCTCGGAATTTGCTTGTAGTGATTTCGATAACTATGGAAAACTGAAATGGACGGACAGGGATTCGAACCCACGTCCTCCCGAATGCCAGTCCCGAGTACCACGCTCGGTAAGAATAAAACGAAAGCAGTTTCATTTTAATGGGATGTTGGAGACAGAATGCCACTATAAACATTAACACTGGAAGATTGACTCAGTGTTTAATTCCCAGTGTGCCCAAAGGAATTTTGATATTCCACAGTTTATTCACATAATTTAAATTACACTATGGGCTGCTTCAATTTATTCCCATTACTAATGTATTTACCAAAGTTCTGAATAATTTACAACATTCAACGAAAAATTGTATATCAAACAAAATTAAAGGTGACTGTACAAAGTTACATTTACATATAAAATACAGTTAAGTCGTGGTGTAAATATTAAAAAAATATTCTAATAATTGAGATAGCAAGTAAAAATAATTTAAAAATCGCTCACGTTTTTATTTTTAATAGCCTTCACCTCAAGTCTGATGTAACCTCAAGTCTAATGTCCAATGTAAATACCTAAATAGCGTGACAACAGTGATTGAAAAATGGTAACTACGTGAAGGTGTAACAGTCCTCAACCTAAAGTTAAATGTAATATTATTTTATAAAGCATTTGTAGTAAGCCAGAGTTTGGTTGAATATGATCTTGTAGGTTTGTTTTACAATTTCCTGTAAATCAATGTATATAGACTTTATTTTACGAAAAGAAATTATTTAGATACCATTTAATGTGATTAAGGACAGAATTATGCAAGAGAATTGCTTAAATGTTCGTAATTCCAAGTATTAATGCAAGTTACGATGTCTAAAGGACAATTTGCTACAGTTTAAAATGATTTATGTGAATAATTTTGTGTTTAAGTATCTTTAATTTCCATTTCTGACCATTTTGCATTGATTATGAATTAATTCCGATTGTTTTTAATATGTTTCAATTGTTTAAGTATTGTTAATATTCGAGAAATATCTCTCGGAAGCTTTTGATGTGTTCTAGAAATTTCGATGGAGTTTATATAAAGCTAACATCCGAGGCAGAGAAACAGTTTGCACCGACTCAATTTACGACGCTCAAGTACTGTATTGTCTGTGGAAGAAGTGTTGTATACAATCCCTGGAATGTATCTATTAATGTAAACCATATCTTTGAAAATAAAAGCAAGATTAAAGTGAATAGTACCGTGGACTAGTTATTTATCACATTAATTAAACCACGAACAATCTACTAAAGGACTTCATTATTCATAACGTACAGTTTTATTACACTTTTTTTCAACCGTAAAGTTTCAACATTTGACCTTATCTACAAGTGGTGATCAGAAATTAGGGTTAGAAAGCCTGCAGTGAACTTTTTATTGCATATTACCTATATAGCCAACTGATAGTGCATATAATAGGTTATTTTTATAGATATTCTTCATATCGGTTTAGGCACTTATCGCTTCGCGGAATGAGTTTGAATATTCCCGTAAAAGTCCTGTTGTTGCGTGTTCAGCCACGAAGTGTTTCACCTCCTCGTCTGAAGCGAATGTCGGTGTCCTAGGCGCTCCTTCAAGTGAAGAGGTCCGGGCTGAAGGGAGGATGGTCGACGATCCTCGTCCGTGATGTTCGTCTACCGATTTCAAACTTTCGACACCGTTCTGCGAGAAGCTGACGACACATTACAGTCTCTTTGTAAACCTCTAACCGCTGCCGTTTCTGGCGCGCTTGCATGTTTCGCCCACATAAGCCGAATAACTCGGTGGATTTCTTCGCGAGATTAGTTTTCCAAACGAGTCGCCATTGTGTTTAACCTACAACAGGCCCTGTAGGTAGCGGGTGGCTGAAACTTTGCTCAGTTGCCAACCACCTGTCTTAAGCCGCGTTCCAACGACGTCTTGTAACGGAGGCCACCCCGGACGGATACTCAACAACGTGCCGTGGGAATGGGGCCGCCTCTGCTGGCGGAGATGGTACGCAGCTACCCACTCTGTGTCGGTAAACATCACAGGCGTGCGTAGTGGAGCGCTGTTGCCATCGGTTTGCAGGAGCCTTTCTGTTGCTGTAAAGTGCTCCGTGCCAAACGACACCAGGCAACGTGGTGGGGAGGTGGCGGAGAGGTAAGCTAGGGCTAACCTGTGGCGCGCGCTCATCCCTTCACTTCGGCTAATGAGGTGCGGCCTCCGTTACAAGACGTCGTGGTAACACGGCTTAAGAATCACTGCACACTACTTATTTCTCGGTAACGGACGACGCTCCAGGAATATCGGCCTTGAGACCTTAGTTTTTGATCACCCCTCGTTAATTTACGTATTTTATTTCAAATGAAAAGCTACGAAACGAAAAATTAATTGAAGGTAAGAGATAAAATAAGTCTTATAATTTCATCGGGTCGCGTCGGCTCACATCGGGCGTCATCGGCACAGTGTAGACGAGCTCTAACCAATGACCACGCCAGTTTATTTGCCACAGTTAAAAAAAGTCACAGATCACACAACAGAATGTAAACATTTATTTCCGTCATTTAATTGTAACCGTATGTAATTTACAAGAGAAAACAGTGCAAAATGTCTTCTGGAATCGATAGGGAAAAAAGCTACGTGCTAAGCGGGAAAGGGGGAGGGAGACAAAAGCCGTCGAAGGGGGGGAGCGAAGGTTCACAAGAGGCCACAATGGAGCTACGTGGTTTATGGATGCTCCCTAAGTTTAAAAATATGATGTGTGCTTCAACTGAATCACCCGTACCATTCAGTGAGAAAAAGTGGTCTCGACATTCATCGAGTCTAGTAGCTTCTGATTAAGTCACTCTTTAGGTTTAATTCCAAAGTTATTCGTTCCACCACATCACCACTGTATCCACAACATTTGGTATGTCTTCCTGACAGCTTTGGCTTTAAAAGCTGTATAGTGGCATTAAGGAACTTCTCATTATTAATTCGAGCAAGTCTGGAGAGGCGATTTGTACAGGACGCAACAGTAAAATCAAGTAGTTATGGCTCGCAGCTGTCTGTTGAAGTGCAGCTTGTTATTCCAACGGCTTCTGGAATTACGAGAGACAACGGCCCAGCGAATAACACGGCGCATAAAGAGCAATGAGTTGATGACCTTCTGTCAGCGTAAGGGCTGCCTCGAACTTGGCTTCTCCGACCTCCGGCCTTCCCTAGTCTTCAACACCAGTAAATGGATGTCGGCAGAAGCGATCGGTGCAAGATCAAACCCAATATCTTTGATGTGTCTTAGGCCATTTGACTTTATCATTGACAGGAACGATAGGGTGGCTCCAGATATAACTTTTGTTACCAACCACTCCCGGAGAGTATTTTAGTAGGTGGGCGTTGAAGAGATCATAAGGGGATGTTTCTGGTCAAAGGGAAATTTATGGGGCACTGAGGACCAAACCCCCCCCCCCCCCCACACTGCTTTCCAGTACTATATCCGGCTGAAAGGGCTGCATTAAAGAAGTTGTTAATTGCATTCCCACTATCAAACGATGATTTAGCGTAGTCAGCAATTTATTATCTAAGAAAAAAGTGATTGTCAACGGAGCAATGCGATTTAAGATTGCAGATGGCAAATAAGGCCCCAAATATCGAAAAATTAGTGCTTTGCACTTAGCTCTGCCCTATAATTAATATTTTTTAATAACATGAATTTTTAATCAAACTGGGAACAATACCCCAGTATAGACAACATACTTTAATAAAGTAATTTTAGAAATGTGTCTTTGTTTTCCTGTATAAGATACTGTACAGTTCATCTAAGACGGATGCCATCGAATTATTGTTTCAAAAGTGGGTTAATAGCCAAAAAAGTTGGAGCATTATCGGTTACTTTACTTATTGCAAGAATGGGAGGTGGTGAGGGTTTAAAAAAAATAGATAGATAGAGGGCGCTGAGTCATTTTTTTTGGAAAAGGTGGAAGGCCAAAAGAGGTTGGTAACCTAAGTTTCAGCGCAGCGTCTCTCAACCTTTTTTAACCCAAGAACCAGTAAAAAGTCTAAATTATTCTGGGGACCACTCACTAACTTCAGTGGTCCTAATTTTTTACCTTTGTGTATATTATTACATGGTTCATATTGTATTCCATCATTATAAAATAATAATACTACAACCATCCGGCTACTTCACTGCGCCCGCGGCGCGGAATTGAGGCCTTCAGAATCACCCACCATTAACCAGAGGTGGTGAGGCAAGGCGCGTTTTGCCACCCGTTAAGGGTGCCCATGGGGAGCAGCGCGGATGCGGCGACCAACCACGATCCAGGCCTAAGACCCTTCCAAAACCTGGCCGTATAGCATAAGCCTCTCTGTGTTACCTACGCGCAACACCCGGCCCCACTCATACCCAGCAGGGTCAAGGTGGAAGCCGCAGCGACCGAGCGACGCGCAGAAGTGCCCCGTCGCACGTTCCACCACGCAAGGCGTCACTGAATAAGATCAATTTGGTTTGTCTCTTTACAGTGTCAAGCCGAAACAAACGCCAGTTTGCTGTAGACGTTTGATGTCTCCTGTCACGATCGTCATCTGACATAAATTGCAGTCAGACACTGAAACTGAATCATTTATCCAATTAATAATAGTCTTAAGATCGAAGATTATGATCGTCAGGTGGTTTTAACTTCCACCAAAGTATTTTTGCTAGTTGAAATTTGCTTAATGAGTTGAGGCTCTTTCAAAAATAATTAATTAGCAGGTTAATTTCACTTTACTTTTATTACAATAGTCGAAAGCGTGCATACAGCTGAATTCTTTACCAAAGATAACCAAGACATAGATAAAAATTATTTTGACGGAGAGTAATTAAAAAAAGCATTATTGCATTATATTCTGGAGAGGTTGAAAGAAAGATCGCTTGCTCAGTACACAGAAAGTTGTTAACATCGAATATTCTGGACCTGAAAACAGGTATCCGCCATTTGTAGCTTTGCTCCGACTGTTTGAAAAGTTTAAGAATAGCTGGAGGCACGAACAAACTATTAATCATTGTCATTTTACTTCATAATATCTAAAAGTTATTAATTTTCAATGATAATTTTATAGAGATAATTAAAAACTTTTGAACATGATATATTGCCACAATGACTGAAAAAAGTCAGAAACATGTCAAATTTTTGTAGGACTTGCTGAAGATTCATACGACCTGACACCAGGTAAATGGACGGAAAAGTTAAGAGCTTACTACTCCTTTTAGTTAATTAAATGACTCCCGGGAGCGAAAAAAAAGTGTGGACTTCCAATTGGTTTGCTATTTCATGTTTGTTTGTACTTACTGCTGCTTCATGTTTACAGCACTGAAGTAAAATGCACCATTTCAAGCTGACGGAGTAGCCAGCATAGAGTCATGGAAGTGTTCTTACCTGAAACAAAAGAAAAGGTTGGTTACTCTAGAAACTTGAAAAAATATGTTTAGTATTTCAAAACACAAGAATTCATTGTAACGTAATGTGTTTTTTTTTTTTTCTAATAGCTGCACTTTCACCAAAAATCTATGCAAATTTTAATTCCCATTACGAGCTGAATCATCATTATACGAGTACTAATTACAATTGCAGTGTGGTAGCTTATTTTATAATCTTACAGCAAACTGTATGGAATGTCGCGTTCTTATATTAATATCGTCAAATCTTTATCACTGTCTATTCGCTGCATTGGTTTGGCGCTGGGACCTGGGTGTGTGGATATTGAACGAAGAATTAAGAGTAGTAATTGGAAAAGACGACCACAATCGTAAACTGGAATTCGAGTTTAGATGTAATAGAGTTGGAAAGTTTTCATTATCAGGCAGGAGAGTCAGAAATAAGACTTACACCGTCACTGCATAAAACATTTAATTGGTTTCGTCATACATAATTATACCCTTGTATGTGTGCAGATATATCACATATGTGTAAATAAATAGAGAAAATTTTATAAGCTCTCTTTTAACAATAAATTAAAACACAAAATAAGAGAGACTAAAAAAATATACAGACCCCTAAACAGAGAATAAGAATCAAAGAATGATTGGCCCATTCTCTCCCTTTCCACTTTTACACATAAGTAATTGCTTCCGCAAAAGATATAAGCAGACAATCAGAAAATAGAAATAAAAACAGATGAATTTACAATGTTCCAAATCAAAGAAAATTTTGGATAGTATAGCGCAAAGTCCCAAACCCCGCCGTCTTTGTCACGGTTTGATGCATATATATTCGATATCTTTTTTAAAAAAAAAAAAATGCTTTCGGTCTCTGCAACCATTTAGTACCAATGCATATCTTTTTAACTGTTGTATCGGCCGTTGTTCATGTAATAGGGGGACAACACAATACGAACACGACACTTAATTAAAACCATCCATGCCCGACGGCGGACTCGAACCGGTGATCTTTACATTTCGAGACCAGGGTACTAGTCCCTAGACTGCAACAACCAGCATTTCGAAAAGTTAGATTCCTTGTTATACGGAGCGTAATTGGACTCGCCATATAAATTGGAGCATTGTGCACATTCCACCAGTATTAAGAAACAGCTACAAATATGTTGGTTACTCAAGCGAAATGACAGAATTCCGCAGATGAGTTACGTTTCCATCCAGTCGAGCGTACGCCTCCACACACGTCCTGTCAAAAGTCGGTGTTTATTTTTTCCGGGCGCGCTGGTCATTCTGACTCTTAAAAATAGTCGACTGTTAAGCAGAGAAGAATGCTATACACGCTGGAAGCTGCCCCAGACACAACAGGTTGGTCGGAATCACTGCTACAGGACTCGCCACATCAACTACTGTGATACCACAGCGAGGGGACGGAGTGAGCGATAACGCGCGAGTCTGGTGCTGGGGGAAGTGTGTTCGAATACCCTTCTGGTCGTTCTGATTTCGATTCACTAGTTCTACGTCACTAGTCCTTTGACGCCTCTAATGACGTAATGTAAAGAGACCGAGCGTGGTGGGTGAGCGGTTAATTCTCTGTCCTCGCATTCGGGAGGACGGCAGTTCGAATCCCCGTCCGGGCTTCCAGATTTGGGTTTTCCATGGCTTCCCCAAATCACTCTAGGCAAATGCAGGGATGCTTCCTTCAAAAGGCCATGGCCGAATTCCTTCCCATTCCTTGCACCCATCCTTTGCCGTCTCTAAAGACTTCGCTGTTAGAGACACGTTAAGCAGATAAAAAAAAAGTCATGGCCGAAGTCCTTTCCGTTCCTTGTCAACAGTCCAATTCAGCCTCTAATGATCTCGACGTCGACGAGTCGAAAAAAAAGACGTAAAGACATCACGGCAATAAAATAAAACATAACAAAATCGATTTTTTTTTTTTTTGGGGCCTTTGATATTTGTTGGAGCTTACGTTCGAGGTGCTCTTGTGTCCGTGAGTGCAGTTGGATATTTCGAACTGAACTAAGGCTTCTGCTCGGTCGGTCATTCTTAACTTGTTGACTTGCTTTGCATAGAAGAGCTTTAGATCTTTCGCAAAACTGCTCACAAAACGTAACGACAGCTTTATTGAATGTGTTCTGGCCTCGCATCCGGGAGGACGGTGGTTCGAATCCCCGTCCGGGTATCCAGATTTGGGTTTTCCATGGTTTCCCAAATCACTCCAGGCAAATGCCGGGATGCTACCTTCAAAAGACCATGGCTCGAATTCCTTCCCATTCCTTGACCCCCGTCCTTTCCCGTCTATAAAGACCTCGCTGTTAGAAAGACGTTAAGCAATTAAATAATAATAATAATAAAAAAATTATTTAATGTGATCCGTGTTCGTCGTTGAGATAGTCGTCGGATGTCTCGTAGTTCTAGTTACATAATAGTGTCTTTTAAATACAGGGCGTTCGCCGGAAAACGCTACCCTCCCAGTCTGTTGCCGTCGGCAACTTGCTCGGTCAGTCGTGCCAGCAGTTTCCGCCACACGGCACCGTGAATCACCGCACTGTTTAACACCTCCGCTGCCCCAACAGTGCAGTGCAGTGACCCTTACATTGTTAAGAACGGTTTCTTTGCATTGTAGATAGTTTGTGACTTCAGTCTCTTATTAATCAGTGTTGTGAATAAACGTTTCTTTGCGGTTTGGCTGGTTTAGGGCTTCATACTCTTATTAATCTGTACCGTGTTTGAGTGTGAGTAAAATTATGGTACGTTACAGTTTGCAACAAAGAATATTTCTCTACGATACATATGTGAAGAAGAAGTCGTTTAAAAAGTGTCGCAGTAAATTTCGTCGCGAATTTCCTGGCGCTTTACTGCCAGCTAAATCAACAATTCTGCGTCTGGTTAAAAAAGTAAGAGAAACGGGTTCATTTTTTAACAAAAAGAGACTGTCGGTCAACCGTATTCTCACAGAGGAGAAAATTGACGATATCGCTTTTCGACTAGAACAGTCACCCAAAAAATCATTAAGTCAGTTAGGGCAGCGTGTGTCTCGAAATATGTTCAGAAGATGTGAAATGTGCATTACACAAGAGGGTCAACACTTCCAGCATCTTTTATAAGGTAAGCTAATGAATTACGTCACATTTAAATGCTTAGCACACAAGTTTATGAAGTTTATGAAGCGTAATTATTATGAAATAGTCCGCGGCCGACGGTCGAACAATGCCGGAAACTGACCGCTCGCTCGCCGGGAGCAGTTTCTTCCTTGTAGCGCTAACAGTGGGTTGCGTTTCCCGGCGAACGCCCTGTATATATTGATCACTCGTTTTTTTTTTTTTTTTTTTTTTTTTTTTTTTTTTTTTTTTTTGTTGTTGTCATCAGTCTTTTGATTGGTTTGCTTAATCTTCCATCCCTTCCTATCTTGTGCTAACCTCTTCATCTCAACGTACCCCTTGCACCTTACGTCCTTAGTTATCTGCTTCATATATTCTGATCTCTGTCTTCCTCTACAGTTCTTACCTTCGACTGTTCCCTCCACCAGCAAATTAACCAATCCTGCATGTCTCAAAATATGACCTACCATCCTGTCCCTTCTTTCTGTAAGCCTCGCACTGTGAGAGTGGGGACGTATATCGCCGACGATATACAAAGTGCGCAGGGTACACGATGAATCCTGCGGCATTGGTTATTCTTGATCATTAGTTATTCATGGTCTTTGGAGTATATGTTTGATGGTACTGATTGACATCAGTGCATTAATCATTAATTAAAAGTATCCACCTGACATGTTAGAATTGACAGTTAATTATATCGTAACCTCCAAACTACATGCACGATCGAGATACTGTGTTTAAGGGTCAAAAAACCGTCCAAAGAGTTGTAGGACCAACTCACCAGTAATTGGGTAGTTTATATTAAGCTACTTTCTGCTGATGCAGTTAATTGTTATTAAATACTGGTTACATTTGGCAACTTCTGCCAGGAAAGTTACATTTGTCGACCCAATGCCAGGTTACAGCCGTCGCAAGGAGGGCTGGGAACTTGGCTTCGATGGCGGGGGAGATACCTGTTGCAATAGTAGCTTAGTTAGAAAATTTTTGTTGTGGCTGGAGTATTTACTGCAATTGAAAAATATGTGATTTAAATCTGCCTCTTCTTCCTTGTCTGCGCCTCACAGTGGTGATTCCATGACTCCCACTCTATGAAGATGGCTGGGGATAGCGCAGTGTCCTAATTTAATCCGAATTATTCATGTTAGGAATTGTCTTTCCTCGTAGAAGTCTTTGTAACAGACTTGTTTTGGAACTGATGGGTGAATAGCCACGTAGTTTTTTCCTTGTGTTATGCTGTTTTTGTCCAAAATTCTTGAAAATCCTGTTTCATTTTTTGTTTCACCCGGGGGGAAGAAATCTGTATAAGGCAACGGAAGAGCTAGGAGCGGTCCTTCCGCGTCTCCACGTTTTGCGAAGGAGACTACAAGTTCGTTATAAGTGATGCCAGAGTGTCCTTTTACCCACATGACTCTAGTTTTTTGTTCTTGTTTTGAAACCTGTGGCTGCTGAGATTCCACTGTGTATTCTGGAACCGCTTTAGAGTACTTCTGGAGTCGGTTGAAGTTTTGTCCTGTTGCGGACTGGACGGCTTCTTTGATGGCAAACATTTCGGCCGTGTTGTTTGAAGCTTCGAGTGGTAGTGAGAAGGATGCTCCATGATTGTTGGCAGGGCAGTAATAGGTGAATATTACACTATGTTCTGTTTTGGATTCATCCATGTAAATATGGGTTAAGTCCCCGCAAAACGTTGGTAATAACAATGAGGTAGATTTCTGACTGAGTTGGGATGGTAGGACGTAAGTTTGCACTGATAGTACCGAGCAATGGCGGATCCGGTGGAGGGGGTGCTAGGGGGCTAAAGCGCCCCCCCCCCCCAAAAAAAGTATCCAGGGTTCATCACCGAAATCGTAATTATGTAGACTTGGAGACCTCTTTTTAGTTCTGC
>CM061914.1:138509868-138578528 GCA_031002005.1 Vandiemenella viatica | reverse complement strand
TGCATATATTGATCCTTACTTATCACCAGTACCATTATATAATTTTTCAAAAAAAAATTACTATACACTGTGGTGCCAAATTTTGATTGTTAGTGTTTGATGTTATTCCCGCGCTACGGGAGTAGCGCGTTTTTTCAACACCGGGGGATATGTGACGGGACGTCATTTATTATAATATTTTAATACAGAAATCATGTAAGTTTTCGAAGTTTCAATGCAGCCAGACGTCGAGTAAGCACGTCCTGTTGTTCGACTTTCTGCCGATCGACAGTTCGGATTACAAGCTACACGTGCAGTGCTGAGCATGCAAGCCAATACTTTTCCAGCAAGCTAGAATACATTGATCACTCTCACTTCTTGACTGACGATCTACAAGATAACATCTAGGCCTCGGAGATAGATATTCGCTGCACCAACCTCACCATTCTGTTAGTTGTGAACTGTAGGGCTAAGTTTCATCCCTAGGGTCAGTATTGCGGGTTACGGGATACCTCTTAATTTGTACAACATCGACTGTAGTTGATTTATGGTCCAGTGCAATTAAATGGGGTTTCCATAGACATTGTTTTATTTCAAGTAGCTCGTAGCTGCCCGCTCCCTCTCCTATTTACAAGTTATCCCCGATGCTCATGTTTATTTGCTAGCGCAAGAGAAGAAGAGGATAGGCTCAAGAGAGAAGAAGTCAAGAGCAGAAGATACGAAGAAAGTCGGCGCAAGTCATAGGGCATCGTAGGGTAACCATTTAGAACCCACGTGTCAGTCATCCTGCACACTCTTTCAATAGGCATAGCACGATCCTATATAAATACATATAGGGTCAGCCACACCATATACAGCATAGCCCAGCACCTAGTATCTAATCTGGGCCCTTATTTCCATTCTTTTATATTTACATATATTTGTATCTTATATATATATAACGTATTATAAACAATGAATGCAAGAAAATTTTGATTGAATTTCCAATATCTATTACATCTACTGTTGTCGAACAGAATGGGTAGCGCACCACTACTACATCTACTACTACTGCTATTGTCCCTAATATTACTAATAACATTACTACTACTACTAATACTACTATTATCACCACCAATTGTCACAGCCGCACTTCGGTCCACTAATGTTCATTTTTCTTGGTGATTTGTGCGCTCCAATGTAGAGTCCCCTGGAACCGGCAGCAAAGTCAGCCACCCAGGCCATCAAGAGTTGACCTCCTGGAATACCAAGACGGCCCCAGCATACCTCAGCATCCGTTAACCACACCAACAGCCGCGTTGCAGAAACGCTGATCGTGGTTGTTGTTCGAGGTTCCTGTTCGGCTGACCAGGTGTTCACTACTGGTACTCGAAACAAATCATAAATCGGTTACAAGCGTACTGGTGGTAACAAACACTCCTCATCTTACCAATTTACGTAATGAACCAGGAACCACGAACAAGAAATACCATTTTAATGATATCCTTGAATTAATTCAGTGGTGTCATTTCAATGAACACTGATATTAGACTAGAGGTGGGACGAGTTTACAAGTCTCCTTGAATCTCAAACAGTGGTGAAGAGCGCAGAACCCAATGTATTCACTGTATGAACATTTAACTGACTATACAAACAGTCACACTAAAATCATGGGCAAGCAAAGCTTTATATTGGACCTGCTGTGCATTATTTCATTACCATCTCTGTTCTGTTTTACTCTTCAAGGATGACACATTTTTGTTTAATCTCTTTTTACCAGCAAGGTCGAACAATTCTGTACAATTACTGTTGAGGATTTTTATTTTCTTAGTGTTTTACGCCTCGTCAACGTCAGGTCATCAGAGGCGGGATAAGATTATGGAAGAAGAATGAGAAGGAATTCAGCCATGGCCTTTCGAAGAAACCATCCTGGCATTCGACTGGAGCGATTTCAAGAAACAATTTAAACCGAAATCTGGATGACCGGTCGGAGATTGAACCCACGTCCTCCCGATTGTCAGCTCTGAGCGTTACCACTCACCAAACAGCGAGGCGACTGCAGAGTGTATTTCCTGTTAGTCTATATAAAAGCGATTTTTTGTCAGATCTATTATCTGCATTACTTCCACACGATGACGCCATTTACTTTGATAACGTTTAGCAGGAAAGACACGGAGAGCATTCTTGTCTCTATTCAGGATTTTATCTTTAGGTTACATACATTCTTTTTTCGCACTGCAAGAATTTCATTTCTGATGACTGATTCCTTATCATTTTCTTTTTCCCCGATTTTTGTTCCATATAACACACTAGGCATTCACATGACTTTCTTCATTTGAGTTTCCTTCCTTGTTTTTTCCGAGTAAGGTGTTCCATAGAGCTCTGCAAACTTAAATAACTGTCACTTATTTTAACTCTTACAGTCAGACTGTTCATTGTGGCATACGACATAAATTATACAAATCTGAAAGTCACCAGAAATAATTTGTCAATAGAAGGGTACTTCGGTGTAAAGGTGCAAGACAGGAGGAGGATGAGGAGGGTCATGGGAGTGTACAGGGCATATACTGACGATGAGGCATGGAAAGATATTGCAATAGGTATGAAAAGTAGTGCATGGAAGGGAAAAGATGACCATGACCACAAGCTGGCACTCGATTTCAGGCACAAGGGTGTGGGAAGATTCTCTTTTTAGGTAAGGGTGTCAGGGATTGGAATGAGTTACCAAGAGAAATGATGAATAATTTACCGAAAACTTTGAAATAATTTAAAGATAAAATTTGTAGAGGGCAAATGTAGGTAGGTGCAGGATAGGGGGAAGATGGGTGTGCAGGGAAATTGCCACCTGTGCCTGTGCTCCATTGCAATTAAATTGAATTAATATTAATATTAAAGGAGCTCACTTTTTGGACTGGTCGTAAAACGAAAAGTCTGTTCTGAAATTCGTCTGAAGGCGGTAAGCATAAAACTGAAATGCGGAATCGTAAGAAGCTCATATTCCCGGAGCTCTATGGTGCTGATGCTGCATAACCTGAGGTAGGTGGACAAGGACACAGTAATGACGAGGTCTCGCAATTAGCAGAGACAGACTTAATTGCAACGTGACTGACTGACAGGTGACTATAGTCTCTGCTTACGTCACCCGCACACTCTTCCTGCTCACTGGCTCAGCCAAATACCAAAGTAAATACGTCATTACTCAGCGGGAGATACCGCATAACACAAAGCGTTTCAATTTGCACCCCCGTATCATACGTAGTGAATCAATGAAAGACTGGAACCCAGTGCCGGCCCATTCATAATTACAAGTTAGTCCGACGATAGAGCCAAAGGGAGCCCCAAAACTCAACTTCTTCATCCGACAGACGAATCATCAACAACAACGTCTATGTAATCGCAGGCTTCCACGGCCAGAGTCATCCGCAACTATAAATCTAATAACATTGATAAATCCGCCATTGCACGGCATGCAGCCGAAACCAATCACGCCATAGACTTCAAAAACACCAACCTTATAGTGCGCGAGGATAAATGGTGGCCAAGGAGGATAAAGGAAGCGTTAGAAATTGCTAAACGCCTAAACAATATTAACGAAGACAACTGGCTTAAATTACACGACGCCTGGCTCTCGCTGGCGCGGACAGAACATGTCACGTGTCACCTCCAACCAGACCGCGCCGCGCACCACCAGGCCAACGAAACACGTGACGGCTCGGACCATTGATTGGCCGGGCAAATCGAACCCTCTAGACGGACGCGGGCCTCGGCTATAAAACAAGACCACTCACTGATCGAAGACGCAGTTCTGCCCTGGAAGAAGACCCCAGAATGAGGGTCGAAACGTCGGTTTCAAGAAACATGACGCGGCGGCACCCGGACAGCCAAGAATCAACAACGTCTACGCTGGCACTCCTTAAGCACTGCGAAGGGGTTAGCAGTCTAACACAAGTACAAACTGGTGATTATGAATTGTGCACTACAACCTATCGTACCGTACGACCAAGTCCTGATGGTGAAAATGTCATTAATCGCCAGGAATCGCACCAGCTAAGTCCGTGTCAGTACAGCAATGAGCCTACAAGGCGTGCCCTTTCGCATAAAAGGGCGTGTGAGAAGGTCAGTTGATGAGTTACCGAACGGTAACGCTGTGGCCTCACATTCAGGAGGACGCGGGATCGAATCCCCGTCCGGCCAAACAGATTTAGCTTTTCTGTGGTTTTCCAAATTACTCCAGGCTTCCTTCAAAATATCGTTGCCGAATTACTTCCCTTCCCTTGTTTCCCGTCCTTTTTCACCTCTAATGAACTCCACGTCCACGAGGCATAAAGCCAGCGAAAAAAAATTAGGAGTCGATGTGAAGTCTGAACCTGATATGAACTCAAGTAGGGATTTTTCTTTGCTTAAATAGCAGTTATTTTTGAGGTTTTTGATGTTTTATCTCGAAATAAAAGAACCAGCAAAGACAAAGTAAAACTGGATATTGAGGAAGCACAGACTTGATTTAAATGAAATGAACAAAAGAATGTTCGACGTTGATGCAGAGCCTTTAGACTTTGTGCAATTCTCCCGCAGGAAATGTACTCAACTCTCGATTACTGGAAGTTCTAATTCTATGAAATTACACCTAAAGATAATATGAATGATTAATCGCTCATGAATATTAATTTACGAGTTAAGTTGTGTATTCATATTCTGTGCTATTCACACAAGTTTCTTAAACAGAGGAAATTTAACCGTAACGGGGTATTTTCATGGGACAGGTAGTAATCACAGACTGGAATTGGTACTCCACTGCCCGATGCTTGTGTCAGCCTCGGCGTGTTGCGTTAACCGAGGCCATAAAAAACAGCTGTTAGTCTCATTCCTCAGTCAGTCTCAATAGCAGTCCATCATGCAGATAAGCGTCTCTCAACCCGAGGATCAGTAAAATATCAAAAATAATGTTGCGGACCACTAACTTAAATGTAAGGATTGCAATCCCGCAGTGTTTTCAATCCCGCATTTGCGGATCGCGGGATTGGTCAATCCCGGGGGTCTCACGGGATCCGCCTCAGTTTTTGAAGTGTTATCAAATTAAATAGTCTTCTTTCATTTGTCATCCTGGTCCATTTTTCATTTTAAATCAAAAATTCAGCTAATATTGCTGATAGAAAATAAAAGATTCAATCATACTCAATTTGATGCATTGACTGTATCGCATGTAAGCGATATCACACATTACAACATAAACTTTACCCAAAATCTTCAGGTTTCCTACATCTTTCTTTACCGTTACCCGTGATTCAAATTTAAGTAAAATGTCTATATCGAATGAATATAAATAAATAAAAAGCTACTAATAATTACAGAAAGAAGAGACAGGATGGTAGGTCATATTTTGAGACATGCAGGATTGGTTAACTTGTTAGCGGGGGGATCAGTCAATGGTAAGAACTGCAGAGGAAGAAAGACATTAGAATATACGATGCAGATAATTGGGGACGTGGGTTGTAAGGGGTATGTTGAGATGAAATGTTAGCACAAGATAGGAAGGGATGGAGGATTGCATCAAATCAGTCGAGAGACTGATGACAGCAAAAAATAATTACTATGTTAATTTAAATGCAATACTTTTGCTTCAGTGTTTTGACAATTCATTTATCCGCTGATGCTTAAATAAATAGAACTGTTGTTAAACGAAGCACATAGCCTCGAGTTGAAAGTATCATCTCTGGCGGGAGCATGATGCCCCAGCGCTACGGACACAATGACCAAGCCTCGCATTTTATTAGCATTAATTACGCTGCACAATGCTTTCTAAAAGGTCGAAACTCGCGTATCGATTGGTCGCGTGAATTTCGTCGGTTGCGACAAGTTGTAAAGGCATTCTCTGTCACTCGCACACCTAAAAATTCTGCGTTGCGGCCACAGCAGCAGGCCATAAAACTCCAACTGCACCGCGAGTGTTCAGAGGCTGTGTCCAATGGTTCTTTGAAGTTGCCTCGTAAAATTTCGTTCGCTTCACGCCCTGGGAACACACGAGGTGAAAGCCTGCATTTCGATGGCTTCGCAGAATGTTGCGATTCTGAATTATTTGCCGTGACCAATGCCTCAAAGAGAGAGAGTCATGTGGGCGATGTGGAAGAGAAATGTTTAATGAGACTGTTAATGACTGTCAGATCTCCGAAATGGCAGATTAGTCGAATATCAGCGAGAAGGTCGAATCATTATGCGTCTGGATCTGAAACCAAAATATAATAAGTCTCAGAAAAAGTTTGAAATTAAATAAGAAAATTCATTATTTATTTATTATTTGATTAATTAACTCCTCTATCGTTGAGATACGTGATTTTTGTTTAAAAAATCTACTGAAGAATCAAATTTGTTAAAATTGCTTATTTAGCTCCTGTTATGAAAACTATAAATTCCCAGACGCATAAATTTACATTTCACGGTAAATTATGAAAGAATTCTCGAATCAGTAGCTTCGGAAAGGAAGGAGATTTTTTTAACGGCTCTTCACCAATAACGTGTACAAATTTTGGAACAAAAAAAATCCAAACATTTTCTAAATCGGCGAATTACCAGCTTTTATTTGATACCCGTGAAGCTGACCTAAAACGAAATTCCTCCAGTTCCCAATAAACCGCACATAATTATTTTTACCCCATGATCTTTCAAAATTTTGATTAAAATTATGTTCGGTGTATTAAAAAATAATTATGCGCGCAATTAGAAATCAACAACTCAGAAATTACAAGGCTGTGACAAATAAATAAAATATCGTAATGAAAAATTCCAGCTTTTTCAAAAAGCTTTTTTGTGATAAGACGAAAATGGTCTAATATCTTTCTTGCTTCACTCGTCGGTTACAATTTTCATAAATACCAGTTTTCGTACGTGGCCTTATATAGACGAACAGAGACGAGATGTGGTCCATCAGGAACGGAAGTTTCTTGACGGACATGTAGACCCATGATGCTACACGCTACATAGCTGGATAGTCCATCGAAATTTAACCAAGGTGTCGCCGCGTGGATTAGGCACGGGAATTCTCACTACGATCGACGTAGTTCGCATAGTGATATAAATGTAACGACGAAATATATGTCAGAAAGTCGCTACCATATTTCTAAATCCATCTAAGCCACGTAAGAATCCAATGAGCGTTACTAAACACACTCATCGACTACTGACGCTTTACGATTAAGAATTGCAAATCCAACAAAGCGGGATCCCTCAGGATTTCGCATCACTTGATAGTCTGTCGGATCCCGCACAAATTTTCGCGGGTCCGCAATTGGTAAAATGGCGGGAAAATGTTTGTCTGCACGACCTTGTCTCCCCGTAATCGCTTTCTCGCCCAACTCAGGGTCCCCGCTTGTACGCGAAATTGCAATTGGTCTTATACTGCACGTTGCACAGAGCATAATGATAAGAGATTAGTCTATAGTTACAAAAAGTTAGACATTTTTAAATTGTTAATTTGTCAGCTAAGATACTGTTAAACATTGTTTTTTTATTATTAACTAGACGACCAGTGAGAAAATTTCGCGAATACGATTCGCATTCGGGAAGACGAGGGTTCGAATCCCCGTCCGGGCACCCAGATTTGGGTTTTCCATGGTTTCCCCAAATCACTCCAGGAGACTGCTGGGATGTTTCCTTCAAAAAGGCCACGGCCGAATTCCTTCCCGTTCCTTGCCTCAGTCCCATCCCGCCTCTAATAACCATAGCCGTCGTCAGAGCGTAAAGCAATAAGTAAAAAAAAAAAATAATAATAATAAAATTTAAAAAAGCGAATACGATGAATAGGAAGACTTGTGGTTTGTAATAGTATGAATAGGTTGAAAGAAGAACCGCCTCATTTGTAACAATTAATTATTTTTAGTGTAATAGCAACTTAACAAAAGTCGGCGCCAGTGAAGCAGTTTATTAATATCTCTATGATACGTGCTACTGCTATCTAGCTGCTTAAGCTCTGAACTGTTTCATACGCGCGACTTTCACAGTTATTTCTTGTCCTCTAGGGGTCAAATTCCGAAAGATTTCTTTCTTAATTTATATTGTTGCCTGAATGGATACCTTAATCTTTAAAATGATACTTAATTTATCGATTTCGGTTAGGTATTCAGGGAGATAAATGGCTCGTGACACAAAAAAACGCATTGTAGAAATATTGATATTTTAGCCCTTTAAGTGTCAATTTTGAAAAAAATTACTTTCTTAAAATATTATGTGAACATTGTGGATATATTAACGTTTAAAATGATACCTAATTTATCGATTTCGGTTCGGTATGAAGGGAGATAACGGCTTGTGACAAAAACCAAAAAACTTTTAGAATTAATATATATTATAGTAAAACATTACAGTGACTTATTATTTCTTTAACTAGATGTGGCTATGTCGATCACATCTCAAATAAACTACACAGGCTTCAAATCATACGAGCAAACTGCTCCAGTCACCAGGAATCGTCCGGAATGCACCTCAGACCAAATGTGCGTGATCTGAACCCACTTACACGGCGTATAATCAACCTACGACTTTCCATCTTTACCGAGTCCATAAAGAATAGCAAAATATCACTCAGCAGCTGAACATTATAATGTCCCTTCGTCGACTGGTTCTGTTTGAACGCAAGGCAGGTAAACATGATCCCCAGCGTAACGGAGCTACAAACAACTTTCACATCCCTGGATCCATGACCCCATCGGTTTTGCAGCACACGCGAATACGATCAAGGCACGACAAACTGGAATCCTGCTTCACGAGCCAAGCTACTCTCCCCACTCATCTATCTCCAGAGCATATCTTCGCTAGTCAGTAAAGGAACCTTAATCGGTCTTCTGCTGTTCATCATCATCATCATCAGTTTTCTGCCCTCGGGCAGGTTTTCACTTGGCTGCTCTCTATGCTCTTCTATCTTCTGCATTTCTCTTAAGGTCCATGTAGTTGCTGTCTTCCTTGATGTTGTCTATAATTTTGTACCTCCTTCTTCCTCTTATTCTCCTCCCACAGACTAGACCTTCCAAGACGTCTTTTATCAGGCACTCCCCTCTCAACAAGTGTCCCATCCAGTTTTTCTTTCTTTCTTCTGCTATTGAATTCTATTGACACCAACATCACAAACACGAACAACAGAGACACGCCTCTCGTGCGTCTTTCATTGTTGAGGCGGATACACATGAGAAAGGGGCAACGCACGAACGGGTCCGAGGCGAGGCGAGGCGAGCATTACAGTGTGTACCTGTAGCTGCGCCGCGGTGAACCGCTTTTGGCCGTTCGCCGAACGACCCGAGGCGGGTCGAACGCCATCCGTCCCGAGTCGGTACTTCAAAGAGAATTCGGAAGTGCACCGCATGCTATGTGGACGGGTATTTCCAGTCGTGTGTCTGCCTCCTTCACATTGGCACGTTTGCACTCATGCGTCGTTTGTGCGTTGAAATTAAATAAAATCACTACATTTTAGTTAAGGAGTATTCCGTTATAGTTTATTCGTTTTGTTCTGACCATTTCTAATCATGAGTTGGGACAGCGAAAAGGTAGGCCTACTCTTTTTTTTATTAAAGAGTATGGAAGGCGTTCCATATTGTGGAAGGACAATAAATTTTAACATAATGCTTTTACAAAAAATAGGATGCTTGACACGCAAGTATGAACAATTACTGGAGAAGAAACTGACTTTTTCTTTTAAAAAAATGAAATAAATAAAAAAGTTGAAATCTTCGATGCTCACGCAGGAGAGAAAAAAAAATTCTGGTTCTTAACAGCGTGGGAACAGGAAAAGGTAAACTAGTCCATAACATTTTAGTTTTGTATAAATGAAAAGAAAGACAAAGTATCAAAGCTTAATTTAGTTTTTTTATTCAAATGATTTCCAGAGCAATATTTACAATAATTATTAATTAATAATTTAAGTGTCTAGTTTTATATGTTTCCAAATAAATTTCAAATAATTAAAGAAATTTATTTTCAGGTAGGTATGACACTTATTTTCTAAGTGATTCGCTCGGGAAAGTCTAAAATTCTTAGATGATGAAGCCAATTTTCGAGTAGCATCAACTATAATTGCAATTGAAGCACTAGACACTGTTAAATTGTCACCGCGCTCCATATCCACGCTCTAACCTCACAACACAGCCAATTCTTCAGAACAAACGAATGGACGGATACCTGTCTCGTTCGATGCCTCGGTGAACTGCGTTCGTGCAACCAACGTGTTCATACGTTCCGCCTCGCCTCGCCTCGGTCCCGTTCTTGCGTTGCCTCGTAGCGATGTGTACCCACCTTTGCACGCACGCTCATGTCTGCTCATCCATCACGAGCACCAATCATTCTGCCGTTAAGCTGCATTCCCACGATGTCTTGTAACAGAGGCCGCACGCCGAAGTGTAGGGATGAGCGCGCGCCGCAGGTTAGCCCTCGCTACCCCGCCACCACCTCCTCACCACGTTGCCTAGTGTCGTTTGGCAGCAACACAAGGGGTGCGCACCTCTGCTGCAAGCCGATGGCAACAGCGCACCACTACACACGCCTGTGATGTTTACCGACTCAGAGTGGGTAGCTGCGTCTCGTCCCCGCTAGCAGAGGCGGCCCTGTTCCCATGGCGTGTTGGGTATCCGTCCCGTCAGGCCTCCGTTAAGAGACGTCGTGGTAACGCAGCCCGATGTGCGAGGCAATACTATCCTTGATGTACGCCGTTGACATCGAGGAGCGTGGAATCCTTTATTTCGCAACCATTCCCGACGTGATGTGCCCAATGTATCGGGCTCCAACCATCAATCTGCGTCGGAAAGTACTCACAAACATGTATTTATACAGATTAAATATAGAGTAGCACGGATGCAGGCGATGAATGAGGAAAGGCAACTGAAGCGCTTCCGGCTTGGTGCACAGAAATCGATCCGGGTAGAAGTGTTACGGCTGTGGTCTGCGGTCACTACTGTGTGGTGCGAACAACAGTGTCACGTGTGCTGACAACGTCATCACTTTAACAGGAATACTTCCTAACAAACTCTCTCGACATAAAATCTCGTATAAAGTCGGATAGTTCCACTCAACCATATATTATATACACGCATCCGTATTTTTAGTTCCTTTTTGTTTATTTATAATAGTTCAATTTTTTTTTGGGGGGGGGGGAGGGGGGCTTTCGGCAACTAAGCCATTCAGCCAGCTCAATGTGTATGATATCTCATCCAGTGAATTATTTTCTCCAGTACGATATGATTCCTAAGTATGGACACCACAGGACGGACAGGATATTCACACAACACTTGACATCCATGCCCGCGGCCGGATTCGAAACGGCGACCTTCGGCACGCGGAGCCAGTGCTCTAGCCCCTACGCTACCAAGACCGGCATATTCGTTCAATGTAGATAGTTTCATTATATTCTCTGATCGCTGTTAACTCAGGAAAAGAAATATCGAATCACGTACATACCACGAAACAGTCATTGTGTTAATGCGTGTGCAATAAAATCTTTCGTTTTTATGCAGCAATATTAACATTCGTATTTTCCTCAGGGGGGATGAGTTATTTTAGTTATGAGCCAGAAATCAGCATTCAAGCCGTTATTTTTGACGGGCTTAGAAACTAGATACTTACAAAAATTCGTTGTTAGAACGATTATCAGAGAAATTTGTCCAAGATATTCTGTGTTATAAAAACTCTAAACACAAAATTGAGACTAACATATATACTCTATAATCTAGTAAATCAACAATTTTCATCAGTTTACGAGAATAACTTGGATAAGTAAAAATGCCGTACAGTATCATTAGTTCATCCACTCAGTACGAAAATAGAAATCACCATCAAAAATACACAGGAAAAACATTCAGAAGTTTTACTTTTTGCACACTGATACGCTCACTAGCAATTTTTTTTTTTTAAGTCTATGCCTCATTGGAGTTGAGGTCAGTAGAGGTGGGTATACACTGGTGGTAATAAGGAATGGGAAGGAATTCTGCCATGGCCTTTTTTGATGGAACCATCCAGGAATTCACCTGGAGTGATCTGGGGAAACTATGGAAAACTCAAACCTGGATGGCCAGACGGAGATTCGAACCCGCATCCTCCCGCTCACCCACGACGCTCGGTAATACCCGTGGGAGCGTCTGTCCCATTTGACGGCGGACTTTACAGACCTCGTGAGGTCTGTGCCCTCAACACGTGTCTGTAGGTCTCATTTACAAGGACTCATTATGCAGGGAAACCCGCCTGGCGACGAAACACGATCGATTGTTTTGGGCGGAAGATGCGTCACCAGATGTAATTACAATTTGGCGGACCGTGGACGCTTCTACACTCTCTCTTTGTCTGTATGTCGCTACCAAAATAGACCCGTCGCTTAAGGACGTATTACCATAAAGGACACCGCGCGTCCTTATTGCGGCAACGCTAATGATCCCCTTAGTCACCTGTTTTGGACACGCGGCAGAGCAAATCACGGGGACGAACTTAACATTGTGACTTTACTACGCCAGTATAACAGATGTGCATGAATGATAGGCGTATCCACATTCTTATTCAGTCTCTGATGTGGAATGATTTTCATTTTAATAGACTTCAACGTGGATCCGCCAAATTGTGATAGCATAATAATATTTTGTCAGTTATATAAATATTACAATATTCTTGAGTGAAACTATGTAATATATTCGCTGTTACACAGATATTATAATAACTCTATGTGCATTTACAGTAGGGTAGTGAATCTATTTAGTATTTGTCAGTTATACAAATATTGCAATACTAGTTTAAACATACGTCAAAAATGACAGGTGTTACCTACGGTGGTAGTAGGAATTTGTTTTGGAAAGGTGTCTCAGGAAAAACGAATAATGATTAAATTTTTTATTGATAATTTTCGTGATGTGCCAAACTTTTAGTGATTAGATTCACGGAGTATTTAGCTGAATGTTTTGAAATAACTGAATTTGATTTTAAATAACAGAATATTTTAATGTTATGAAAAAGTTTCTATGTAAAGTATAATTTCCAAAAACGAATAACTATTATTTATATGATTGTATATTTAGTGATTTCCGACGTTTCGTGTAAACTTTCTCTGAGTTTTTAATAAAATCTCCAGTTTCTTATCTTCTGTAATTAAAATCCTTAGGCTACGTTGTCTCTAGGTTCTAGTAACCGCTACACATAATACAGCGTAAATATGGGATGCTCTTCCCATTACATGAATTTCTGCAGCTAGTCGTTGTAAATAAACCAGAAAATAAAAAGGAATCGTTTTTTTTTTTTAATTTCTGCCTCGACTTATATATATATATATATATATATAGTTATCTCTGTTCATTGTATTTTTGTGTAATTACTTCCCTCACACACAATTATTGCCTTTTAGCTAGCGTCCCAGTTACACTTCCTTTTAACTATTTAAGTGTAAGTAAAATCAAATTCATTATTTATTTAAAATTTACTTTTCCTTTTAACAATATAAGCGCGAATAAAGTCAATACAATTATTCATTTGAAATTTCCTGGTCAGACAAAGCAGCGCTGTGGTTGCAGCTATCGTAACTAACAGTTCGGGAATCATCGGGCTTGCCGAAGTTTTCCGACTTATCGAGTTGACATCCAGCCTCCAGGTTCAAAGCATTTTATTAAAGTAGGTTGTACAGTGAATTTATATTTTTCCAGTTACCCTGTGTACATAATATGTTCATTTACAATAGTGGAGTGTATGTATAATAATTTGTCAGTTACACAGATATTACAATAACAGCGTGTACATTTACTACAAGGGCAAAACGCGTATGCTGAAACATTATTTGACTTTTAATCATGCCGTATGTAGAGAGACAAAAATGAAAAGTATACGTGGTGTAGAAAGATAATAGACATATGTTGTTATTCATTTTGGGTTATTTATTTATTATTGATTTGTCGTATGGCTAAGCGACTAATGTAACAATACATATAAATACATACAGTATATACAACGACCAGAACGTTGGTAGCATTCGCAAATCGATGCAGCCATGCAATGAAGGAAACACCTTGATATGGTCCATCGTGCTTTGTCAGAGGACATTACTTGATGATGTGCTCCACAGTCTGGGAAGGATCTCCGCAGTCACAAGCAGGAGTCCCCACTTATAATGGAGCATTGTGTTGCATTTGGCCTGGCCTGTTCGTAGGTAATTTAGTTTGACCCACTAGTCTTTATTTAGATTGAATCCTGCAAGTTGTAGGATCTTCAATATCTTGATGTTCACAGAAGCAGAGTTCCTGCTTTGTTGCCATTTTTCTTTGACATTGAAGTCAAATACGTTGTGCTATTTTGGATTTAAGACGAGTGGGGTGGATAACTAGGAGCCCTTTATTTATTACTAAAATAAATGCAATATTTACTATCATGAAAGCAAATATATAATTTACTACGCATAAACTTTTTTTAAAAAAAAAAATACTACAGAAAATAGAGTAGAAGTTTTCTTTATGGTTTTACGCCTCGACGAAGTCGAGGCCATTGAAGGCGGGAAAAGACAGTGCCAAGAAACGGGAAGGAATTCTTAAAAAAAAGGAACCATCTCGGCATTCGCCTGAAGTGATTTGGGGAAACAATGGAAAAACCCAAATCTGGACGACCGGATGGGGTTTCGAATCCGCCTCTTCCCGAATGTGAGGCTAGAGCGAGTAGAAGTTTAGTTCGTCAATTTTCTAGCTAGCCTTTAGCACAAAGCATCAAGTCAGGAGCGTTGGTTGGCAGGTTTGCATGATAGAAAACACACATAGTTTGTTATGAAAGATAATCACTGTTTTTATAGTCTTCTACCATTGCGTGATCGCGTGCTACGATGTTCTTTGGATCATGACAGACGCTCGAGTCGCTTCCAGTTGTCACGTTACGTTCATGATTTGCCGTCGATTCATTCGCCCTGGCCGTCTCGTAGGAAAGGTGTGAAGAAATCGTTGTCTCTAGCTCAGAGAGCGATGTATATGCAAACTTTCTATTTCTAGCAAAGCTAAGCCGACGTCTCCTATCCCACTCAGGAGTTTAATGCTGCTTTCTCCACCTGTGAAGCCAAGAAGTCCTGTCCTTTACTTGGGAAGGCAAGTGAAGTCTTACTACCACATCGCCATATAAGAAAGTCCGTGTTATGAGTGAGGGGTGTCGCTAGACGGTTCTATAATTCCACCCGCCAATCACAACAGATTTCTTTCCAGATATATGCCGTCTGGGAATAACTTACCCTGGTGTCCAAGGTCAGCTAGTGGTACTTTCCTCCTAGTTTAACGTAGATGTTATGAAACAATGGTTCCTTTGTTTTATCCTATTGGGTCCAGTGAGGCTGAGACAGTACCCGATCTTTCGGTCATCAAAAACTAGCTGCACCACAAAAATGTCTAGTTACTCAGCAGCTGCCCCCACCGCGGGATTAAGCCACCTGAAGAATTACCCGCCATCCAAGCAGGAATGGTGAGGCATAGCGCGCTTTGCAACTCATTATGGGTGCCCACGGGGAGCATCGCTGATGCGGCGCCACCACAAATCATGCCGAAAACCCTCTGAAACCTGGCCGTAAAGGAAATATCTCTGCTAGTCCCCACGTGAACCACGACGGATCAAGTAGAATGATGCTGTGTTTTTATTTTTTATTTTACGCCTCGTCGACGTCGAGGTCATTAGCGGCGGGATGGGATTGGGGACAAGGAACGGGAAGGAATTAGGCAATGATCTTTTGAAGGAGGAATCTCTGCATTTACCTGGAGTGATTTGGGGAAACCACGGAAAATCCAAATCTGGATGCCCGGACGGGGATTCGAACCACCGTCCTCCCGAATGCGAGGCCAGAGCGTTAATCTGGAGCTGTGGAAGACATAATCAGCTTCCAGGATGTGACGGCTAACAATGTTCGTCCCGCTAAATCTTCTGGACGTCATCTCTTGAACATAATACTTGACAATTTACCATGGATCTACTCATATCTGCGTTTGCTGTTCTTAACCATTCGTTGTTCGTTTTCCACTGCAGTTAGTGTCAAGCAAACCTGCGTATCAAAACTAGTCTCAATCGATAGTTGTTCCATTACATTTCATATTGGCTTACACAGGGACAATACTCGTACAAATAGGCTTCACAAATAAATTATACCAAACCGTATATGCAGAAAGCTTTGCAGACAAATGGCACCCTCCCATTGGCTCCCTTATGGACCGCATACACACAAAGAATGTAGGATGTTGGAAGATTTCTCGGGCGTGCAGCCGGGTCAATTGATCGCAGATGTACGAATTTTCGATGGCATAACATGCCATCATCTTCAGGTAGCGTCCACTGGTCGGCGAGAAGAACGCAGTCCGGGACGCGACTGCTGGTCTGCTCCGGGGGCGTCGATATTTATACCCTCGGATCCCGCCCCCCCACAAATACCGGAGCCGAGGCACATTGCGCGACGGAGGTGGCGTACAAACTGATGGTCACTGCTCGACGCGTTGCGACGCACGACCCCCACCACTGCTATCGGAGCGCAGTGGGGGGGGGGGGGGGCGGAATCCGAGGGTATAAATATCGACGCCCCCGGAGCAGACCAGCAGTCGCGTCCCGGACTGCGCTCTTCACGCCGACCAGTGGACGCTACCTGAAGATGATGGCATGTTACGCCATCGAAAATTCGTACATCTGCGATCAATTGACCCGGCTGCACGCCCGAGAAATCTTCCAGCTACAGTTCCGCCGGGAAAACTTACCATCACACATCAATGTAGGATGTGCTCGTCGTTGTTTTTCTGTAGCCAAGATGGCGGAAGATCACAACTGATCAGGGGGCTATTAACCAAAACAGATATTATGTTTATTTACCAGTCTCCCTCTTCTCTGGTAGTGGATAAGTTTAATTTCTGGTTATTCTAATAAGTTAAAATCACACTGAATTCTCTATCTTAAAAAACACGCATATTTTTGGCGTTTTATCATTTTCACTTACGATTTATCTACAGTTGAGAACCGACATTCGATAAATTATGAGTCAGTTCCAGAATTACATAAATACTAATAACCTGTATACGACCTAGGGATGCTTTTCTTCTCTTATCCACCTAAGCAAACGTCTGTGAGTACATTTTGCCGAAGATGATGGTGTAGAACGTCTATTTAAAATGTTACAACTTTGCCTCAAAAATATAATCACTTACGCCGATTTCTGAATCTCAAATCTCTTCAAATTACTTCTAGCATATGCAGATAATGTAGTAGTATATTGAAAAAAAAAAACTTCTGGGTAACAACACAAATTTCCAAAATAATTATACTGTTTAGTTAAGTTTTGCCTATATATATATATATATCTTCTTGAAACTTTCTTTGGTGCAATTCCTGTTTTTCGTTTTACAGTGTTATCAGTCTACATTCAAACGCGTATTGTATGAGGTGATGTGGCTGTTAACGACATTAAAATTCGTTTGATATTGAACAGAATTGTGAAGATTATCTTGAGAGATTATTAAAAGCATTCCATGGCTCGTTGACATCGTGGTCATTAGAGACAGGAGAGAACCGGGGCAAGGAATGGGGGAACAATCCGGTCATGGGTTTTGAAGAACTACACCAGCATTCGATACAAGTGCTTAAGGAAACCTGTCGAAGTTTGGATTGCCGGACAGGGATTTGAGCGACATCCTCATCCTTTCGAGTTCCAAGCTCGAGCGTTAACCTCTCACCAACTAGACTCGAGACAGATCACAATGAAGTGAAGTTATTCAGTCTGAGATGATCTTTAACCGCGGTTCAAAGGGACATCTCAGAGGTTTGTCTGGCTTAAAAGTGAGGCCGGATGCAAAGATACGTGATCTCGCATAGTTTAACGCTCTGAGTAGGCGCAGGGTGGCTTACTATTGTTTCATCTCTCAGCTGACATAGTCAGAACTGCCTGCCAGATACCAACACAGAGGTTTGCGCATTTATAGACTGTTCAAAATGTACAGTACCACACCTTACGCTGCAAAAATAGATCATCGCGTAGAAGCCAAAAATCCTAATCTATATATCTAAAACGAAAACCGAGTATATTGGTTCCAGAAAAAAATCTAAAACAACTGCGCAGAATTATATGGGGTTTCCACCGTTTCAAACATTAGAATTGTTTGTTATGTCTTATGCTTCAACATAAAATAAAGAAGGAGCAGTAAGTGAAAATCTGAACGTATATAGCGTGAAACACCAAAGATTAAATATCAGCTAGATACATGCGTCATACTTTGTAAAAAAATAGTTGCCATATTATGGCATGTAAAGTTTTCTTCCTTAAATTGTGATTGCGTATCGAGTGCGAAGTGGAAGCTATGTAAAGAGGAAAATATGTAAATTAATTTTAATAATATAATGGAAAAAAACCTTCCGAGAATTTTGCTTCTTTAAACTGCGATCTCAGGCCGCACAGCCACAATAATGTTTAAAACTGAAATTATATTCGCTGTTAATCTAAGTAATGCATATCTGATGGGTTGGAACATTAAAGTGAACTGTTTAAAATCTTTTGTGTTCGCATTTCCGATATTTTTATAATTTATTATAGTACGATTCTGTATTTCCACATTTCCTGAAAAAAAAAAACCTTGTTTCCATTGCTTCATGTATCGCTGTGGTTGTTTTAATGAAACTTGGGACAGATGTTCGTGATAGGGCGGCTGAAAATACTGCAGGAATAAACCAACCCCAACCCATCACTTTTCTGCTACACCTGGAGAGATTGCGGGATTGACATGAAATTTGATTCACAAGTGCAGAAAACTGACCTCTGCTATGAAATTCAGTGTTTTCTGTATGGGAAAATCAATCTAGATCATACCGGGCAACGTCGGTAATTCTGCTAGTTCTCTTCAAAGTGTTTAATTTCTTCTATCGGCCGGTTATCTGAGATGGTATAGAGTCGGCTGAGGCCTGGACAAACGGATCTAGATCGGTGATAAACCCGATTAACGAGGATGAAACTCTTCGGGGAAGTAAATACCCTACTATTGAGTTGACAGCGTATTAAATTAGCACTAAAAAATTTATCTTAAGATCCGTATGAATAACAAGATCGCATACACGATGACGGGGTGGAAATATAAAGTGACGCAATCAGCTAGATGATAGATAGGAAACTGCTACGTGACGAAACTTACGTCACGCTTAGGAGTTTGGACCATAACGAACTTTTTTTCTGGCTCTAATGCGATTGATTACAGAAAAACATAAACGAGTCAGTCAGTCACTCAGTCAGTGAGTCCTGTGAAAGGCTGCGCTGATGCGGGCAGTCAAAGAGGGCGCTGTCAGTCCCGATTGAATCGCACCGTGTGACGTAACATCAGAGTTTTGGCAATACAAAGAGGGATTTGCCATACTGAAAGTCAGAAAGCGTAAACTGGACCAAAACCAGCAAACTAAATAATGTGTACGCAGAAGGTAGTAACAATCGCTGCCACAATATAGATTATAACGTATTTTAATTAGGATTTCTACCAACATGTTAATATATTAAAATATTTTTCCTTTCAGTGTACACTCTTTGACAAAAAAAATGACTGTGGGCGCATGAGACTAAGTCCCTTATTTCGCACAATGTGGCATCATTGCGGGTATTCAACTCAGCACCATCTGTTATTCGTTTCCTTGAGTCAATGCTTGGAACAAACTCTCCAGTGATGCCACATAGTGCAAAATAATGAACTTAGTCTCAGGCACCCACAGTCAATTTTTTTTGCCAAAGAGTGTACACTATTAAATAATAAGTTATAGGTTTTATAGACAGGCTCTATGACTGCTTACGATAGGTACGATCTGTTTATACCTCCTTGAGTCAATGCTTGGAACAAACTCTCCAGTGATGTCACATAGTGCAAAATAATGAACTTAGTCTCAGGCACCCAGAGTCAATTTTTTTGCCAAAGAGTGTACACCATTAAATAATAAGTTATAGGTTTTATCGACAGGCTCTATGACTGCTTACGATAGGTATGATCTCTTTATACCTCCTTTCTCAATATCTTTAGTCTTGCAGTAAGGAATTTTTATCTGATGTCAGAAATTGAGTTGCGTAGAATTTAATGTCAAATCTAAAAGTAGAAGCCTGATGACAGGAAAGGTTAACGTGTTATAAAGGTGGCTTGCCACTGCCTGTGAAATGGCATATGAAGGAGAATAACATATTTCGGTGCCAGGAAACAGGAACCAAATTTTGAACTTACATGGCAACTAATGACATCTACCAAAAATTACGTAAGAAGCCGTGTCGAAAGATTAAGGATGCGGATCGACCGAAAAAGAAAGAGCGTATGGCATTATTGGTCGGGAGATCCCTATGGTGGTAGTTCGGCCGCTGGTTGTCACTTTTCTATTTGCCGCTCATCCGCCTCTGCCGTCCTCCAGCAATCCTACAGGGTACAGGGGACCTACAGTTTAATGTGGAATCCGAACCACGTAAGCGTTCTGGCGTACTTCGCATTACACAGCAAGCTGTGTCAGAGGTGAAGGTCGGGTTAAGGGCCTTTCAAAATCCACGCCAAGACAGGGATCGAACCAGTGACCTTTCGATGTCCAGTAAGACACCTTAATCCCTGAGCCACCGGACCGCTCGTGAACACTCTGTCCTTTAGCAGCAGATGAGATTGCTACTCTCACGCATACTTTACCGGCAAGAAACTGATGATCTTTGTATGAGCCAAATCCATAAATTCCACCAATGTTACTTCTCCAGCTCGCGGGGAATTTTTTTGAGAATTCTGCCTAGTGTTGCAAAAAAACGGATTTTTTCTTACTTAGGAAAAAAAACGCTTTTTTTCTGAGACACTTTTTTTTTCACAACTAATAAATCTCAAGTTTGTAAGGCATTTATCGTTTAATATGATTATTTTAGAGTTTATACTATCTTAATTTTTAAATCTACTATATTTTTCTGGTTCGGTTGAAAAAAAATTACGAAAATATTGGCAACATTGAAGTTTTCTTTTACTAACGGGACTCCCCAAAGAGGCTAGGTTGCGCGAGAAGGAAGCCCGGGTCCCCGTTGTTTGGATTGATACTCGCTATTTGAACTAGTGCTGCCAACCCTATGAATTTATCTGTAGACCTACGGATCTTTTATAAAAATTAGGAATTTTAAATTTATCTACTGTTTTTTGCCTCTTTTTATTACTTATTGTGCTTTCTTTATATTCTTATAGTTGTTAAACTCTCAGCTAGTGATACTGAGTCATTAAACTGTCAGTAATTATGAATCGTTTCCTTGTAACCGTTGACGTAAACCAACTATTTGAAAAAGAAATAATGTTCCTATTTTGTATGATAATAGATTTAAATTCAAACTTAAAAGACCATAAAACAGAATTATCGGCGCAGTCTTTATGCACAGTGTGTACTTTGCTCACAATTTAAAATTGTAATCTCATAATCTTTTGCGTACAAACAAGAACCAACAGTAAAAGAAAATGTAACTATTTCTGAAGTTATGGATCTAGAGGAGACAGAAGAAGAAACAGAAAATTCCGACACAGGCCGAACTAGTTGGTAGTGCTGATACTAGTGAATGTGGTACTGACATAGAGGATGAATAAAATGTTGTTACCTATACATATAGAAACATTTATGAATCATTATGTAAGACATTATATGATTCAGTAAGATTTAAAACACACATGTAAAATGTAAGTTCCGTAAACAAAACTATAATTTATCAAATGTATTGTGTTTCTGGAAAAAAAAAGCAAATAAAAAAAAAAAAAACAAGGCTGCTCGTTTTTTTTTTTTTCAAAGTTGAAAAAAATTTTTTTTTTTTTCAATTTGCAACACTAATGCTGCCTCATTTGATCTGGATGTTGCAGTAGCATGATGGTACCCATCGCCAGTAGTGGTTTAGCTGGTTCTAGTCCTGGTAATGTGGCTGAGGACTATAGTCGTTATGTTGGTGTAAACCGATTGTTACCGATACGGTTACTGAGCTTACAAAACCTTCCCGCTTATGCAAGGTCGCAAACATTATATGGAAAAGGTACCCCGAAAGTCTCAAATCAACATATTATGTTATACAGGTGAAGACTTGAGTCAAATATTGAGTTGGTAAATTACCGTAGCCATCAGTCCATCCAGTCAGCCTTCAGTCGGCTTAGGACTGAGGTCGATGTTTGCTTTCACTGCGATGTGGGCGCGCTCAAGGTGTTTAATGCCGACTCTTCCGCGAGGCAGTCTGGCTGTAGCTAGACTCACGAGTTGCGAAACCAGGGGATACGTCGGCGGACAGTCAATAAACAGGCGGGCATGACGGCGCATACAGAGTGTGTGTACCCAAAGACACACTCACACACCTCCGCCTTGACCACGTACGAAGCCAACAGACAGAAAACAAGGCAACGAAAACTGTCGTCACAACGCTGATAAACATTACAACCAGTAGACCGAGCGTGGTGGGTGAGCGGTTAACGCTCTGGTCTCGCATACGGGAGGACGCGGGTTCTAATCCCCGTCCGGGCAATCCAGATTTGGATTCCCAAAATCACTCCAGGCGAATGCCGGGATGCTTCCTTGAAAATGCCATGACCGAATTCCTTCCCGTTCCTTGTCTCCAGTCCTATCCCGCCTTTAATGACGTCGACGAGGCCTAAAGGCATAAGTAAAAAAAGAGGTAACCTATTGCATTCAACGTAGCTTTTGCAAATGGAAAACATATAACAGCATTAGCTTACCGACAGCTTGTGTTTTTTCCGGCTCAAACAGCTGGTACTTGTTGCGCCAAGCCGGAAGGACGTAGCGGTTTAAGAGAAGACGGACAGTTTTTTTGATGTGAATATGTATTCCAACTTCGGTATTGGTTGGCATCCCAAAATTACGAGCGAAATGAAGTCTGTCTCGTTTGAAACGGCTAATACTAACAGGCTAGGATAACGGGATTCCACAGAGATATCTCGAAGAGTCAGGTATATTAATCTCAAGTTCCAATGGAATACCACAACCAGTCACGTATTTAGGTGATAGAGGATTAAATAAAAAGACCAGTGAAATTACACGGTGTGCGAATTAATACAAAATTTCTGTCTTTAGTCTCATAGTTTTTTTTTATGGCTTTACGCCTCATCGATGTCGATGTCTTTAGAGCCGGGAAGGGACTAGGGACAAGGAACGGGAAGTGATTCTGCCGTGGTCTTGTGGAGGAACCATTCCGGAATTCGGCTCGAGTGATTTCAGGAAACCCTGGAAAACGGAAATCTGTAAAACCGAACGGGATTTCGAACCAGTGTCCTCCTGAATGCGAGACCAGAGCGTTACCGCTCACCCACCATGCTCCGTCGGATTTATGGAATACACTGAAGAGACATCAATATTAGAGCAAGCCGTCTGTGACAGGAACAGTTGTGAAGTATATACAGACTGTGTGGAACTGTGATACGCTATATAGGTGTGAAGACAAAAACGCGATAACTACAATCCATATTTAATCTCCTCCGACTTAGTCTGTTTTCCAGCGCTAAGAACATTGTTGACAACATTTTTCGGCTGTGAATCGGATGAAAGATAATCTCATAGAACCGTTACATGTTCAAAAATTCTCGAGACTAATTAATTTAATTATTTAAGCCGCAGCTATAAGTAACTGTTTAAAGCATTTATGACTTCACGTAAGAGGCATTTTGATGCTTCATTTCTCTTTCTCATAAAAAACAATATCTCTATGCTAAATGAAACAAGCCCGATGGTTGCATGGTATAGGCGGGGTGATAGGTAACCCCCCGGCCTCGCATTCGGGAGGACGCGGGTTCGAATTGCAGATCGGTCATCCAAATCTCGTTTCTCCATAGTTACCCGGAACCACAGCAGGTTAATGTCCTGATGGTTCCTTCAAAAGGCTACCAGTGAATTAGCCACCAATCCTTGTCACCAGTCATCTAATAACTTCGATGTCAACGATTGTAAATCACTAAGAAAAAATAAGCAGGGTATGTTAGTAATGATCTCACTGTGCGTGGTAGGTGAGTGGTTAACGCTCTGGCCTCGCATTCGGGGGAACGTGGGTTCGAATCCGCGGCCTAGCATCCAGATTTTGGTTTCCCATGGTTTCCGCAAATCACTCCAGGCGAATGCGGGATGCTTCCTTCAAAAGGCCATGGCCGAATTCCATCCAGTTCCCGCCCCAGTCCTAACCACCTCTAATGACCTCGACATCGACGGAGCGTAAAACTACAGAGGTTGGACAAAATCATATGAACACCATGCGATAGAGTACAGGTTGTTGCATGTTGGCACCACTACTTCCCTCTGAATACTGCGGCACGTATTTACGGAGTAGTTGACGTGGCAAGTCTTGTTGGTTGTGTCTCAAAGTATTACGCGCTTTTCTGTGCAACGGTTATAACAAGCAATCGGTGAAATGAGTGATATCTCAGACTTCGAAAGAGATAAAATCCTTAGAGCTCGGTTAGTGGGAGTATCTGTGAAGAAACCAGCTGAACTGCTTAACGTCTCACGATCAACAGTATCCACGGTAATGACAGCATACACAAAACATGGTAAAACATCGCCGGCGAAGAGGAATAGTGGACGAAAATCAAACTTAACCGACAGAGACCGACGAACATTAAAAAGAATTTTGGCCAGAAAACAGAAAACTACCGCTACAAAAGTGACAACAGAACTCAACACACATCTGAGTAATACTGTTTCGACAGAAACAGTATGGCGGGAGCTCCACAACGCTAACATTCATGGAAGGGCCGCAATTGCAAAACGCCTTCAAACGGCAACCAATGCTAAGCTGTGAAACAAGTGGTGCCGTGATCATAAAAACTGGACACTTGATGATTGGAAGAATGTGGTATGGTTTCCTACTGACTGCCGGGTTTATGTATGGAGAACGCCAAAAGAAGCCTACGATCCAGACTTCCTGCGCCCTACAGTCAAGCTTGGGGGAGGTTCCGCTATGATTTGGGTGGCTATATCGTGGTATTCAGCTGGTCCTCTCATTCACATCACTGGCCGGATGACTGCGAATGAATATCTCGACATCTTCAGTGATGAAGTTCTTACTACGGCTAGCATACAGCTGCCAAACACTGCCATCTTCCAAAATGATAATGCGCCCATACACACAGCCAGAAAGTTTCTGTCCTGGTTCGAGCAGCATCAGAATATCATCAAACATCCTCCCTGGACAGCACAATCGCCAGACCTCAACATAAGTGAATCATTGTGGGGAGTTTTAGAGCAGAGAATAAGGAGCAGATTTCCACCTCCAACATCATTGAAACAATTGGCGGATGGTTTGGTACAAGAATGGGAAAACATTCCGTTGGAAAATATTGCACGAATCTATTCCGCGAAGAATTGCAGCACCTTTAAAAGCAAAAGATGTTCCAACAGCATATTAATAAATGAATGGTATATAAATGTCAGGTGTTCATATTATTTTGTCCAACCCCTGTATAAGCAAAAAAAGTAATGATCGCTTTTGTTTAATTTCGTTACGTGTTATTTGCAATATAGAAAGAATTAATCCTAAGCAAAGAAAAGGTAATGAAGGAGATATGACAGGCTATCTTGGCTAATGTGAGATAATTTACAGAGCGGAAACTGACTGACCACTTCGCACCAAGTCTGGTATTATATCATCTTCGCTATCCGACAGCTATAATCAGGCGACTCAGAAAAACGCGCGAGCTCATTCGCGTCTGCTTACTTCATAACGTCAGGTTTGCCGAGCCATTAGCGACGCCTAGAACCTTTTGTACCGCAGGCGCTCACAAAGTACACGCGTCATACAAAACAAATAGTTAAAGTGTTTAATGTTACCTGGTACACATCATTGCGAAAGTTTGCTGGAAAATCGTAAAGAATATCAGCGAATGTTGTTTCCGTGAAGGTGTCGGATAAAAATAAATCGTAGCTGCCATCTATTCTCGCGAACCTACTAGCGTGGTGGAAGAGCCCTCGCATTCGACAGGACGAGGATTTGAATGCCAGCCATCCAGATTTGGGTTTTCCTTGGTTTCCCCAAATCACTCCAGGCTTATAGCAGGATGACCCCTTCAAAAGGCCATGGCTGAATTCCTTCCTGTTTCTTGCTCTCAATCCTTCGCACCGAGCGTGGTGGGTGAACGGTTAACGTTCTGGCCTCGCATTCGGGAGGACGCGGGTTCGAATCCCCATCCGGGCATCCAGATTTGGGTTTTCCGTGGTTTCCCCAAATCACTCCATGAGAATGCCGGGATGCTTCCTTCAAAAAGGCCATTGCCGAATTCCTTCCCGTTCCTTGTCCCCAGTGCCATCCCGCCTCTAATGACCTTAGCCGTCGATGAGGCGTAAAGCAGTAAGTAAAAAAAAGTCCTTCGTGCCTCTATTGACCCCGACGTCGACGAGGCGTAAAAAAGAAAAGAAAAAATGTGATAACGAAACACTTGAGATGTTTGGCAAATTACTTTTAAGGTACCATCTTTCCACAATCGCTAGCAGAATAATACTATTAATCAATGTGTAATAACATGTGGCAAATAACTATTCATACAGTTGTGTATTTACTCCTTTCATGTTGGACCAGTTAGTGATGATTTTTGAACATTTCGGCCTTATACGGCCTAAAAATAATAATTGGTATTTGAATGACACCTTGAATAGTTTTTCCGTAGGCCATTAGAGGCGGGAGAGGGTTAGACAAGGAACGGAAAGGAATTTGTATAAATCTTTTGGATGAAACATTCCAGCATGCACTTCGAGTGATTTAGAAAAACTATGGAAAACCGAAAAGTGGATGGCTGGAATGGAAATCGAACCAAGGTCCTCCCGAATGCCTTGAATCTTGATAGTGCGTCACAAGGCGCGATATTAAAATCTTTCTTAACCGTGTTTGAAACACTTAGATAGTATTGTTCTAGTAATTAAAGAAACAATTTCTAGAACAAAAAGCATACATTCTGCAATATTTGAAATACACACATTAAGTTTTCCGAATATTTTTCTGTTTTGCCGTCGTTTCGTTTACGCTTGAGAAATTTAAAGCATGGCCAGCATTGAACAAGGTTTTTTTTTTTTTTTTTTTTTTTTTTTAACTGCTTAACGTCTCTTAACAGCGAGGTCTTTAGAGACGGGAAAGGGTGGGGGGCAAGGAATGGGAAGGAATTCGGCCACGGCCTTTTGAAGGAAGCATCCCGGCATTTGCCTGGAGTGATTTGGGAAACCATGGAAAATCCAAATCTGGATGCCCGGACGGGGATTCGAACCGCCATCCTCCCTAATGCCGTTACACCACCACGCTCGGTATTGAACAAGTGGAAAGCGACAGGAGCAAGATCATTCAGTTAGTGACCAGTGACCACTAAGATTCGCTGAAATTAGTGAGGACGTGTTGTATGAGGCGGAACAACTGCACAGGCCAGAAGCGATTCTGTAATAGCTGATAATGCAGATCCCTTTACGGGGTGCAGAACGCGTCAGGTGGGGCTACCAAGGAATTGGAGACTGATCAACACGGACTAATGCAGCCATATATTCAACTGTCTGGACACGCAGTAAAGATGAGATGGCGTACTAGAGATGAACCTCGCTGAAAAACACTCCTTGAGGGTCTCCGGGGCCCTGTACTCTCTTATCAGTCCTCTTTTTACAACTCGTCTCATGCGGTCCACATGGTTCACAGTTGCAGCTTGAAAAACTGATCCTGAGAAATGGTATGCCTACGAATTTCCGCTAGCTGTCGTATTATAACCACAAAATCTAATGGACTCGTTTTTACTGAGAGATAAGCAAGAATCAATATCTACTACTCCATCCGCCGATAGTCCTAAGACAAATGTTTAAAACAAATGAATACCTTATTTTATGGCAATACGCTTCGTTGACGTTAAGGTTATTAAGGGCGAGAAAAGACTTGGGAGCAGGGTAAGGAAAGAGAAGAAACAAGACAATGATCTTTTGAAGGAACCATCCCGGCATTTGCCTGATTTCTACGAAACCATGGAAAACCGAAATCGGACGGGGATTCGAACCCACGTCCTCCGGAATGTGGGGCCAGAGCGTTACCGCTCACCTACCGCTCTCGGTTCAATGAAAGAAAATCGTATACCGTAACTTCGTAATACTTGACATCTAGGAGGTAACTTTGACAAGGCATCACGATGTCTTCATGAAGTGACTGCATCTGGAAAGGTGCCAGATATTCTTAGATTGCATTGTGTGTTGCGTTCGTAGAGCTCAGCTCTGCACGTCACTGCAAACGAGAAAGCTCCATCAACTATCACCGAGAAGGTGGGTGAGCGGTTAACGCTCTGGCCTCGCATTCGGGAGGACGCCGGTTCGAATCCCCGTCCGGGCGTCCCGATTTGGGTTATCTATGTTTTCCCCAAATCACTCCAGGCGAATGCCGGAATGCTTCCTTCAAAATGCCATGGTCTAATTCCTTCCCGTTCCTTGTCCCCAGTCCCATCCCGCCTCTAATGACCTCGACGTCAACGAGGCGTAAAGCCATAGCTAAAAAAAAATTCCATCGATTATCATTGTTTCACCAGAAAGCAGTATATGACCAGTGAGAAGGATTCGCTCTCTCCGAGCCGGAAATGAAGTCGCAAGGTTCTGCTTTCAAAGTAAGGTCGCAGCTGGTAACGCTGGCGCGTTGTCCTTTGCCCCAATTAACTCCTAGCCATCCCATTGGCTCCGGCATGAGGAAAATATACTAATGTTATTTACAACACAGTCCTGCTATAGGCGAAGCTCATTTTTCAACAGTCTCCACTGCAGCGTGATAAAACTTTCGCTCGCATAAATTATAAAGTTACTGGACCTTATTTTAGGGTTTTATTTCAGAAGTTTTGAGCCATTTTGGTGTATTTGGCGCGTGACGCTGTGTTTACATACGTCGTTAGGGGAAATAGTTGCAGCTAATGGATCTAGTGGGAGAAAGCACCAAGTTGGAAAATATCGAGAAATTTGAGAAAAGGTATAAGTAGAGGTTAGTGAAAATGGAAGCCTTTGGCTTGCAGCAGCGGAAGAGCGTACATACAAGGTCGCTCTACATGTTATTGTAGCGGAGCTAAGTCTTCACTGGGAGAGAAATATCGATTTGCTTGACATACGAATTCACCCGTCGCTTGGTGTAGAGTAACTGAAGTTTCCACCGGGTGTTATTTGGTGTCGTAATGCCTTTCAGAAAATTATTGAAGGCTCAGAATATTGTCTGGAGACTCAGTGCTTAACATTAGTGTCTGAAAGTAGGGTGACTTATAATGTGTAGTAGAGGGCCAATTTAACTTGAGCAGTATCTATATTCCAATCAGCAGAGTTTAATTTCAGTTTTAAAATATTCGCTTCATAGCCAGAAAGATAGGTTCCAGTGGAGAAAATTGAATGACTTTGTGATATTTAATACTCGTAAAAACAATTTAAATTGTTTTGTTATTACTAGAGGAAGCTACATTTATTACTTAGGGAAGTGAAGATAGTCAGATGCGTTAAACTTTGTGTAAAATACAGACACAGAAGGCAAGATTTAATTTTTAGAGACGAGTGTTGCACAACTCATATGAAACTATTCAGGGAGACTACCAGTTAGTGTGCATAGAAACTTTTTTGAAGTGCTTTCGTAGCGGCCACATAATATTTTGAACCGAACCGTTGAGTCAGCAACTGATTACAATGATTTCCAAAGTGGTGTGATTAGCATTGTGGGCGGTGGAAACTTCTGATTTCTATTTAAATCACGGTCGGTGTGTTTGTTTGAAAAGGAAAAGATAGTTTTAAATATAAGCTTTTCAGACTATTACGAAATTTCATTTGGATTATTTCGGTAGTTTTTTGGAAACATTTTCGTTTTTTTTTTTTAGTTTCAGAAAACTGAAATGGCCTGAAGTCTCTACTGAATGCAGCCACCGATCGCAAAACACTTCCTACTTTTTTAATCCGTAAGCAATTATGGAGACTTGCAGATTAGTAAAGGGGAAGTGTATCAGAAACTGTACGTCATCACAGAATGTTTTTACAATTCACATGAAACATTCGAGGTTCTAAAGCACATGTTCCCAACCTTTCTTGGCCAAACACCTCCGTTTCTAAAAACAAATTGCTCACCGCCCTCCTTTTTGAACAAAAAATTACTCAACGCACCCAGTTCTCCAACTTTTTTTAGTTTGTAACCCACTGTTTGAAACAGTGATTCAATCGCGCAACTCTCCTAAGTTGAAATTCCCCTTCTACTGAAGAATACAATATCATATATAGAAAAACATGGACAGGTTTCTAAAATTACTTTATTAAAATGTATCAACAATATTGGTGTAGCCTAATGTTCACAGTTTGATTAACAAATTCGTATCAGTAATTTTTTATTAGTTTCAGAGCCGAGTTCGGTGTAATGATATTAATTTTTATGTATTTGGTGCCTTCTTTGTCTTCAGTAATCTTAAACCGCTGCGTTCCATTATTGACAATCTGTTTCTTTTTTAGGTAATAAATTGCTGACTACACTAAATCCTCTCTTGACTACTTACGATCATTGTAATGCAAGTGAAAGCTTCTTTGATGCAGCTCTTTAAGCCGGAAATCAGAGGAGCAGCAATACAGTTCCCGTTGAGAACCACTAAATTTCCGATCTTTTTCTATTGAAACTACAATTCCTTTCACGGTGGAATCTAGCACATTAGCCACAGCAGTTTGGGTTGGGGGCAGATTTGGCGCATTTCCTTAAGCCACTGGCGTTTTCGCCTTCTAGAAGGCTTTGGGGACCTGCTTGTGAGAAAACTACGTCCTTCCAAGATATAATCGTAATTTATTATTTCTGTTTGGAGAAAATCTTGATCCTGGAATAGATGATACACACGAGTCAATAGTATTCCACACGACTGTTTTAAATAGGTGATGATTTGAATTCCTTTCTCAACGCTACCAGTGTCTTGCAAAGACTCTATTGATCTGAGAAATACTGTACAACATGTCTGTGAAATTTTAAAATACATTTCAAAAGCAGCTTCCTGTGATTTCTTTTTTTTTTTTAACTTATGGCTTTACGTCTCGTCGACGTCGAGGTCATTAGAGGCCTGATGGGAGTGGGGACAAGGAAAGGGAAGGAATTCGGCGACGGCGTTTTGAAGGAAGCATCCCGGCACTGGCTTAGAGTGATTTGGGGAAACCATGGAAAACACAAATCTGGACGCGCGGACGGGTATTCGAACCCGTGTCCTCCCGAATGCGAGGCCAGAGCTTTAACCGTTCACCCACCACGATTGGCGAATTAAGGTTGTGAGTTCGGGAAGCAGAGTTTTGAACTGTCTACCGCACATAATCGCTTTCGATTTGAAGCTTTATGACGAGTGGCATTCCTTCTACTAAAGGTGTGTATACATTAGCCCAACCAACGAGTGTCAATGTACAGTATTGGCACGATCGTTGGTCGCCAATGCATTGGCGTTCGGACTCTCGTCATTAAATCAAGGACTTGGCCCGAGGGACTGGAACATATGGTTCTGAAAACTCGTCGGAGTTGCTAGCGTTTATATTATAAAGTAATAAGTGACAGGCCGATATTATTAGGGAAGGAGAGTATTTTTCAGTTGTCACATGTGCAACAACTACCTGATAAAAAAAAGAAAAAAAAAACGACACTGGTGGATGACCTCTCTTTTCAAAAGTACGAAGGCGTGTGATGGGACAAAATTAGTTTCTGATCTTAAAACTGATTTGCAATACGTGCTCTTTCATAGTTTCTTTCCTAATGAAAGATGCAGATTTCTTTTTTTTTATTGTGTCGGGCCCAAAATTATCAAAGATGATATCTCTTTTAGAAGAGCTGCTGAATCTTCAGCAGAAAAATTAATGGTCACTCTGAGATATTTAGCTACTGGGGACTCGTATATCAGATGTTAACAAAAATTCCATTTTCTTATTCGCATCTCGCACATTAACTTCTAAAAGCTGACTTATTTCCCTCAAAACGTCTAATCTCTTCAGTTTGTTTTTATATTCACAGTTCGTAGCGTCCCATAAACATTCCCGATCACGATAAAAATCGACCAGTTTTAATGCGGTATTATTATTCCACTCCATGCTCCAGTGTTTTTCAACAAATAATAATGCCGCATTTACACTCTCACCTTGTGCATGAGCGCTGACATGAAGGGAGCGTGCACAAACTACGTGGCTCTGTCCAAGGGGGGGGGGGGGGGAGGAGAGGTTGGCTGGAAGACTACGCTGAGCTACGTGGGGGGAGGGGAGGTTCAGAGTCAGGGCACGTAGCTTTCCTTGCATAACAATTTTCACAGTTAAAATAATGTACAGAACACACAACAGCATGTGGATATTTATTTCCATCATTTAATTATCTCCGTATGTAATTTACGATAGTCTGACAAGAGAAAACAGTACAAAACGTATTCTGGAATCAAAAGGGAAAAAAGCTACGTGCTACGTGGGGGGAGGGGGGTAGAAGCAAAAGCCACGTAGAGCTACGTGGGGGGAGGGGGGGTTCACAGGAGGCCAAAATGGAGCTACGTGGTTTATGGACGCTCCCGAACTGCCGTTTACACTCTCGCGAGAATTCGTTCATGGATGACAAGTAAATCAGAATTTTAATAGTATATATAAATTCAGAAGTTATATTTTTTGCTTAATAAAATATCAAGCACTAAGCATTATGTTTATACTAGCGTTTTTATGTATCATTAAACAGTTTTACATAATAGAATGTTACTTATTATTACCAATCAAGAGCGTGGTTATGCCAATATCCTAGTAAGTCGTGTTAACCAAAGGTGTATTTCAATGAGTACAGCCGCATAGTAAAATTCTATTCGTTGGCATAGCCATAAAAAAAAAAAAAAAAAAAAAAAAGTGTATCGTCTTGTTCCCAGATTTACGTATTCGTTCAAATAACCTTCTATTTGTTACGCAAACAAAATTTTCTAAGAAGCTTTAGCGTATGATCGATACTAAGCAGAATTCTAGAAGTGCCGAATGAATCGTGCCAGGTACTCCTTTTTCGTTGGAAACGCTGCATTACGTACGTGCAGCGAATCTGGGAGAAATTACACACAAGAGGACACGAGTGAGTGAGTAGTTTCTTGGAGAGTGGTCTTCAGAAGCCATGCTCTGAGTAACATGTGAATATCTTAAGTCTGTGAAATAACTGAGGGAAACGTTTAGCGCGCCCTAGGCTATGTTAGCAACGTCGTGAGGTAGGAAACAATACGCGCACAGGTATTGGGACATGGCTGCAAGTAGAATCCTGCTCGCCTATTACCGACTTCACCGCTTAATTCTTGTATTGTGTTCCGAGTCCATTGTGCACGAAGCTGCGTGCCCAACACAATGGATGTGTAATACCTACTTCAGCAGGCGTACGAACTGTAATCTACTGGGCAGAGAAATGCTATACCTGCTTCTTCGGATCGTCATGAGATATCGTGCAGAGAATGTGAATATTCCCAGTGTGATTGAGTGCATGGAACTGATATCGGGGAAAGATATGTCTAAAGATATGTCTGGTATATTCAGGAGTCTACGCTAATAACATCTGTTTACCTACTGAAAGTGTGTGAAAAGACAGTAATCCGCAGTTTGTCTATAATTCGTCATTCGAATATCTCTCGTTTCATTTTTAACCTATGTTATTAACATAGTTATTTTTGTCTCTTTAAAACACGAATGTTGCTACAATGGCAAAAGATACATGCAGCCTACAGAGCCGGCTTAAGGCTACCGCAAGAACCGCAGTCGCGGGGGCCCCAAGCTTGAGGGGGCCCCGCCACGATCCCATTCAAAATTTGTCCTTACTTAACGAACAATTTTCCTGCTAAAATAAATAATATACAAATTTAGAATGTTAAGAAGATGCGTTCACAATAGATGTTTCCGAGGCGTGGAGTTCCACGAGAAGTCCTTCACCATATTCAGTTTTGAGAAAGTCGTATCTGATGGAATTACAATAGGCCTATATGTTTAAAGGCGTGTATTGCTCTGAACCTGTTTCGGCAATTTATGTAATTTTGTTCGAATAAACTTGTTCATTTTTTGAAGTTTCATATAAAAAGTTATTGAATTAAAATGTGTATGCCTGCTCACGTGTCTCCAGCCCCAAAAACTTAAATGTACTGTACCAGCAAAGAAATACAAGAAAAGAAATGTTGTATACAAAAAGTGTTTTATAAATATAATAGCTATAAAACTGAATACAAAAACATTTTCATTTGACTCAATGCGCAGCAGGGCTTAGCCAGAAATGAAAGTGACAGTAGTTGGGAGATCCATATGAGATGCATTGATAAAAGACCAAAGACTCGGCGAAGTTTTCCCTTTTATCTAACACTCAATAAACAGCTGGCCCGTTTGTACGCATATATATATATATATATATATATATGTGTGTGTGTGTGTGTGTGTGTGTACATAAAGTCACCAAAATTATCAAAAGTGTAGGCAAAAGTATATCTAGAAAAGAAGTAGGGGGCCCAGAAATCAAACTTTGCAGGGGGCCCCGAAATTACTTAAGCCGGCCCTGTGCTTAGCACTCATATTGAAGCACTAGATTTGCTAAGGCTTCCTTTTCCAATGAACATTAATTCAATATTTACTGTTGTTTCAAATAGTTGCTTTCATTGTTTGATCAATTTTTGATCTTGTTTTGATTTGAACAATGCTGCTTTGTAAATAATCTACCAGGCTTTATATATGTATATATACATATTGTTCGTACAAAATGATCTTATCTCCTATTCATCTGTTTTCTCTCCTGGCTTATTTCGCCTAGTGCAATTAACAAAATTTGTTTTGGAATTCAGTCATATTCGATCTCCTTCTGGTGAAATGAATTCGGACAATGTGTTTGAAAAGTCGCATTTTTTCGACATGTTCCCACAATAGGTAGCTCGAGAATGTTTTATACAGTGAATAAACGCGGAAATCTTCAGTTCTTTCAAGTTACGTACATATTTTGACCAATGAGTTACTGAATTTTTGTATATATCTTGTTGCTGTTATTTCCCTCCACTAACAAACTAATCAATGCCCCATGTCTTAAAATGTGACCCACTATCCCGTATCCTCTTTCTGTAATACACTTCCTCAATTTCTTTCATCACCCATCATTTCCAGAACACGTTAATTTCATGCTTTATCGGCGCAATTAATTTTCAGCATCCTTCTATAGCACCACATTTCAATTGCTTCAAGTTTCCTTCCTTCGCTACCATAAAGCGCTGTATTCCACACATACAGTTGTAAAAAGTTCGAAAATAATTATTGAAAAATAAACGCAAGGAATTCTGCAATACAATGACTCAAATTACTGTTTCCAAATTCTGTTTGAGTGGTTCTCGGAAATCCACTCGAATCCTAGCTGAAAGTTATTCCTGGTTTTTCACGCTTTATTCTGTACACCCTTGGTGTTCTGTCAGCACACGCTGACTGCCTGCTGATCAAGGACTGACGTCAAAAGCACGTATCAATGAAACAGTGCTGACTCTCACAGAATTCCACATTCCGTTCAGGAAATATCGATATAGGACGTCTCAAAGACCTTCGACCGTACAGAAAAAAAAAAAATTCCACAAGACTCATAGTGTTATTCCTTCCATCCTTTCAACAAAAATTATCGTCAACTTGGAAACTGATGAAAGTCTGATTTAAACTTGACAGCACTATTCGAGTAGCTAGTATTTTTCGTTTATTTGGCTTTTTGATATTTTGCTTTCTGTTTTTTTTTAAATTGTTTTAATTATTTTGATAATGGATTTACGCCTCGTCGTCTTGGGACAACGAATGGAAAGAAATTCAGCCATGGTCTTTTGAAAGGGCTATCCCGGTTTTCGGCTGTAGTGATTTCCGTAAACCATAGAAAACCGAAACCTAATCACTTGACGGCGATTCGAATTTGCCTCTTCCCTAATGCAAGGCTCGAGCGTTACCGATTTTTTTTTTTTTTAATTGTAAACTTTACACCATTTTAGTACCATGTCAGACGATTTCCAATGTCAGTGTCCGAACGATAATCAATTTCTGATCACACACAGGTTTTGGTTACTGAATATTGTACCGGCATCCCCTCATGTTTTATATATATATATATATATACTAATGGCATCACCCTTGTGTGAGAACGAAGGCTTTCACGGCGTATCGATGAAATATAGTCTTCGCGGGTTTTCCGCCGTATGTTGTTGAAGAGAGACAACAACGAGCTTTCGGCGGCTGGCTCTGCCGCCATCTTCAGGTTAGTTGTGTGCTGCAGGGAGTACCAGCAGCGCTGCACCCTTGTACCAGCGCATCACCCTTGTCGACGTTGATGTCGGTCATTAGATGCGGGTAGAGCTGGGGACAAGGAACGCGAAGGAATTTGGGATGGCCCTTTTGGAAGAAGAATCACGGCATTCGCCTGGAGTGATTTGAAGAAACCATGGAAACCCAAATTTGGATGCCCAGACGAGGATTCGAACCGCCATCCTCCCAAAAGCGAGGCCAGAGCGTTAACCACTCACTCACCACGCTTGGTTTATGTTTTTTTAATGGTCCACATTGCGGAGAAATAAAAGTAACACATTAACCGGAATACAAAACAAAACTATTTAAATAGCTATATAACACTATTGCTTGAGAGACCTGTATAGGAAGTTAGCCCATTTGACAAAGTTTTAACTCGTGGCGCATTTGACCTCTGTCAAACCCGCGTTATCTAATCGGGTGATCCCATACCATAAAGGCAGCCATTACTTAAGCGTCGAATTGCGTTCTAGCGCGGGTTTGGCTTTCGGGAGGAAGCGGGTTCTAATCCTCGTCGGGCCACCCAGATTTCTGTTTTCCATGGTTTCCCTAAATCACTACAGGCGGATGCACCTATGGTAATTCAAAACGACATGAGTGATTTCCTTCCTATTCCTTGATTCCCACCTACCCAATACTCCCTCAGCTCTAATGACCTCGACGTCGACAAACCGTAAAGCTGTAAGCAAAAAAAAAAAAAAAAAATGTTCAGCGGAGTAAATACATTTAGAGGCCTAGAAAGGTCAACCAACCGAGCACTTCGTCGAGAATACCGCAATACTGGATATGAATAAGCACAATCCGCCTGAGCTCAAATCCAGACGTGCTATTTTATCTTATTTCTTTTTTGATGGCTTTATGCGTTATCGACGTCGAGGTCATTAGAGGCTGGAAAGGACTGGGAACGGGAATGAATTCAGCACTAGCGTTTTGAAGACACATGGCTGCATTCACCTGGACTGATTTGGGGAATCCATGGAAAACAGAAGATTCGAACCCGCATCCTCCCGAATGCGAGGTCATTACGCGATTGAAAGAGGCGAGTTGCAAACAGAAAAACACAGCAATTGGCTGTTAACACTAAACTATCACTGCTCGCAGGCAAATGTCGACAGACACTTCCCGCAGCTATAATATTTCACGCTTAATGACTCCAGAGCTGTCAACGGAAGAATATCCTCAGAGGAGGGGCTAAGGAAAAATTTTCCATAACCTTAAATAACATATTTTGATCAGAGGGGAATATACAGTAACCGGAGACATGGCAGGCAAAAACGCACAGAATTTATCAAAAGGCGATTCTCAAAGGCAGATCAGCCGGGAAATATTGTCCGGAGCTACAACTGTTGACCTTTGTAAGCCCTCTATTTATTGCACTGCAGATTGCGATTTAGTAGTGAGCTTTCACGATTTACGATGCTGATTTAATTGAGTTACGTGAGAAAGATTTTTGCGTAGAATTCGAAGTCTCTTCATCTCCATCTTACATGTACAGACTCACTATAAATTTTCTACATAAAAAACAGATTTCTTGTGCTCCTTTGCCATATGTCCATTTTTAACCATTTTTTCCCTTGGAAATCGTGCAGTTGTAAAAATGCCAAGGGCAGTATGCGCCATCGCAACCTGTTGTCCCTTTCTCTTTGCAAGCATCACTTTTATTTATTCGTCTACGCACCGATACCAACACGGTTACTTGTTTGTGTTTTGGATGGACTTCAACATGCATCATATAAAATGGAAAACACCATTTGGTTTCCTTGGATCTGAAAAATTTGTTGACACTCACACATATCTCGCTATAACTGCGGGAATTACCAGAATCTTTTTGTCATTGATTCGTACTATTTCTCAATTCCTGCTTTCTAATACGAGCTGTTGTACCTCACATTAACTAACAGTACCTGGTACTCGTCCAATTTCTTCACTGTCTACTCAGTTCTTCATTTTCCAGTAAGATACCGTTTATCTACTCAGTCGTTTAGCCATTCTACAATACTAAGAACGATCAGATCTCAGTTGAATCGCATAACTGTGTTGGAATCAAGCATCACAGGTTACGGTTGGAGATCACATTACAGAAGAAATCAATAGACGTCTACTATCTTCCGGACTCTTCAACTTGCGTTCCGAAGCTATTATAGAGAATGCTTTAAAGAAGTTGACGAAAGAATCAAGAGAAATGGTAAATTAATTTATAACGTCCGCTATGCATATGACACCATGATCTTTGGGGACAACTTGAATGATCTCCAGTTTCTTCTAGAAAAAATTAATAGTGAACAAAGAATATGGACTCAAAATCAATTTTCAAAAAACAAAAGTGACTGTTGACATTAAGAAGAAAATAAACCACGTGTTAATTTTTTATTTATGGCTTTACGCCTCGTCGACGGCGAGGTTATTAGAGGAGGGATGGAACTGGGGACAAGGAACGGGAAGGAATTCGGCCATTGCCTTTTTGTAGGAAGCATGTGGGAAACCATGTAAAACCCAAATATGTATGCCAGTACGGGGGTTCGAACCGGCTTCTCGAATATGAGGCCAGAACCTTAACCACTCACCCCCCACGATCGGTATGGACTACTCAAAAAAGTGACCACACTAAAATATCAAGGATTTTGGTTGAACGAGAAAGACGATCAGTAGGAAGTGAATGCTCCAAATACATACTGGGTGCAGTTATGAGCTACTGTTCAGCATTCTCTGACGAGTCGTGAAATGTTATACGGTGTCAGTACTACTGTAGGCGTCGAAGCCTAGTACTTCAATCATCTTCAATTAAACCTTGGCACCGAGCGTGGTGGGTGAGTGGTTAACGCTCTGGCCTCACATTCGGGAGGACGGCAGTTCGAATCCCCGTCCGGGCATCCAGATTTGAGTTTTCCATGGTTTTCCCAAATCACTCCAGGCGAATGCCGGGATGCTTCCTTCAAAATGCCATGGCCAGTTCCTTGCTCCCAGTCCCATCTCGCCTCTAATGACCTCGACATCGACGAGGCGTAAAGCCATAAGTTAAAAAAAATTAAACCTTGTCCATTCTGAACAGGTGCCCCTAGCCCCGCACCTCACTTCACAACCCCTCTACGAGCTGTACGCCGGCGCCGTGTGCAGGTAGACTAGTGGTAAATTCCCCTTCGCATGTAGGGGTAAAGGCAGCGGAGTGGGGGTAGAGCAGAGTGACCTTGAGCCGCCTATCTTTACTGAACGCGTTGGAATCTTTCGAATGAGGTTGTGCGGGAGTGATTTAGGGAAACCAGGGTAAACTGAAATCTGGATGACCGGACGGGGATTCAAACAGACGTCTTCTGGAATGAGAGGCCAAAGCGTTACCACTCAGCCACCATGCTCGGCTCATTTTTCGAAATCATAAGTACACACTTATGGAGGTTATAATTTAATATGGAAGCAAAACAAGGTCCTGTCCTAAACAAATGAGAGTTTCTTGGTTGCAGAACAAGCGGTAGAGGTAAGAAATCTACGAAATAGTCGTATAAAAGGAGGAATTATTCCAGAATATTCTCCAACCTTTTGTAAGGAGACGGTTTCATAAGAAAACGAATAAGTCAAAAATATAATATTAAGGTACCCTAGGGGTATGGGACCTCTTCCAACGAACTTCCGAATACGCCGTCTCTTTCATTGCACTCTTCTTGGGTTATGTACATCTCTGAAACAGCTTCCCAGGTTGTTGGAAACGTTACTTGAAGTCTGTTTGAAAAATGAATATAATCAGGCCAATGCGTTCTGCTATGATTCATATAATATCACTTTTTAGATACTAACGAGGGAAATGTACTTTATTTGTGAAAAAGACAAGAAAAATTCTGAACCAGAGCAGAGGTTTCTGCAAAAAAAAAAATCCAACGTGTGTTCACTACACTCTGTAGCACCCCGGCCGTTTGCCAGTAGTTGACGTATTGTGACCAGAATAATTCGCTCTTTGCTAAACTAAATCTCCTCCAGTTCTCCCTCTGGCGACACCTTTGGCGTTCCATTTTTGTTTTTCTCCTTGAAAACAAGGAAGCTATGCACGTTGTACAGAACTGCAACTTGTGTTAAAGACTATTCTTTATGGCTTCACTTGCGAGATAGTTTGAAAGTTTCCAGTCTCGACAGAAAATTGTTATGCGTAGTAACGACAAATATACTTATAGTACGTAATGATAAACTTACATTTACCTGCAAAATTTGAGTATCGCTGTAATTTTTTTTTTTTAATTTGGTGATAGCTCTTACAGACCAACGTTAAAAACCACTAGGAGCTCCGTCAAAAATGACATAGTTAAAAAATCGGAAGAATGTCATCTGCCCTAACTAGAAGAATAGAATTACTGAATAACTGGAAAGTGAGTATAAAAATACAGCATCATCAGTGTAAAATATATACAGGGTGATTCAAAACAGGAGCGACAACTTTTGATATGTAGTGTGCGACGGCAAACTCATCATGTTTCAATATGGTACACAAGTCCGGAAAAAAGCATATTTGTGCGCTGTGGGGTGCAAAACTTACTCCCGATAATTGATGGCTTCCTAGTAGTTATGCAACCTAATAGCCATCATAGTAAGGCGGATAGACGAACTGCGCCTAATAGCATTCCTGGTTCGCATCATATTTTGCATTCCGTATTGAATGTGCTGGGAGGACGAATATATATATATATATATATATATATATATATTCGAATGGTTTGTGTTGCAGAGAGACCCCGTTGAGTTCGGCTGCCTAGTTGCAGAGTTCTGATTCCTCTATTTTTCCTTGCGCACTATCCTAATGGAAGAGATAAAGTGTCATCTGTTTTTGAAACGTAAAATTTGTTTTCTGTATGATAACCGTAGATTTTTATTTGTGGAATGTGTAGTCTTTGAGGTAGAGATTCGGTACTGTTCCAGCATTTGCCTAGGTGTTTGGGAGATAATCAGGACGCTTATTTAAACGCTGTACCTCTCCGGTGCAGTGTCGTGACGTTTTAACACGCACGGCCACTTTGGTGAGCGATTGAACATGTAATGTGACTCAAAGGAGACGAAACTCCATCACACCTTGACGCAACTGTCCGATACCACACATCCATATCAATGCACTGATAAGAGGGGTCCAGTTCGTTGACCACCACGATCCTGTGCAACACTTTCTTTGAGGTAGTATCAATTGTATAGTACAGTGCGCGATACTATTGTAACACCATAGGAGGAACAGTCCATTGACTGAAATACTGCGGATACAATCGCACTTATCTGACCATGTGCGTGAATCCTCTCATAGCCGATGCAGGCTCTGTATAGAAGTAGGAGCTCCATTTCTAATATATTGCGTGGCGTGATGCTCTTGTCATATTTCTTAACGCAATATGCAACGCACGTCCTCACTATGTTCGAACCGTTTACAAGCGTAGACGCCCAACAGCGCTTAAACTTTGTTTTACTAACATGAGTTCTTTTCTTGAAATAACAGTATATTTACGTCCAGTACAACATAATAAACGTTGTCGATAGTGTTTTGAATCATCTTGTATGCAGGAAAGTCGTGCTACGTGGAATCTAACTAGCCGCAGACTTATGTCGAAACCAAAATTGAATCGGCGTTTTTTGAAATGGCGTGATCAACATTTTTTCACATTTTGTCTTTTCTGGTGTTATTTGTTTCTTGAGGATAGAGTAATCAGTTTCTTTAGAAAACGCATATTGGGATATTTTAAGGTAACACATTTCAAATAAAAGTACCATTTAAAGCTGAACAAAAATTTCTAATAAGGCTTCTGAATTTTTTTTTTTTCCGAAAGTTTATATTTAGTCACGTACGGCCATTCAAAATGCGGCCACTGATTCAATTAGTGAAACGGGTATTTGACTCAAGCTGCCTAGTACTGGATTCCACTTTTATCTTACGTCAAGCAATGTAGAATGGTAATACTGGGAGGCGGTTGTTCGGCAGAAGAATTACGGAGCTAACGTGAACTTTGAAATTGTCGCATTGTGATTCCACCATCAAACGAATGAATGATGAAATTATTTGGCAAAATTCCGAGCGTATTTCGTATGTCCTAGTGTATAACAAAGATCCTTTACTGTTTTTTAAAGGGATCTCTCCTCATTGGACTTTGGGAGCGAAATACCCGTACGATTTGGTTCTGTTTTCACCTCAAACACTAAAACGTTAATCAAAAGTCCCACGATCTCTTTGATAACTCTGATCAGCTCGAGTTTATCTGTACTTAAATATTTATATTCGATTCATTAGACATATTACTTACAAAAAAAAAGTTGTAACTTTTTAGTATTAATGTAATTGTTTATTAACTATTTCTCATTAGTCTTTGGCAATAAAACTTAGTGTACTGAATCACTGTACCGGTATGAATTTCCACAGAGATTCCTGTCATTCATTCGTACTTGAGTTGTAGTCACTGGTAAGTTTCCTTTGTTGGTAGAAACACCAATTCCATTTATTGAATAAGAGCTTTATGCTTGGTTGACAGCGAAGTCATTACAGACTAGAATGAAGATGAAAAAAAAAAATGTTTATGGTTGTTGCGGAAGAACAGTCCCGGCATTTATCTTTAGTCATTTTTGGGAACAATTAGAAATTAATATCTGGTTGGCTGTACTAGAAATCGAATCGGCGGACTTCTTCTTTTTTTTTTTTTTTTTGCTTATGGCTTTACGCCTCGTCGATGTCGAGGTTATTAGAGGCAGAAAAGAACGGGGGAGGGTGAGAAACGAGAAGAAATTTGGCCATGGCTTTTTAAAGGAAGCATTCAGATATTAGACTGGATTGAATTCAGGAAACCACGGAAGACGAAAATTTGGATAGCCGAACGGAGATACGAACCCGCGTCCTCCCGAATGCGAGGCCAAAGCGTTATCGCTCATCCACCACGCTTGGTGCGGGCTTGTTCAAACGTTACCAGGCTCGGTTGGTAAAGATCCAAGCTTGTCACATAGCCCATGGTTTTCGGTATACCTGTGACAGGGAAGTTTGTGGAAGCGTAAGAGAAGCATAGTAGCACTGTGTTAAGTGTACTAGCTCAGACTGACAGCTCTTGGCTCAACTCTTTCTGTTTGGAGAGTTGCCACCCAGCTGGCTATTATTCACGTGGCAAACCAAAAGGAACTGCACACGGTGTGATTCACTCCGCGTATAACGGCTCTGGTATAGCCATACATACCGTTTGCCTCGTCCGATTATAAGGCCGAACAGTAAACCCACAAACACAAAATTAAGACACAGTGTAACCATCACATTGTTCGCCCTATATCTACATCCACATTGGTACTCCACAAATCAGTTTTTTTTTATCTGCTTAACGTCTCTCTAAAGGCTCGTTCCCACGATCTCTTGTAACGAAGGCAAGACGGGACGGGACCTCATTAGCCGAAGTGTAGGGACGACCGCGGGCCGCAGGTTAGTCCTAGCTTACCACGCCGCCACCTCCGCACTACGTTGCCTAGTGTCGTTTGGCACACAGCACTTTACAGCAACAGAAGGGGTGCGCATCGCTGCTGCAAACCGACGGCAACAGCGCACCTCTACACACGCCTGTGACGTTTACCGACTCATAGTGGGTGTAGCGTGTGGTTGAGTATTCGTCCCGTCCCGACCCGTCTCGCCTTCGTTACAAGGGATCGTGGGAACGCGCCTTAACAGCGAGGTCTTTAGAGCCGGGAAAGGATGGGGAGCAAGGAATGGGAAGGAATTCGGCCATGGTCTTTTGAATGAAGCATTCAGGCATTTGCCAGGAGTGATTAGGGAAACCATGAAAACCCAAATCTGGATGCCCGGACGGGGATTCGAACCGCCGTCCTCCCGAATGCGAGGTCAGAACGCTAGCCGTTACACCACCACGCTCGGTCCCACAAATCAGAGAGAACAGAAGAAACAAAGGTGCTTTCCACCGAAACTAATCCCTAGTCTATGCACATCCATCCGTGGTTGCATGAGGGAAAAAATAAATCATATAGTCATCATTACGAAACCTCAATAATTTTATACAGTAACTACGACTTCTCTCTACTGGAGAATCTCATCCCAACCTTCAAATCATTCGTATGACACTTTTGAAAAGACAGTGTAAGCGGCCACATATCGGGCGGCTCTTCTCTGCACGTTCCAAATACTATTAATCAATCCCTTCCAATACGGAACTCTTATAGTGCAATACTCCAGATCAGAATACAAGCCGTTCCTTTGAAGTACGTTCCAATTGTTCGAAATTCGCATATGATTTGCTAGAATTAGCTATTTGTAAAACTGATTTAAGTTAATTGCGATGGATGACATGCTCTCGTTACAATTTCCTTAGTCACCTACTTAACTCTTTCTTCTTATTACATTTTTGTTATCTTAAATCCTTGAGTGTAAATTCCCCACCCATTACGAATTTTAATTTTAAATTCTTTTTCCATTTGTAATAAATTATTCAGAATATCCCCCCCCCCCCCCAAACCTCTTTTATGACTAAAATTGAGTGACAATTTGTAGTAATGATCACCTTTTTCCTTCTATGCATTTCTCTTAATTCGCATCACCAACATACGCCTTGTACACTGCCAACACTGTCTTCGCCCTTGTGACAATCACTTTTACTATTAATACGCTTACTATTATTATTATTATTTTGTTTTAATTAATTATAAATATCATGGATAACTGAATTAACTTTTGTAAATTTGCCTTGTATTTCTCGGATTTCCAGAGTTTGTATAACCTTGGGGTAGCGTAGTAATTTAATCTTTAAGTAGCATGGTAATAATCTTTGGCGCCGGCCAGCACAGCTGGGCAGGCAGCGATAATATAAGCAGCGCTGCCAGTAGAGCCCATGGATGAAAGAAATATATGGAGAGGACGCCGCCTCTAAACTCTCGGCTGATACTGCGCATGCGTGGTGGTGGCGACTTTTCCGCAAAGCAAGAGTGCTAAACGTGAAGAGGACATAATTGACGAAGCGATTAAACCAAATTTCAACAGATTAGTACCAATTTAGCGTGGGTTCCGAAAGTGGTGCAGTCCCCGATGAAAGCTTTAATGTTGGAGCAGCAATGTTAGCGGAGGTTTTGTTTAGACTGAAATTCAGCCTGGGTCAGAATGACAATTGGCGTTTGATGTTACAGAGGGCATCAGTAATTTATTTTTAGTAATTTGTTTTCATGAGCGTCGTATTACATGCGGATGAAAGTAGTTCCACATTTATCGCGATCTGTGCGTCCTGGACCACAATTAAAATTAATACTACGCGGCATAACTTTAAGATTTATTTCGCTTTACTTTCACTGACATAATGTTACTGCCAACGATATTCACTATCGGACGATATCAGATTTGGTTATTGGTTCCGGGTTCTCTGCGACGTTATTCCAAACAGCTTTGTCAGTGCGTTCATGCACGTGCAATAACGGATTCTTTTCTTAGCTGACGTATTTATTTGCTAGTGACCTTTAAAATGCTGACTCCATTCTCATGCCAAAAGAAAGTTTATTTTCGTTGTCGCGTGAGATGGGTGTTAAACAGAGTCCTCAGTGGTTTCTCCTAAAACAGGTTCTTCGAGACCAAGACATCGATAAGAAAAAAGTCAGATCTTTTGTCCAGCAGAAGATATATCTTACAAGAGCCCTGCCTCGCAATAAAAAAAGGTGACGGTGATAAAAACTAACCTACACGGAGGTATAAATTCTCACGACGTCTAGCTATAGACATGATTGGTGAAATCGGATACGTTAGGCAGGACTGTGTAAAATGCGGATTTGTTTTTCAATACAATATGTGTTAACAGATTCCGTGTATTAGGAAAGCAGTTTCCATGAATAAAACTTTTTATTGTTTTGTTTTTGGCTTTACAGACTGTGCGTGGTGGGTGAGCGGTAACGCTCTGGTCTCGCATTCGGGAGGACACTAGTTCGAATCCCCGTCCGGGCATTCAGATATCGGTTTTCTATTATTTCCCCAAATCACTCCAGTCAAATGCCGTGATGGTTCCATCACAAAGGCCATGGCTGAGTTCCTTCCCTTTCCTTGCCCCCCGTCCTTTCCCAATTCTAATTACCTCGACGTCGACGAGGCGTAAAGCCATAATCAAAAGAAATAATAATACGTAATACGCATAAGGTCGGAAAAAGAGTCAACGAAAGGGAATGAATGCAGTCATGGCCTTTTGAAGGAACCAACTCGGAATTTGCTTGGAGCGATTTCGATAACTATGGAAAGCTGAAATGGACGGACGGGGATTCGAACCCACGTCCTCCCGAATGCCAGTCCCGAGTACCACGCTCGGTAAGAATAAAACGAAAGAAGTTTCATTTTAATGGGATGTTGGAGACAGAATGTCACTATAAGCATTAACACTGGAAGATTGACTCAATGTTTAATTCCCAGTATGTCCAAAGGGATTTTGATATTGCACTGTTTATTCACATCATTTAAATTACGGGTTGTTTCAATTTATTCGCATTATTAATGTATTTACCAAAGTTCTTAATAATTTAGATCATTCAACGAAAAAGTGTATATCAAACAAAATTAAATGCGAGTGTACAAAGTTACATTTACATGTAAAATACAGTTAAGTCGTGGTGTAAATATTAAAAACATACTCTAATAGTACGAGACAGCAAATAAAAATAATTTAAAAATCGCTCGCGTTTTTATTTTTAATAGTCTTCACCTCAAGTCTGATCTAACTTCGAGTCTAATGTCCAATGTAAATACCTAATAGGTAATGATGGTCGAGTGGCGTAACAACAGTGATTGAAAAGTGGTAACTACGGGAAGGTGTAACAGCCTTCAAACCTAAAATTGAATGGGATCGTATTTTATAAAGCATTTGTAGTAAGCTAGAGTTTGGTTGAAAATGATCTTGTAGGTTTGTTTTGCAATTTCCTGTAAATCAATGTATATAGACTTTATTTTATGAAAAAAAAATTATTTAGAGACCATTTAATGTGATTAAGGACAGAATTATGCAAGAGAATTGCTTAAATATTCGTAATTCCAAGTATTAATTCAAGTTACGATGTCTAAAGGACAATTTGCTACAGTTTAAAATGATTTGTGTGAATAATTTCGTTTTTAAGTATCTTTAATTTCCATTTCTGACCATTTTGTATTAATTCTGATTGGTTTTAATATGTTTCAATTGTTTAAGTATTGTTAATATTCGAGAAATATCTCTCGGAAGCTTTTGATGTGTTCTAGAAATTTCGATGGAGTTTATATAAAGCTAACATCCGAGACAGAGAAACTTTTTCGGCAAAGTTTATAGTTTTCACCGACTCAATTTACGACGCTCAAGCACTGTATTGTCTGTGGAAGAAATGTTGTATACAATCGCTGGATTTTGTGTATTAATGTAAACCGTATCTTTGAAAATAAAAGCAAGATTAAAGTGAATTGTATCGTGGACTAGTTATATATCACATTAATTAAACCATGAACAATCTAATAAAGGACTTCATTATTCATGACGTACTATTTTATTGAACTTTTTTTTCAGCCGTAAAGTTTCAACATTTGACCTTATCTACAAGTCGTGATCAGAAATTAGGGTTAGAAAGCCTGCAGTGAACATTTTATTGCATATTACCTATATACCCAATGATAGTGCATTTAATAGGTTATTTTTACAGATTATCTTCATATCGGTTTAGGCACTTGTCGCTTCGCGGAATGAGTTTGAATATTCCCGTCTAGTAAAAGTCCTGTTCTTGCGTGTTCAGCGACGAAGTGTTTCACCTCCTCGTCTGAAGCGAATGTCGGTGTCCTAGGCGCTCCTTCAAGTGAAGAGGTCCGGGCTGTAGGGAGGCTGGTCGACGATTCTCGTCGGTGACGTTTCCTCTACCGACCTCAAACTTTCGACACCGTTCAGCGAAAAGCTGGCTACACAATACAGTATCTTTGTAAACCTCTAACCGCTGCCGTTGAATTTCTGGCGCGCTTAAATGTTTCGCCCACAGAAACCGAATAACTCGGTGGATTTCTTCACGAGACTAGTTTTCCAAACGAGTCGCCAATGTGTTTAACCTACAACAGGCCCTGTAGGTAGCGGGTGGCTGAAACATTGCTCAGTTCCCAACCACCTGTCTTAAGCCGCGTTCCAACGACGTCTTGTAACGGAGGCCACCCCGGACGGATACCCAACAATACGCCATGGGAACAGGGCCGTCTCTGTTAGCGGGGACGAGACGCAGTTACCCACTCTGTGTCGGTAAACATCACAGGCGTGCGTAGTAGAGCGCTGTTGCCATCGTTTTGCAGCACCCCTTCTGTTGCTGTAAAGTGCTCTGTGCCAAACGACACTAGGCAACGTGGTAGGGAGGTGGTGGCGAGGTAAGCTAGGGCTAACCCGTGGCGCGCGCTCATCCTTTCACTTCGGCTAATGAGGTGCGGCCTCCGTTACAAAACGTCGTGGGAACGCGGCCTAAGAATCACTGCACACTACTTATTTCTCGGTAACGGACGACGCTCCAGGAATATCGACCTTGAGACCTTAGTTTTGCTTCGAACGAAAATTAATTGAAGGTAAGAGATAAAATAAGTCTTATAATTTCATCGGGTCGCGTCGGCTCACATCGGGCGTCATCGGCACAGTGTAGACGAGCTCTAACTAATGACCACGCCAGTTTATTTGCCACAGTTAAAAAAAGTCACAGATCACACAACAGCGTGTAAATATTTATTTCCGTCATTTAATTGTCACCGTATGTAATTTACAAGAGAAAACAGTGCAAAATGTCTTCTGGAATCGATAGGGAAAAAAGCTACGTGCTAAGCGGGAAAGAGGGAGGGAGACAAAAGCCATGTCAAGCTACGTCGAAGGAGGGAGCGAAGGTTCACAAGAGGCCACAATGGAGCTACGTGGTTTATGGATGCTCCCTAAGTTTAAAAATATGATGTGTGCTTCAACTGAATCACCCGTACCCTTCAGTGAGAAAAAGTGGTCTCGACATTAATCGAGTCTAGTAGCTTCTGATTAAGTCACTCTTTAGGTTTAATTCCAAAGTTATTCGTTCCACCACATCACCACTGTATCCACAACATTTGCTATGTCTTCCTGACAGCTTTGGCTTTAAAAGCTGTTTGGTGGCATTAAGGAACTTCTCATTATTATTTCGAGCAAGTCTGGAGAGGCGATTTGTACAGGACGCAACAGTAAAATCAAGTAGTTATGGCTCGCAGCTGTCTGTTGAAGTGCAGCTTGTTATTCCAACGGCTTCTGGAATTACGAGAGACAACGGCCCAGCGAATAACACGGCGCATAAAGAGCAATGAGTTGATGACCTTCTGTCAGCGTAAGGGCTGCCTCGAACTTGGCTTCTCCGACCTCCGGCCTTCCCTAGTCTTCAACACCAGTTAATGGATGTCGGCAGAAGCGATCGGTGCAAGATCAAACCCAATATCTTTGATGTGTCTTAGGCCATTTGACTTTATCATTGACAGGAACGATAGGGTGGCTCCAGATATAACGTTTGTTGCCAACCACTCCCGAAGAGTATTTTAGTAGGTGGGCGTTGAAGAGATCATAAGGGGATGTTTCTGGTCAAAGGGAAATTTATGGGCACTGAGGACCAAACCCCCCCCCCCTCCCCCTGCTTTCCAGTACTATATCCGTCTGAAAGTGCTGCATTAAAGAAGTTGTTAGTTGCATTCCCACTATCAAACGATGATTTAGCGTAGTCAGCAATTTATTATCTAAGAAAAAAAGTGATTGTCAACGGGGCAATGCGACTTAAGATTGCAGATGGCAAATAAGGCCCCAAATATCGAAAAATTAGTGTCATTGCACTTAGCTCTGCCCTATAATTAATATTTTTTAATAACATGAATTTTTAATCAAACTGGGAACAATACCCCAGTATAGTCAACATACTTTAATAAAGTAATTTTAGAAATGTGACTTTGTTTTCCTGTATAAAATACTGTACAGTTCATCTAAGACGGATGCCATCGAATTATTTTTGCAAAAGTGGGTTAATAGCCAAAAAAGTTGGAGCATTATCGGTTACATTACTTATTGCAAGAATGGGAGGGAGGTGGTGAGGGTTATTTTAATTTTTTTAATTTTTTTTTTTTAAAGAAATAGATAGATAGAGGGCGCTGAGTAATTTTTTTGGAAAAAGGTGGAAGGCCAAAAGAGGTTGGTAACCTACGTTTCAGCGCAGCGTCTCTCAAGCCTTTTTTAACCCAAGAACCAGTAAAAAGTCAAAATTATCTGGGGACCACTCACTAACTTCAGTGGTCCTAATTTTTTACCTTTGTGTATATTATTATATGGTTCATATTGTATTCCACCATTATAAAATAATAATACTACAACCATCCGGCTACTTCACTGCGCCCGCGGCGCGGAATTGAGCTCTTCAGAATCACCAACCATTAACCAGGGGTGGTGAGGCAAGGCGCGTTTTGCCACCCGTTAAGGGTGCCCAGGGGGAGCAGCGCGGATGCGGCAGCCTACCACGATCCTGGCCGAAGACCCTTCCAAAACCTGGCCGTATAGCATAAGCCTCTCTGTGTTACCTACGCGCAACACCCGGCCCCACTCATACCCAGCAGGGTCAAGGTGGAAGCCGCAGCGACCGAGCGCCGCGCAGAAGTGCCCCGTCGCACAGTAGGTTCCACCACGCAAGGCGACTGAATAAGGCATCAATGATTGGTTTGTCTCTTTACAGTGTCAAGCCGAAACAAACTGCCAGTATGCTGTAGACGTTTGATGTCTCCTGTCACGATCGTCATCTGACATAAATTGCAGTCAGACACTGAAACTGAATCATTTATCCAATTAATAATAGTCTTAAGATCGAAGATTATGATCGTCAGGTGGTTTTAACTTCCACCAAAGTATTTTTGCTAGTTAAAATTTGCTTAATGAGTTGAGGCTCTTTCAAAAATAATTAATTAGCAGGTTAATTTCACTTTACTTTTATTACAATAGTCGAAAGCGTGCATACAGCTGAATTCTTTACCAAAGATAACCAAGACATAGATAAAAATTATTTTGACGGAGAGTAATTAAAAAAAGCATTATTGCATTATATTCTGGAGAGGTGGAAAGAAAGGTCGCTTGCTCAGTACACAGAAAGTTGTTAACATCGAATATTCTGGACCTGAAAACAGGTATCCGCCATTTGTAGCTTTGCTCCGACTGTTTGAAAAGTTTAAGAATAGCTGGAGGCACGAACAAACTATTAATCATTGTCATTTTACTTCATAATATCTAAAAGTTATTAATTTTCAATGATAATTTTATAGAGATAATTAAAAACTTTTGAACATGATAAATTGCCACAATGACTGAAAAAAGTCAGAAACATGTCAAATTTTTGTAGGACTTGCTGAAGATTCATACGACCTGACACCAGTTAAATGGACGGAAAAGTTAAGAGCTTACTACTCCTTTTAGTTAATCAAATGACTCCCTGGAGCGAAAAAACAGTGTGGGCTTCCAATTGGTTTGCTATTTCATGTTAGTTTGTACTTACTGCTGCTTCATGTTTGCAGCACTGAAGTAAAATGCACCATTTCAAGCAGAGGGAGTAGCCAGCATAGAGTCATGGAAGTGTTCTTACCTGAAACAAAAGAAAAGGTTGGTTACTCTAGAAACTTGAACCACATGTTTAGTATTTCAAAACACAAGAATTCCTTGTAACGTAACGTGTTTTCTTTCCTTCTGATAGCTGCACTTACACCAAAAATTTATGCAAATTTTAATTCCCATTACGAGCTGTATCATCATTATACGAGTATTACAATTGCAGTGTGGTAGCTTATTTTATAATCTTACAGCAAACTGTATGGAATGTCGCGTTCTTATATTAATATCGTCAAATCTTTACCCCTGTCTATTCGCTGCATTGGTTTGGCCATGAGACCTAAGTGTGTGGATATTGAACGAAGAATTAAGAGTAGTAATTGGAACTGAAAAGACGACCACAATCGTAAACTGGAATTCGAGTTTAGATGTAATAGAGTTGGAAAGTTTTCATTATCAGGCAGGAGAGTCAGAAATAAGACTTACACCGTCACCGCATAAAACATTTAATTGGTTTCGTCATACATAATTATACCCTTGTATATGTGCAGATATATCACATACGTTTAAAGAAATAGAGAAAATTAATTAGCTCGCTTTTAACAATAAATTAAAATACAAAATAAGAGAGACTAAAAAAAATATACAGACTCCTAAACAGAGAATAAGAATCAAAGAATGATTGACCCATTCTCTCCCTTTCCACTTTTACATCTAAGTAATTGCTTCCACAAAAGATGGAAGCAGACAATCAGAAAATAAAAATAAAAACAGAAGAATTTACAATTTCACAGGTAAAAAGTAAAATGTTCCAAATCAAAGAAAATTTTGGATAGTATAGTGCAAGGACTGCCGCAAAGTCCCAAACCCCGCCGTCTTTGTCACAGTTTGATGCATATATATTCGATATTTTTAAAAATTGCTTTAGGTCTCTGCGACCATTTAGTACCAATGCATATCTTTTTAACTGTTGTATCGGCCGTTGTTCATGTAATAGGGGGACAACACAATACGAACACGACACTTAATTAAAACCATCCATGCCCGAGGGAGGACTCGAACCGGTGATCTTTACATTTCGAGACCAGCGTACTAGTCCCTAGACTGCAAAAACCGGCATTTCGAGAAGCTAGATTCCTTGTTATACGGAGCGTAGCTCATTGGACTCGCCATATAAACTGGAGCACTGAGCACATTCCACCAGTATTAGAGAAACAGCTGCAAATATGTTGGTTACTCAAGAGAAATGACAGAATTCCGCAGATGAGTTACGTTTCCATCCAGTCGAGCGTACGCCTCCACACACGTCCTGTCAAAAGTCGGTGTTTATTTTTTCCGGGCGCGCTGGTCATTCTGACTCTTAAAAATAGTCGACTGTTAAGCAGAGAAGAATGCTATACACGCTGGAAGCTGCCACAGACACAACAGGTTGGTCGGAATCACTGCTACAGGACTTGCCACATCAACTACTGTGATACCACACCAAGCACTACGAAAAATTACAACGAGGGGACGGGGTGAGCGATAACGCGCGAGTCTGGTGCTGGGGGAAGTGTGTTCGAATACCCTTCTGGTCGCCCTGATCTCGATTCACTAGTTCTACGTCACTAGTCCTTTGACGCCTCTAATGACGTAATGTAAAGAGACCGAGCGTGGTGGGTGAGCGGTTAATTCTCTGGCCTCGCATTCGGGAGGACGGTGGTTCGAATCCCCGTCCGGACATTCAAGTTTGTGTTTTCCATAGTTTCCCCCAAATCACTCCAGGCAAATGCGTGGATGCTTCCTTCAAAAGGTCATGGCCGAATTCATTCCCGTTCCTTGTCCCCAGTCCAATTCCGCCTCTAATCAACTCGACGTCTACGAGGCGTAAAGCCCTAAGTAAAAAAAAAGAGGGAGAGAGATGTAAAGACATCAGGGGAATAAAATAAAACACAACGAAATCGATTAGTGGGCTTTCGATATTTGTTGACGCTTACGTTCGAGGTGTTTCTTGTGTCCGTGAGTGCAGTTGGATATTTCGAACTGAACTAAGGCTTCTGCTCGGTCGGTCATTGTTAATTTGCTGACTTGCTTTGGGAGCGTGCATAAACCACGTAGCTCCATTTTGGCCTCATGTGAACCCCCCCCCCCACCCACGTAGCCCTTCGTGGCTTTGCCTTTAACCCCCCTACCCCCTCCACGTAGCACGTAGCTTTTTTCCCTTTTGATTCCAGAAGACATTTTGTACTGTTTTCTCTCGTCAGACTATTGTAAATTACATACGGAGATAATTAACTGAGGGAAATAAATATTCACATGCTATTGTGAGTTCTATTCCTCATTTTAACTGTGAAAAATGTTATGAAAGGGAAGCTACGTGGCCTGGCTCTGAACCCCCCCCCCCCCTCCTCCCACGTAGCCCAGCGTAGCCTTCCAGCCAACCCCTCCCCCCTGGACCGAGCCACGTAGTTTGTGCACGGTCCCTTTGCATAGAAGAGCTTTAGATCTTTCGCAAACCTGCTCACAAAAAATAACGACAGCTTTATTGAATGTGATCCGTGTTCGTTGTTGAGGCAGTCGTCTGATGTTTCGGTAGTTCTATTTACATAATACTGTGTTTTAAATATATATGATCGCTCGTTTTTTTTAACTTTCATCAGTCTTTTGATTGGTTTGCTATATCTTCCATCCCTTCCTATCTTGTGCTAACCTCTTCATCTCAACATACCCCTTGCACCTTACGTCCTCAGTTATCTGCTTCATATATTCTGATCTCTGTCTTCCTCTACAGTTCTTACCTTCGACTGTTCCCTCCGCCAACAAATTAACCAATCCTGCATGTCTCAAAATATGACCTACCATCCTGTCCCTTCTTTCAGTAAGCCTCACACTGTGAGAGTGGGGACGCATATCGCTGACGATATACAAAGTGCGCAGGGTACACGATGAATCCTGCGGCACTGGTTATTCTTGATCACTAGTTATTCATGGTTTTTGGAGTATATGTTTGATGGTACTGATTGACATTAAAAGCCGATCGTAGTGAATTTTCATCAATGCATTAATCATTAATTAAAAGTATCCACCTGACCTCATGTTAGAATTGACGGTTAATTATATCGTAACCTCCAAACTACATGCGTGATCGAGAGACGGTGTTTAAGGACCAAAAAACCGTCCAAAGACTTCTAGGACGAAGTCGCCAGTAATTGGGTAGTTTATATTGAGCGACTTTCTACTGATGCAGTTAACTGATATTAAATGCAGGTTACATTTGGCATCTTCTGCCAGGAATGATACATTTGTCGACCCAATTCCAGGTTACAGCCGTCGCAAGGAGGGTTGGGAACTTGGCTTCGATGGCGGGGGAGATACCTGTTGCGATAGTAACTTACTTAGAAAAATTTTGTTGTGGCTGGAGTATTTACTGCAATTGAAAAATATGTGATTTAAAACTGCCTCTTCTTCCTTGTCTGCGCCTCACAGTGATGATTCCATGACTCCCACTCTATGAAGATGGCTGGGGATAGCGCAGTGTCCTAATTTAATCCGAATTATTCATGTTAGGAATTGTCTTTCCGCATGGAAGTCTTTGTAACAGACTTATTTTGGAACTGATGGTTGAATGGCCACGTAGTTTTTTCCTTGTGTTATGCTGTTTTGTCCAAAATTCTTGAAAATCCTGTTTCATTTTTTGTTTCACCCGGGGGGAGGAAATCTGTATAAGGCAACGGAAGAGCTAGGAGCGGTCCTTACGCTTCTCCACGTTTTGCGAAGGAGACTACAAGTTCGTTATAAGTGATGCCAGAGTGTCCTTTTACCCACATGAATCTAGTGTCTTGTTCTTGTTTTGAAACCTGTGGCTGCTGAGATTCCACTGTGTATTCAGGAACCGCTTTAGGGTACTTCTGGAGCCGGTTGAAATTTTGTCCTGTTCCGGACTGGACGGCTTTTTTGATGGCAATCATTTCGGCCATGTTGTTTGAAGCTTCAAGTGGTTGTGAGAAGGGTGCTCCATGGTTGTTGGCAGGGCAGTAATAGGTGAATACTACACTATGTTCTGTTTTGGATTCATCCGTGTAAATATGGGTTAAGTCCCCGCAAAACGTTGGTAATAACAATGAGGCAGATTTCTGACTGAGTTGGGATGGTAGGACGTAAGTTTGCACTGATGGTACCGAGCAATGGCGGATCCGGGGGAGGGGGGTGCTAGGGGGCTCAAGCGCCCCCCCCCAAAAAAAGTATCCAGGGTTCATCACCGAAATCGTAATTATGTAGACTTGGAGACCTTTTTTTAGCTCTGCTCAATTTTTAAATGCGGCACGACAAAAAAACCTAACCTTCCTCCGACTCAAGCCACCCCCCCCCCCCAAACGAAATCCGCTCAACTCCCCCCCTCAACAAAATTCACTCAATCCTCCACCAAACCAAAATCTGCTCAAGCCCCCTTCCCCCCCCCCAAACCGAAATCCTGGATCCGCCACTGGTACCGAGCATTCGTAGGATTTCGCGAATACTGGTAAAATAGGCCTCTTCGTTATTAGCGTCACTGTGATTCTGAGTTTATAACTGTAGACCAACAGCGCGCATCATGGGGAGCATTGGCAAAGCTTTGTTGCTATATCTTGGTTAAAGTTCAGGATAGGCAGGCTTCAAATTGAGATACTGACTATCATTTTCTGACACACTCGGGAATTCGATTATTAGTGCTGACAAAACAAGTTAATTCCGTTGTAAACGGAGCAGTGGCATCTTTACGAATTTTCCAAGCCGGAGCAAAAACTTTTGCCCAAAAAAAAAAAAAAAATAATTCATCGCCACAGACACGAATTTTGCCCGCCGCCACTTCAAACATGATTTTGTCGCCCCCATTGTTGCTGCCCGAGAGTTAAAAAAAATGTCGCCACCTCATAATATTGCGATTTACCACCCTCCTGAATATGCCGCCCGGGTCAAGTGTCCCAGTTTGTCCCCCCCCCCCCCCACGCCATAGATCCGTCACTGTGGTATGAAATTCTAATGTATGTTTCAAACACACACAGATAGAGGAGATAAAATTAGAGGGTAAAGGCTGTCATGGAAGCAGATAAACATATTCCATTTGTCACTGCTCGTCCAGATAATGGAGCAGGAAGGTTGCTAAATGGTACCTCTCGCACGCAGCTCAGAGGTGAGCGTAGATGTCGTTTTGTACACAATGGAGTCCTCGAAGGCGCTTGTTAGAGGAGACCTTCTGTCGCCGCACAGAACGCTATTCACTCCTCGAATAAACAACGGCACGGCGTGGGTCTACAGGAGGCAGGCGAGAGAGATACATTATTCATAGAGACAATCAACGCGCTCCGCAGGTCCTTGGGGAGGCGATTTTGGCTTACTGAGTTCTTAATCTACACACAGGGCGCGGCTCTTGGAGAAATGTATACAAACCACCATTGCTGGCAAATAATTACTACGCAGCACAAGGCTGGAGAGCTGAACAAATCACACGCTCACCGTTACGACTTCTTCGTCTGTCATTAATCTCTTGATTCCCTTGATGCAATCCTCCATCTCCTCCTGTCGTGTCCTAGTCTCTTCGTCTCCACATAACATATACGTTCACAATTATATCCTTCAGGCATTCTTTTGTTTGCTTTACTTCGCCCCTCTTCTTACCATTAAACCGAGCGTGGTGCTGAAACGCTTAGCGTTCTGGCCTCGCGTTCGGGAGGACGCCGGTTCGAATCCCCGTCCGGGCATCCAGATTTGGGTTTTCCATGGTTTCCCAAATCACTCCAGGCAAATGCCGGGATGCTTCCTTCAAAAGGCCATGGACGACCCCCCATCCTTTTCCGTCTCTAAAGATCTCGCTGTTAAGAGACGTTAAGCAGTTTTAAAAAAAATATCTTGCCATTAAGCACTACCATTTCCTTGATATAAAAACCATACAGTATTTAACTGCTCGCCCCATCGACTCAGCTGGTTGCGGCACTGTGATGGTGTCCGGCATTGACATGGCGTTAGATGATTCGAGTCCTTTTGGTGGAAGAAATTTTCATAACCAGGTCTTGGCCTGCAGGGTGGAAGAGGTACTGGCACAGAATTCTTTTTTGCTTATTACTTTACGCCTCGTCGACGTCGAGGTCATTAGAGATGGGAAAGGACTAGGGACAAGGAACGAGAAAGAATTCGGCCATAGGCTTTTAAAGGAAGCATCTGGCCATGTGCTTGGAGTGATTTGAGGAAACCATCGAAAACCCAAATCTGGATGGCCGGACGGGGATTCGAACCCACGTCCTCCTGAATGCGAGGCTAGAACGTTCACCCTCCGTGCTCGGTGTGCACAATTTGTAACTAATTGTAACAAGACTTTATTACGTCTACTACAATTTTAATAGTTAATATTTTACATTTTTCTTAATTAAATTTTTTTATATAATCAGATCTGTAAATCGATTTAATTCTTTAATCTCGGTGCCAGCCAAAGACTATATGTGGGGTAATGAATGCCAAGTTATTCAGGGAGTGTACGGAAAATAAGGGAGGGTTGATTTCTGGCAAGGAGCGGACAGCTCAGACTCCCTATCCTGGCGCGTAAACAGTACCGTTACCCAGCCCGCCACGGTGTCGCCTACGCTGGGGGTGGCAATGGCGAAGGTCGGCGAGTTTTCTCCCGCCACGCCAAGAGACGCGTGAGCGCGAACCCACGTATCTGAATGCGCGAGGTGGAACACGTGATTTCAAGAAGGCCATTTCCTCCCATGAGAAGTGGTATTCGGGTTTTTTGATATATTTCTTTCTGTCCACATGTGACTACGGAGAGGAAGAAGGGACTCTTTCTCCGACAGTGGATAGGAACGGTCGACTCCTTCTACGGCAGTGGAGAGTGACGGTTATGTTATTGGAGAGGACGAGGACGGTTCGACAGAGCTGATGTCGTACTGGTAGTCGTCTTATAAGATCGCAGACTGGCGATCCTGGAGTGACGATAGACCGCCATGTCACGCAGAGTCGCTGTCAGCAAATTGGTAAAGTACTCCGCCAGGCATGACGAGTTCACGAGACTGTTGAATTCCGTAAGCGTCCTGAGATTATGATACTTGCTCTTTTACAAAACCCTGAATTAGCTGGCAAAGATTTGTGAAAAGTGATAGCACGAATTTTATTGTGACTATTAAACTATTAAAGGCGCCCGAGATTCAATGTTGTAAATATCTATGTACAACTGTTAAATGTTACAATTTTTAACGTTGTTCATTTTCAATATCATTTTTTAATTTTGATATTTAAATTTGCAGTAGGTGATTCATGACTTACATTAAAAATAAATTCAAATATTGTTTGCTTGAAATAACGGCGTATTGTAACGTTTAGGCTTGTTGTTTGCTTGTTTGAGTGATGTTAACGGTAAATGTAAAGTGGCCTAGCGATGTAGAAGCCATAGCAATTAAATAAAAAATTAAGGTCAGTTCTTTTAAGATCTGACCGATGTTGGAAGATTCTTGCCAATCAAAGATTTTTAATTTTAATAATTAATTTTTAATAAAAATTAATAAAAAAAACCTTTTGAACCACCCCAACCTGTTACAATATGCTACCACCCCAATTACGAAGTTAATTAATTTGTAAATATTATTTAGTTAAGTGTAGTTAATTATGATGTAAATATTGATTGCAATAATGTATATAATATAATTACGAAGCTCGAAAAATCCACAGATTACCATACACATTGTCCGTGGGTAGTGTAAGTACATCTTTGAAAAGATAAGACAGAAATCTTTGGTCTGGTGTAGCGGACTCAGAGAAAGAAACGGAGGAAGATGTGTGTGTGTGAAGGCGCGCTGTAGGTTTTGGACTGCGAGTGTCGCAGTAGCAACATATGAATGTATTAATTATTCGAGAAGTGACATATTGTAATTGTGTTTTTTGTTTATCGAGTGTCTGCGAGCTTTAATTTGGTTATTAAAACAGTTGACAGTACATGCTAACAACTGCGCGTGGTAATTTTTTGTAGAATTAGCGACCCGTTGATTGAGATATTTTATGACGATCGAATATTATAATATTTAAAGAAGTGACCTCTACTCTGTTTACTTTTGTCAAAAGACGACATATTTAGGGCCACGTCGTCATAAGACCTGCAGAGTTACGAGCAAGTTAATTAGTGGAGTTTGCTCGTCTTCGATTGGATAAATTTTAATTGTATGGAGGTTACAAATTCCAAATCACCATCTTGTGCAGTAAGTATAGGTGTCTTTCGGAAGAGTAGGCCTGAGTGGGCCAGCACCGGGATTCACAGCGTAGGTTTATGTGAATATAAATACTGTATATCCTTTGTAATTAATACGGGATTAATATGCTCCGCGAGAATCCGTAAATGTAATTAGCGCCAAACTGGAGCATTGTCAGATTGTACGAATCAGCTTCAAGTTTCAGCATAGCGGTACTGTAACGCCTATTTGTCGGTTAAACGATCAACTGTTAGGGCCAGTGGCGGATCTAGGATTTTTCCGAACCGGGGCAAAAACTTCACGCTGGAGCCCCCCACCCCCCCACCCCCCCACCCCCTAAAGAAAACACCGCACTCAGTTGGGTACTATTAAACTAACGTGATAAAAAGACATAATAGGAAATGAGTTATTTTATTGCTTGCATTATATATAATACACACAATCACGTACATAACGCACGAACCAGACTGTACTCACAATTGCAGTCCTTAGGCCCTAGCAAAATCTGCACTAAATGTTCCTACAACTTCACTCGTCGAGCTTTCATTTCCGCGAAAGAATATATACCTTCATCAAAATTCGTCTCATAAGCTATTTTCGACTGAGAAGATCGCGAGGCTAGAAAGACGTTCCTGGTTCATTGTTGATCGCATGTAGGTTTTTATGATTTTTAATTTACTAAAATTCCGCTCGCATCTTGCGGACTTCGTTGGTAACGTGCAGTTTATTCTCAGAGCTATACAAATGTTAGGAAAGACTTCCTGCAAGTCATTTTTACACATGTGTTGCAACAATTGGAATGGACTAGTTGTTTCATCGATTCCAAATTAAAAATGGAGCTTGTTGTTTAAACACGGCAAGTTCTTGGCAGAAATCAATTGCGTTCAAGTCCTTGGAGTATCTGCTTGCTAGAACGGTTCCATTTTTTTGGAGATCTTCTGTGGACATATTTACTAACGTGTGGCCACCAAGGAAGGCAAAGTTTTCATTTAGTTTTATTACACTTTTTACCCTTATTCCTATTTCTGTTAAAATTCTGTCAAACACAACTTTTATATTTTTGGAAAACAGCTGTGTGGGGTGTAATGCTCTTGATTCGTCCTCGCAGATTTCGTCGTGTCGCCCCTTTCGTTTGTAAATTCGTTTACTTTTGAGTATCGGAGCGATTTCCAATTTTGTGCTACAGGTGTAGGTTCTTTGATCCAATATTCTATCGGCTTTAGTCTCATTTCTGCAATATCATAATAAGCCCTTTGATTAGTGACACAGAACGTGAAAGGATTAATTAAGTCCTCCTTTTGTATTTCCACGTTTACTCTATTAATTACTCGAAGAAGGTTAACCCAAATTGTTAATTTGAGGATACATTTAAAATTCAATACATCATGTAAGAGATGAGCGGCTTCATACTTAGATTCTGCAGCCAGAGAAGATTCTTCAATTTGCTCTGTGCTTTGAAAACTTTAAGTAAAGTATTCAATAGGGCTGTAACAGCAAGGTTTTTGGCCTACCATCTTGTCTGGTTACTACCGTTTAAGTTGGTTTTTATACATTTTTTCATTATTTCCCACCGTGTAGTGGATCAAACAAAGAAGCAATAAAGTTTTTGTACAAGTCCAAATAGACAAACATAAAAAAAAATTGGATATCGTCTCGTCCTGCATAAGACTGTAAGCGAGAATAAGCTAGTAATCTAAATTTTCTAAAAACAATTAATGTTTCAACTACCATAAAAAAATCTGGTATTTTCAGGATATGGCTGCTAAACAGCCTATTCCCTAAATACGTTTTCGGAGAGCGAAGTTTTATGAGTGCTTTATTGTAGGTATATTTCTTGAATAACAATTGATAGGTTTGGTTCATAATATACACAGAGGTAAGAAATAAGGGCCATATAAGTTAATGATTCGAATTTTTTTGACATTTTACTGGTCCTCGGATTGACAAAGGATGAGAAACGCTGAGATATTTGATAACGATAGATTCTTCCTTAATGGTTCGTTCCAGTAATAAATATTTAAACTCGTTCAGCACAAAAGCAGATATTAAAACAAAACTTGGTTAATCACTCGAACGCAGCTGCAAGAATGCGAAGTTGGGAACATCAGATGGTAAAATTTATAAATCCAAGAATATCGGGAGTTCCTGCTAACAATGACGGAATGAATTCCATTCCGTGATTAGAGCTTTGTTTTAAGGCCGCTCAGTCACAGAACAATGAATTTTCCGTCAAGTTGCCGCGGCGGTCAGTGTACCACGGCGCTTTACCTAAAAAAAGTGTCCTCAGCACATGAATATTTCGCCCTGGCGCTTATAAAAAGATGCCACCAACACATGATTTTGGCGCCCCCCTGAAGTTGTCGCCCGGGGCAAGAGCCCCGGTTTGCCCCCCCTTAGATCCGGCACTCCTAGGACAACTATGTCTGATCGTTTGAAAGAGGAAGTGCCAAACCCCCATCTTCAGTAATCCATACCTTATAACTTTTTGCTTAAGCCTTCTGACGAGCACAAATCGCCGAATAGAGAGAAACTTGGACTGGCAGTAATCCCAGAGTAACAAATATAGCTAGTGGGCTTTGATTTCGTTTCTAGAAACACGCACTACAAATCCAATACGATCAGATAATTCCGAAACAATACAACAGCCAGAGCGCTGCCTGTACACGACAAGCCACTTCAGCACAAAGCAATTGGAATGTTTCGTCATAATAGCAAACAATGGAACAGGACGAGAAGCAACGTATCCACACACAGTTATTAACTTTACTTTGAAACAAGGACAAGAAATCGCTTGATAGTACGAACATGCCGAGAAAACCAAGAAACGAAAGTACTCAGCCCAGAGTAGGATCATCAAACCCAAGTAATTTTGCAGCCTATCGATCCCAGCCTAAGAAGGTGCACCGAAGTAAAATACTCTTCCTTTTCTGTTATGGTTTCAAGAAATTTTCCAGATTGTTTACTCACTGTGTTATAAACATCAAGCTATCACAATTTTGAGTTGTCACAAGAAATGATCCTTCTGTAATGTTTGGTGGTCGTCGATTGAGGAGAATTAAACGATGTTTCAGGCAAGACGGGTAAGAAATGAGGAAATAAGAACAGAATTGAACGCTTAGAGAGAAGTGGAAACAAAGTACTGAAACGAAATATGAGAGTTAGTTACCGATATAAGTAATAGAGCAAGGGGCAGAAAAGAACACAACGGCCAAAGAAGATAGTTCGGATCAGCCAGTAGGTTAAACCTTGAGGTGCATTAGAAGTTACTACTCGATGGTAAACAACACAGGTGCTTCTGACAAGGCGACCGAATAAACTGTTCAGAGTGTATTGGGTGCTAACTTTCTTCTGCGGAACAAATGATGCACGTTGTATGATAAGCTGATGCAGCAGACTTCTTACCAAAATGTGGTTGATTGTATCTCGTGCAGCAGCTACCAGTGAGTGTGGCGAAATTAGGGATCCAGGCGTGAGGAGGACTTTGAAAGGCTGAATACAGAATTCCTCTGATTCTTCAGTCTTTATTGAGGGGTTTTAGGAAGCGTCGACAGTGCAGCTACTAGCACCCTCACACAAAACTAATAACAACTTCACCACAGCAAATTCAAATTAAATAAAACTGTTATCTTTATAAATGACTGGAATCATATCAGTCACAATGCAAATAAAATGACTTCACAGAATAAATCCCATCCTTCGGGGAAGTGCAACGGGACCATGTTCGAGCACTGAACACCACAAAGCTGCCGCCCTAATTGCGGATTTTAGGTGATTTTCCGGCGTCACACAGTGGTCCGGAATTGGAATATAGTGGACATTCAAATCCAAAAAAAATTGCTTTAGATAGCATTTGTTATGCTGATCAAAAATTGTTATGTTAAATTTTTGATAGACATGATTGCTTCACACTTAAAATAAAAAAATAGTAATGGGTGGAAATCTATTTTTTTCGCGGCCTATATTAAAGTGTCAAAGTCAAACCTTATGCAATCATAAGTACCTATTCTACTTAATATTACAACATAAAAATTACTTGCGTATCCTAGCCGCTTTGACAACAGGGCGCAAGTGAATTTCGGCGAGAAAATATAACAAACATTCGAACTAAAGTCATAATGTCGATCCAAAAAAATTACCTTGGTAGCATTTGCTGTGCTGATCAAAAATTGTTATGTTTAATTTTTGATAAAAATGAGTCCTTCATACTTAAAATAAAAAATGTATGTGTGGAAATCTGTTTTTTTTTTTTTTAACGGCCCTATATCAAAGTGTCAAAGTCAAACCTTATGCAATCATAAGTAACTATCCTACTTAATATTACAACATAAAAATTACTTGCGTATCCTAGCCGCTTTGACAACAGGGCGCAAGTGAATTTCGGCGATAAAATATAACAAACATTCGAACTAAAGTCATAATATCGATCCAAAAAAATTGCTGTAGGTAACATTTGCTGTGCTGATCAAACATTGTTATGTTCAGTTTTTGATAAAAAATGAGTCTTTCACACTTAAAATAAAAAAAAATGTATGGGTGGAAATCTGTTGTTTTTTTTTTCACGGCCCTATATAAAAGTGTCAAAATCAAACCTTATGCAATCATAAGTACCTATCATACTTAATATTACAACACAAAAATTTCTTGCGTATCCTTGCCGCTTTGACAACAGGGCGCAAGTGAATTTCGGGGATAAAATATAACGAACATTCGAATAATATCAATACAAAAAAAATTCTTTAGGTATTATTTGCTGTGCTGATCAAAAAATTACAATGTTCAATTTTTTTTGGATCCATGTTATGACTTTTGTAAGAATGCCACTATTTTTTAACCATGAAATTCAGTTGCACCCTGTAGTCAAAGCGGCAAGGATATCCAAGAAATTTTTATGTTGTAGTATAAAGTAGGATAGGTACTTATGATTGATAAGGTTTGACTTTGACACTTTGATATAGGGCCGTTAAAAAAAAAAAAAACAGATTTCCACTCATACATTTTTTGTTTATTTTAAGTATGAAGGACTCATTTTTATCAAAAATTAAATATAACAATTTTTGATCAGCACAGCAAATGCTACCTAAAGTAATTTTTTTGGATCGATATTATGACTTTAGTTCGAATGTTCGTTATATTTTATTGCCGAAATTCACTCGCACCCTGTTGTAAAAGCGGCAAGGATACATAAGAAATTTTTATGTTGTAATATAAAGTAGGATAGGTACTTATGATTGCATAAGGTTTGACTTTGACACTTTGATATAGGGCCGTTAAAAAAAATATAACAGATTTCCACACATACATTTTTTATTTTAAGTATGAAGGACTCATTTTTTTAAAAAATTAAACATAACAATTTTTGATCAGCACAGCAAATATTACCTAAAGTAATTTTTTTGGATCGATATTATGACTTTAGTTCGAATGTTTGTTATATTTTATCGCCGAAATTCACTCGCACCCTGTTGTAAAAGCGGCAAGGATACATAAGAAATTTTTATGTTGTAATATTAAGTAGGATAGGTACTTATGATTGCATATGGTTTGACTTTGACACTTTGATATATGGCCGTGAAAAAAAAAATAGATTTCCACCCATAAATTTTTTTATTTTAAGTGTGAAGCACTCATTTCTATCAAAAATTGAACATAACAATATTTGATCAGCATAGCAAAAGCTATCTAAAGCAATTTTTTTTAATTCGAATGTCCACTATATTCCAATTCCGGACCACTGTGCGTCACCTTGGAGAATGCTGAGACGGACTCCAATCTCTGCCTTAAAGGTCGGGCCACACTAGACCGCACCGCACCGGGCCCGCACCGCACCGTCACTTTTCTTATTGTTGTCGCTCACTCTATTGAAGTGAGTTCCAACGACACCGCGTGTCGGCCGACACTCGGCCGTGTGTTGGCCCGGATAAATTTGGTTTATATTTTGACGGTGCGGCCCGGTGTCGGTCTGCTGTCGGGCTGGTCGATATGGAGAACTGTATAGAAAGAGTTCGGAAATTTCCGGTCCTTTACGATTAAATATTGTTTTAACGTTACTGATTGCTTTAGAAGTGTGTCATTTTTTTTTTTTCAGCCTCACTTCAGGTTCATCAGATATTCGTAAAATGTAGTTAGAGTCCTTGCATGTTCGCATTAACAAATCAAATCTTTGCCAGTGGTGAAAGTCGATTTTAAGGCCTGTAAAAATTGCATCCGAGATCCGGATTTTGAACCGGGGACCTTCCGTACCCAAATCACTCGCCGCAAGCATCTGAATCTAGAAATACTGGAAAATATGTATTCAATCATATAGTAAAGTACATTTGTGTTTTGGCGTGGCAAAAATAAATTATAAGTACGTTTATTTTATTATGTTTGGATAATAATTTTTTATTATAACCAGATTTGTCTCTTGTCGCAGAAGGTTATGGCGTACGACTGGGGAAATGAAAGTCCCTGGTTCAAATCCCTGTCTCAGCTGTAATTTTTATGGGTCTTAAAATTGACATTCACCTCTGGAAAAGCTTTGATTTGTTAATGCTAAAATGCTAGGACGCTCCATGTTACGAATTTAACGTTAATCTGTAGTTTTCCTTTTCAAATTAGGTGACAACGATAGAGGTGTACTGCGCAGCCGATAAGTAACTCCGTGACTGGAATTTTTAGATCACATGAAATTATTATTATTTTACGGAATCTTTGCGGTCTGCATTAAAATAAAAATGTATAATAATCTTATTCTTTTTTGTTAAAAAAATATTGAGTGACTCGAAAAGGAACCTCAACCAAAACAAACACGTTAAATGTGAAGTGAGTGACACTTGACATTTAATCGTGACTATATAGAATTACAAGAAAATCTTTCAATACAGTGTGACGACCATTTGTTAAAACAGTTTTGGAATACTATTTTTGTGCATAAGAGATCAAACAATTAGGAGATAACAGGAGTCACATAAAAAAAAGTATTTTAACGTACTTTATTACCTTCGTAGATTATAAAGTACAGTACTCTATAATAAAGTACGGGTGGTAGCCGCAGCTACGATACCGAAATCACTTTTAAGGTAATTTTTTAACATTAATTCCTGAGAAACAGTCAAGTGTATACGTTAAAGGAGACCGAGTAGGAACCCGTCCGTCACACGGCCGTGCTACGGACCAGTGTGGACGCGAGGGGGACGAGCCGTCACACGGCCGAGTGACGATGCGGTGCGGGCCAGATGCGGTGCGGTCTAGTGTGGCCCGACCTTTAAGGTAAGTTAGCACGGCGCGTGTTAGGGGACGCCTCTATGCCGCATAAGCTAGCAGGTACGGCGCGCCTTGACCCACCGCCAGGCGGTAAAAGATGAGAGGCCCGTACTGCCTACCACGCGCCGTGGGAATGGGTCTTTATAAACTACACATTTCATAAACAAAAATACAAATATCATAGAAGAACACTATTTACGCGAATCGCAGAGAGATGGCTACACTCCTTTCACTGCTCCAGGAACTGACTTCCCAGAGGACACAGTGGACAAATTGTTCATTACAATGACGAGAATAAAGGCTTCGCGCGATCCGATAAGGTCTATTCACAAATAATAAAATTGTTGAAAAAATATGTTAGCTGTAAAACAGCCAATAGCACATAAAGATCCATTAAAACGTACGTCCTCAATTGATTCACAAATTCTCTGTGGTTCTTTCAACTAACTCGTCCTTTCACTAACAATTTAACTAATCCCATATGTTCTAAAATGTGGTCCACCATCGTGGTTCCTCCTTCTTTCAGATTATTCCATAAACTCGTTTCCTCATTTCCAGAACATGTTCATTACGTATCTATGGGAAAAATTAATTTTCAACAACGGCAAAGAATTTCGATTGTGTCTCTTTTTTGATACTCCCAATTTTCTGTTCTCAAAACATACAGTATTACAAAGTTCTTTCAGAATTATATGTCAATGATACTATATTCCAAACATGAGTCCTGGCGACATTTAGCTGTTCAACAAATTGGAAATATTAGTCGGAAGGACCAGATTTTATGATGGAGGAAATTCCGATCTACACTAATATTATAAATGCGAAATTAATTCTGTCTATTTGTTACCTTGTCGCTACAAAAGAGGTATACTGATCTTGATTAAATTTGACAAGTAAACACTATTTATCATTAAGAAGGACCTAGCATACTTTTTCTAGATAATCAATATTTTTTATTCATAAATTTTGAAAACTAACCGAACGGTGACTGACGGATAGTGTCTGTAAGTGTTTATTATGTTATATCTGTCACTGAGGCTTTGTTTCGTTCGCAGTCAGTTTGTGTGCGATCTGTTCATAAATTTCATGTAGCAGGAGTACGTCGGTAGTTATATGCTGCTAGCTTTCTGATTTCAAACCCCCAAAGGCTATATATCTTAGCAAAGGACAGAAAAACCTAAAGCGTTTTATAGAAAACAGTATTGACGTAAGATGTCCCCAGAAAGTGGCATAATTTTAACCCACAAATAAAAATCTGCCGCATTAACTGTGGTAGGTAGGCCCCCACAATTAACAGACCTTCCCCCCCCCTCCCCCATTTTAGTTGATATTTTTAAATACATTGCAAATTGGTTCTCTTCATGAGACATTTTCAATGATAGAAAGGTATAGTGATGACTTCACCGTCATTTTATCACAACTTCGTGCTTTTTGAGACGCTTTTCGCGTAACTTACAGCTTCCTGTGTCCAATTTTGGTAATAAAATTCGGAGTCACGAATACGAAGTCGAGGGTAATAGCCAGTTTGTCATAATTG